>JARDYJ010000010.1:25214669-25709669 GCA_029215755.1 Spea hammondii | reverse complement strand
ATTAATCTTTTTATTGCTACAAAACGCCTTGTAAGCTCTCACTTTATAAAGAGACTAGATGTGGATAGGCATTAGAACTGGCCTCGATGGACACCGAAAGCAAAGGAGCCAATCAGACGATTGTAATATGTCCCCGTCACACACGCACATACATATAGACACATATACACATGTACACATAAGCACAGGAATGGATGCTTTCCCTTCTGCTTGTTGCGTATCGCGCACATAGTAGAGTAAGAATTGGCGATATTTTTGTGCTCTTATTATAGATTATCTCAGATTGTAGTTTCTTAAATATTTCTTTTAACAGCCCCATGTCACGAACGTTATCTCATTGAGATGGAGAGCATGGACATGGTGACATCACACATTAGGCAGGGAGTGGAACATTGTGAGATGTGTTGTGAAAAGGACCTGTCAACATCACCAAGTGTTAAAGCCGTCGACAGAGAAGCAGCAAATCAAAACCCAATATAGAAAAAAAAAATGACCTCTCATCAAGAATTTTCCTTATATGTTAATAATGGAGCAACAGTGGATTTTCAACAAAAAAAACCAAAACATTAATTTATAAAATTTAAAAAAAATTATATATTAAAATATTATTTCTCCGTCCTTGCATCCAAATGTGAGGTTTAGAACACGCTGTAGGCATGATCTCTTACATAAAATAATGCTTCCGAACCAAAGCTAAATATAAATAATTTTTTCTCTAGATAACGATATTGACCTAAGATAAGCAATTTATGGTGAAAAGGAATAAAAATTAAAATGATGAAAGATATTCACGGTCAGTTTATTCCCGAGGACATCCTTTCTCCCAGAAGAACAGTAACAATAATTTACCGTATTCTGTCCAATTCCATGATCAGAGTCAATGTCCAAGCTACAGGCACCATAGATCAGTGTTTATTGGGGAGTATTACGGAAAAATGAAATATATCCTGGAGCATCATATTAAATAGTCCTTAATTAACAAACGTGGTCTGATACCATTTGCGACTAATTTTAGCTCGTAATCTCTATAAAGCATAGAGCTTTAGAAATGGGCCAGACTTTCAATAATCAGCCGTTTTAACTTTGAGCTTTCTTACATAAGTATAAAATATTTTATAATAGAACTTTTTGTACAAAATCAAAATCTGTCACGGTTTCTATAGAAAGAGATATGGTATAACCATATTGGACCAAGAGAAGATAGGGTCTGTAGCTGAAGGTGATACCTTTTATTGGTCCATCATAGTAGAAGATGGGGCCACCTAAGCTTTTGGGACCTCAGATGTCTCTTCCTCTTCTTCTTCCAGTCCCAACACTTTTTCTATGTTGGCCCAATAAAAGGCATCCAGACTGATGAGGAGCCAACAACCTCAAATAAAAGGCATCACCTACAAGTAAGGACTCCATTGTTTCCATAGAATGTAAGCTATTTTTTAATTGTTAAGTCAGATAAATACCAGCAAATGTTTTGGCAAGCTAAATAGTAGTAAGTACTCTTGACCTCCATATCCCATTGCCTCAAGGTCCAAGAGAATGGGTTCCATGGACCACTAATGTCCGATGAACAGATAGCTACAATTAAGCTCCTTCTCACTATATCCCATAGCACCCATGAAATAGGTACACTTGGCACATGTATAGTCCACCTTATGGAGAGTGCCATATGAATAACCCTCAACATATATCATTGCATTATTCAATGAAAACAAGTTTCTTGTGTTCGGTAGAAAAGACATATGTATTCTTGGAGTTCCTCTTAAACCCCCATGCTAGCCAGACATTAGCTATAGAACAGAAACCTTTAGTAAGTTATCTGTATTGTCAGTATTGTTATTGTACCCAGTCCTGCCCTGGCCCCATCTAGAACCATGCCCTGCAAGCCATTAACCATGTCTCCCAAGTAAAGTGTCCTGCTTTGGACACCTGGAATGTTGGGGGCAAATATGGACATGCCGGTACAGAATATAAAGAAGGCCCGATGGGTTTATGATTTCTCAATTAATGTAAAGTTCTCATGTTGAGTGACAGCGTATGTATTAAGTGGTGTGATAGTTGAGCTATAGATTTTCAGAACAAGAGAAAAAAGTCCTCCTTAGCAGGTTGCTAGGTGGAGCTCAATCCCAAAACTGAAATAGAACCATTAAAAAGATATAGTAACTCCATAAATATAACTTTTTATATTTTTTCTTAAAAAAACAACAGAAAAAAAATAGAAAAATTGAAAAAAAAAAAAATCGATAATCTTACATTTGAGAAAATTTCAAATCAGGAGGAGAACTATCAAAAGTTGAGTTTTAAGGGGTTACTCCATCTCTTTAATGGTTCTATAGACTCAGAACAAGCTAACACTTTAAACACGCTGCCTCGGTAAAGTCACATCCAATGCTACGTGGGCCTATGGCCAAATGATCTGTTGCCTTTGGCAATATTTTGTTCATTTGGATCCCTGTCTGTACGCAACTGCCTGGGAGCTTATGATGGCTCCAAGCCCTCATTGATTGTACGTGCTAAAAAGCAATGGAATACCAGAAAGAGCCTCTGGATTCATTTCAAGCAGGATGGAGTTTGACCCATATGTGCAACATGGTATAATACATTTTGAATTGAGACACACTGACATGCAAGAAGCTGCGACGCATATTACACTACATTACACAAAGAACATTTAACTGAACCCTAATTTGCACTTAAATTGTTTAGGAATATAGAATAAATAAAGCTTCCGGGCTAGTTGTTTGATTCATCATATACACGTAATAATTAATCTCATCACAGTGTATTTGTCATAAGTTGCTAACGTTAATTAACAGTTTCTATAAGAATACATTTCAGTAGCTCTGGCATACCTTCCACAGTCCCAATGTTCCCGCGCAGCTGCCCAGCATAGCTGTAAAATCAATGGAGGTCTGCGCCGGTCGCCTAAAATATTGGCGAGTATGCTCTAGGAATTAAAAATTCATAGACACATCACCAATAAATACTTTCTTTAGTATAGATTCCAATTTCTTAAAGTCATTATCTCCACAGTCCCAGTTTTCCTACGTGGCTGCCCACTGTCTCACTTTCCCAGGCAGTGGGGTTCATGGGCGAATTGGGGATATCCTTCGACCTCCCGTGACTGGCCCGGGTTTGTTCAAATGTAATTAAAAAATAGTGGGCACATCCGCAAATGATACTTTTACAATGAACAAAAAATGTCTATATGACATCATGCTTTGTATGGTAATAATGTTTATGCTTAGTTGCCTGGAGATGTTATATGCCCCCTATCTCTATAATGGCTTTAACATCTTTTTCATTCTGGAGGCAATATCCAGTACGTTTAAGTTGTGCAATGAGCATTAATAAAAGTGTAAACTGTATTTATGTCAGTTTTTCTAGCGCTAGGGCTCTATTCTTTATACTCAGGGTTGCTCAGTACCCTCAAGTAAAACTGTTTACATCCCGTCCACTGTGTCCGTGGTATTTATTATCTAGTATTTCAATAGTATTTACCATTATGGAAGGAAGTGGGACATACGTAGAATTATTAAAGGACGAGGAGAAGGTTTGTGGTGGAGGGTTTGAGGCCTGACTGGACAAAGATGTTTGCCACTTAAAGTGGTCTTTTCATTTGAACTAAAATTTACATTCCTTATTTAAATATAGAATTGTGTAAATATTGTGCATTAATAGATTTTAAAAGAAGGAAAAAAAACAGTCTCAGACTGGCCATCTGGCACACCAGGCCAATGCCGCCGGCCGTCAGCACTCCACAAGCAGCAGAATGGGTGCTGCAGTGGGCTGGATATGGCCGGCTGCATGCTGCGTAAGCATAAAAACAAAGTGCGGCCTACATAATGACAGCAGCCGGCCTTAAAGTGCCAGGACCCCCTCGTCATCCCCAGTCCAGCTATCAGACGTCTCTTAAAAACGGTTTTGCCTTAACGGAAATATAGAGCTGCCTTCATTCCTACAACAATTCTAGTTTTTTAAGTAAGAAATATAATCTACTGGACATACAAACCCCCACAATGTGTGTCTTTTTATAATGTAGAAATTAATTGTTAATGGATATTTTTTTTCCTAAAAAAGTCCTCCTAATCACCGAGAACAATATTTCGGAAAACAAAAACCCTAGAAAGGAAAATAATCACAAAATACAGCATTTGTGGCATGATTATGACTTCCCGGTATGTTGTCTGTGACCTTTGGTGGTAGCAGATTTGTTCTGGTTGCCTTTGAAGGAACACATGAAGGTGAATGTAGGACAGGCATATAATCTGTTTATACCTGACAGGCCAATGAGTTCAGCTTTGGAGTAAATAGTTCCACGGCTTTCTCTATATATTTTTCTTCTAAAAAAAAAAACAACCTTTGGGCAGCCTGGATAAATGCATTTCATTATTTTGAAAGCTACGTGATAGGTCGACTTTAAATGAGATTTAGATTGATAGGCGTGAAAGTTCTATGCAAATATACCCCATAATAATTGTATTAATTATTTAAGTGACCATTTAGAAGAAATAGCATTCATGAAACAAAGCAGGATAAGAACCATCAGGAAATTACAGTGCGGTCAATCTGGGAAACACAGCATAGGTTTTTCTTGCTTCGTCATTGACCTTACATGCAAATCAGATACCTTGACTGAGATTAGATATGACATTGTCATGAAATTCCGAGTCTGCTGCCACTAAGCTTCACGTCTGCTTTATATGGAAACATAAGCAGCTCTTGTGTAGAGAGAAAAGAGTTGGTGCATGCTCGAGATCTGTAGCAGTCACGAGGGCCGGAGCCATGAGAAGGACTTGACCCACATAAGTCGGAGGACACAATGCAATTTTACATAACCAGGTTTTAATATATTACTTCAACAGTAACTATTACAGCCGTCTCAATCTGTTTAAAACGTCGAGTTTAAAATACTTAAAGTACCCGGAGCTGCCAGATGTTAAATTTAATTTTATCGACAGGTTAAAAAAATTTCGAAAACACAAACTTTGTTTGCTAACAAATTCGCTGAAAAGGATGGAAATTAACATTTAGTATATAACGTAATAAAAATTCAACATGAATGTATTTTTTTTACCAAGGCGTCAAATTTCCATTTTTTTAAAAAAACGTCAGTAAGTTCACTTACTGGTTGGCAGATAGACCTCTGTCTCCTCAACGTCGTTCAGAAATATGTTAAAACATGACACTATTACACTCTTGCGATCTGTAGGACAGATATGAGAAGAAACAGAAGCAAATTACCATACACTGTGGCCCAAGACTACTGGTATCCTTAAAAACAAAATGACTTTTGTAGGTCGGGAATAGGTGAGACTTGAGAGGACCATTTGTGAAAACAGGTAAGAGTAAATGGGGGGGGGGGGTCACTTGCAGACCTTGCAGCAGTTGTTTAGATATGACTTCTGGCTGGATTGAGATTGTTGGACCAACAGACCCTGCAGCTTGTCCACTTTTAAACATAATATGTTTTACATTTACTTCACAAAAAGTATATCACAATAAACATATAACTTGTTTGGCCGAACAGATCTCCTGAACAGAGTAGAGGAAGGGGGCAAATAGGCAAATTGCGTATGAAGGGATTCTGCAGAATCCCCCCATGTGTTTGGAAAAGGGGACACCAGACATTTAAAGGGACTACTCCGCTATCATATGCATTAAAGTGTATATGACCGCCAGGGGTTGCAAATTATATATAAAAAAGAAACATATGCCTTTTGCCTAAGCAGATGCTTTGTAAGATAAAAGGGCTTCAGTTAGGCCAGATATGTGTTACCACAAAAATCTGCATCTAAAACGTGTTTAGAGACAAATTAAAAGAAGAAGGTGGTGGGTAGTTCAGGTCAGGGGTGGGCAACGTACAGGTGGCAACATTCAGTGCAGTCTAGCTTAGTGGCTTAGTAATAAAACAACCCAAAACAGTCAACAAACTCAATGTTCAAAACATAATTACTGAAAAGGAATGTGTAGGAAGTCCATAAAAGAAGCACAGAAAGGATGCAGCCATCATATAACTGCTACCTACAGTCATTATTGTGCTAGGCACCCCAGTGGAATTATGTGGAATTGCAAGTAAAACATGTGAAAAAAAACGTCCTCTCTCTTAGTTACATATTTTGCTTTTGATGCAAAATCGGAATATGATTTATCACAGATGATAAAATCTCATATTTTATGTTTTTTTTTCTCTCTTGGTGCAGGTCAAGTTAAAAGCACCTCATCATGAAAACCGTGTGCCTTTAGAGGTGGAAGGAAACTGTTCTTTTCATTCCTCCTGCATTTTCTAACCGCCAAGCTGGGTAGCACCACCATCCTCCCCCGCAGCGCTTTGGCCATGGGGGTAGCACGTGCCATCCGTCGCTTCAGCACGGATATCCCTGACCCCCTCCGTGAGGAGGAGGAATCAGAATTAACACAGGGCATTAGAACAACTGCTTACCGAAATGGGAAGGTACACACCAAGCATGGCCGGCATCGCACCCGCTTTGTACAAAAAGACGGTCATTGCAATGTAGAATTTATTAACCTCAGTGAGAAGAGCCAACGCTACTTGACTGACCTTTTTACAACTTGTGTGGACATACGCTGGAGATGGATGTTCCTTGTCTTCTCTTTTACCTTTGTGGTGTCATGGCTCATTTTTGGATTTTCTTTCTGGCTTATTGCCTCATTACACGGAGACCTGGCTCCACCACCTGAACCTGGCTCCGAAGAGACACCCCCTTCACCATGTTTTATGCAGGTCACCAGCTTCATGGCTGCCTTCCTGTTCTCCTTGGAAACCCAAACTTCTATTGGCTATGGATTCCGAAGCGTGACAGAGGAATGTCCGTTGGCAGTGTTGACTGTGGTCCTGCAGTGCATTGTGGGCTGCATCATTGACGCATTTATTATTGGAGCCATCATGGCAAAAATTGCCAAACCAAAAAAGAGAAATGAAACGCTAGTTTTTACTGAAAACGCAGTAATTGCACTAAGAGATGGAAAGTTATGTCTCATGTGGAGGGTTGCAAATCTTCGGAAGAGCCATTTAGTAGAAGCACACGTCCGAGCCCAGTTCTTGCAGGTAAAACCTGTTTAATACATGTATCTCATATTTTTGATAGGTATTCTAACACATTAAAAATATTACAGTCAAAACTGGTCTTTGGCTAGATACATTAAAAAAATTAAATAATAATATGTAATAAGAATTGGTTGAAGAACCAGTAAATAATTGAAGGACCAGCTTTAAAGAGCCCGCCATCATATGGTTTATGATGCTATGATCTCTATGTTTCCACCAGCCCTTTTTCTGCATGTCAGCTTTCACGGCTGGCTTATTTATCATCGCCACACACTGCTGTCAGTGCCCTCAGCTTATATTTTGATCATCCGCTTTACAGTATTCTCCAGGGTAATAGTGGGAGGTCAGTCCACACTGGGCCACTTTTGACACACCGTAAAGGCATCCACCAGTAAACGTGGAACCAGGTGTCGCAAAGATAGATCAACATAAGTAACTCTTTTATTAAATTTTTATGCTTTTTTCATTTTATAAAAACAGTTATTTTTTAACATACAATGTTGTTTTTATAATATTTTAAATCATAAAAAATGTAATGTAGGAGAGAGTTTAAGGAGAAACTGTCACCTATGAGAAACTTGCATTAATTAAATAAAAAATTCAGCATATGGCACTCACTATAAACATATTTGTTTAAATAAAATTGTATCTAAAACTATGGAGGTTATTATAAAAGTACAGAAGGTACTGTAATACATCCTAATCTTGTCCTGATTTTCAATAGATAAGAAAAGTTGCAAATAGTCAGCCTAGGCCAGAATACGCCACTGACCACAACACTCCTAGAAACGCTTCTGCCAGCTCCCGTTTTATTGAATAAATCCCTTTGTGTCTAGGTTTGCCCTATATATAAATCCAGCTCTCTAAAAGATGAATCAAGCTGAATGTCGCCCATTTAAAGGAAAACAAAACATTGAAAATCTCAGCCATTAACTGCAGGACAAATTTCTAATATAGAAATGCAGTTAAGGGTTGAAGCTGAGTAGTCACAAAGCAAAAACCTAGCAAATACTTATTTCTCACGACAAAATAATTTATGTATTGTCACAATACTCAGTTTGTAAGATATTTTCATTGAGCATTTGTACTTCTTTATACCCAGCCTCGGATGACCCCTGAAGGAGAGTACATCCCTTTGGATCACACAGACATCAATGTTGGGTTCGACAGCGGTACAGACAGAATCTTCCTGGTGTCTCCAATAACGATTGTTCATGAGATTGATGAAGAGAGTCCCTTATATGAATTTGGTAAAGCAGAACTAGAAGCTGCCAACTTCGAGTTGGTCGTTATCCTTGAAGGCATGGTAGAAGCCACAGCAATGACCACGCAGTGTCGCAGTTCTTATCTTCCATCTGAAATTTTCTGGGGTTGCAGATTTGAGCCGGTCCTCTTTGAGAAGCGTAATCATTATGAGGTAGACTACCTGCACTTCCATCGCACCTATGAGGTGCCCAATACACCAACATGCAGCGCCAAAGAGCTGTCTGAAAGAAAATATTCATTGGTGGCCCACAGCTCCTTCTGTTATGAGAATGAAGTGGCACTTAACTGCATTTGTGATGAAGAGCCACCTGCCCTGGTTGACACAATGTTTATTACCCCAGCGGCTCCTCTTGAGTTAGACATGCTTAGGGTAGTTGATCCCCTGGAGGAAATATTGCTAACTTGATTTGATTCAATATTTCTTATGTGACCATTGGTTAGTTGTTTGCTGTTGAGTATGAATAATGAAGACCTATCTGCTAACATAAAAGATGCAGTTCCTGAAGTCAGTCTTGGGGACGGATGGAGTAAGAATATTACCAAGAAAGCATTTGGTCTATTTTCATATTGCTTTTATTTTATTTTACTGTGGTAGAGGGGATATGCCACATTTAAATAACAGCACAGATGTTAAGATACGACTGAGGCTGCAACAGGCGCTCAGCATCTTTCTTTCTTGAAACCTCATCACGGAGTGTAAAATCAAGTCATTTACTTATCTTTAATTCTAGGTTGATTTATGTTCTCTCTCAGCAAACACTACTTATTTACCTTTCTTGGTGACCCTTAATCAAGGGTTCATTGCTCAAGTGTCATGCAAAATACAGATCAAGCTTGTTGAACACGGTCAAGGAATCCCACCATATGAAACATAGAATGTTTTGTTCTAAATAGGAGAACTTTTTAATGACTTCTGTGAAGTGTAGACTTAAATGTTCCATGTTCATAGATATGGACGTATTTGCTGAGGAATAAATACTCAATAAGTGATTTAAAGCAAAATTATCCGAGAACTACAAATCTGCTTTATAACGCCATGAAAAAGCAAACCCATTTGTCCATCACGTGTATCTGCAATAATTTAATTAGAATTTTTCTGTGGGTAAATGTTCTATACAGATTCAGTACCATTTCATTGAGAAAATGTTTCATAGAGGGAAGATGTGGAAGATACCTTGGCACTAAAGTTGTTCTTAAAACAAAATGATGAAATAAAAAGTAGTTAAGACATCGAGTTTATGGATATCTAGAAAGTGTGCCTCTTGTCTAAGAACAACTTTAAAGTTAACCCAGAAAGCTTACAAACAAATTATATTTTACTGGATGTTTTTGGGGCTTAGCTGGTAAGATATGGTTAATGATATCGTTCTTAATGATCTTGTAAATTGGCATCTATACTTACCTGTTTCCACCTGGGCTGTTCTTCCTGATTTAATGCATATTTAAAATGCCTTCTAATTCACATCACAATTGTTAGAGGCTCCGAGGAGTAAATTGTTGTACGATGAAGGGAATTATTCAAAATGTATGCTTTGGAACAAGTAGGGGTATATGTCTGGACAAGTGATCAATATAACAGAAGCTTGGTGGAAAAGCCAATTTTTCTATAACTAACTTTTAGAGGAACCATTAACATCTAAAAAAAAAGAACAACCTTGGTAATAGATAAATTATCGAAACCCAACTAAACCAATGTTCTTGCAGAGGATTGGTATGTTAAGTCCTAAACAGTGTATGCTAAGTCGAAGCTTTAGGCTGGCATTGGTGTTCCAAATTGGCTAAAACAAGAACATTAGATGGGCTGGAAGAACGATGGTATCATTAAGTTAATGTATCTGTAAATATCACTAGGGATACTGTCAAAATTTGCATCCCACAAGTTCTCTTATTTGAACTAGTATTGAGTGCCAAATGTAAAGAAGAAAGAGAATCGTTGGTCTACAGACTACTCCATCCAACACAAGCTAGCTTGGGGGCAACAGAACAAGCAAGGAGCTATGTATGTTTACAATCTTACTAAACACAACTAACAATCAAAATGATATATTGATTTCAGAGGTCCCAAATAGTACAGTCCCACATTAGTTTGAAGTGCACTAAAATCAGAAATAGCAGTAACGGATCCATAAAAAACAGTGACACACAAGAGCACACAAGTTTTGCCAAATGATGCAGTATGTATGGTTTTCATCAACAGAATCCAAACATATTTCTTTGTCACCCCCTACAGATGGCGCAGGCGCAAATGTTTCAGGAATGATGAGAATAAAGTATATATATTTTGAAATGTACAATTGTCTTGGTTGGTATTGTTATAGTGAAGTAGATAAAACAGATAAGCGATTACATCACAGTTGTTTAAATCTTGTCTTCAGTTAATAATTGTCGATGGTGATTGTATGACAATCAGACAATTTTATAACTGTTGCAGTATTGCAGCTCCTGGTGAATGGACATTACTCATGGATATATCAGTAAGATAAAATGGATTGCTGATACAGGTGAGATAGCATTTTGGTAATGATCACATCAGGGTTCTGTACACTAATGGGCAAGTGGGCCAAAGATTAAAAAAATGGAAAAAAAAATTCACATCAAAGTATTTGCTAAAATGTGTGAAGGGCCAACACCTTTACTCTCTTAAAGCAGGACACTCGAGACTACTTGGGTTCCTTAAATGTTTTATTGAAATAAGCAATGTCCATACATTGAGCTTCACATCAACTTCTAGTATATGCTCGGCACTCCCATTTAAGTAAGAAAGAGCTGAGTTCTACTTAAATCGGTGGATGTGGTGGCAGCCAATTCCAAGTATGTTAAGTGAACACTACTGACCACATGCAAGAAACGATTCCGTTTTTCTATAGAGGCACCTGGGGAGGGGGCTTGAAATGAAACAAAATGTTTCTAACTCCAATAGCATAGTAAAATGGATTGGAGTCTAGGCCACAATGGACTCCAATATATATGTAATATGAAAACAGGGCTGGGGTGAAAAATAGAAGCGGTTACATAGCCTGGCCTCATAAACTAAGAAATGTTTATAAACTAAGAGAACCAGAACTAAAAGAGTTAGTTTCTAAATGACACTTCGGCCACAGCAAACCTTTACCCAAGTGCACGCAAGTTCTACGGTACGTTAAGAAGATTAACCCATGAGTACGAACTCACCTTTCATCATTAAATGCTCAAGTCAGAGAATGTAGAGAATATCTCTTGCTTTTGGTGCTCTGAAGGGTAATACAGCCTTCAGTATGGTGGTCCTCTAAATACTGGTGATTTAGATGCAGTCTGGGGGGTTTTATTGAGTAAATAAGAAAGATTTATCAAGGACTGACCAGGTTTTATATTAGACAGGCGTATGCTAACCAATGCCTACACTATTTACATCACTTTATAAACCAGATTGTCACGCAATGGCAGGAAATCAAATGAGGCTCAACCACAGTCTACAAAACAAAGACTTTTCCTCCTCCTACCCCACAATAATAAGCAAAAAAAACACAAAATTATTGTCAAAGCAAAGAGCAAATGTTTCCAATAACATGTCTTTAATGTTCTAACATTTATATAGCTGTTTATGCTTCCTTGTAAAAATGAATGTATGGTATACATTGTCATATATTGAGTAATAAAGGACAAAACTAAATCCTGGCAACATCCAGAAAAGGTGGTTTATGGACATGCAAGTAAATAACAAGTCAAGCTGGCCATGACTGGCCCTCTGGCACACCAGGCCCTGGGGGATATGCCCAGCCGCACGCTCCATGAGCATTAAAATGTAACGTACGGTTTCTTATATCCAGGCGTCAGCCATCCTTACGTCAGTTGGCAGCTGCCAGCCCTGATATCAAGTAAAATTACCTTTTTGGGCCTATAAAGCCCCCTCAGGGTATATCTCAGCACCGATTAGGCAACGTGTAATCATCTGGGTTTTACATGATATCTGTGTGCTTGATGGGACAAAATTCTTGGATGACTCCAGTAAACATGCCTGATCCATAATACCACACAATGTTGGCGAGTATATAATAACTAAAGATGAACCTTTACCTCTTCCTTATGAACTAACAAACTAACCACAAAACTTTATTCGGAAACTAATGAGTCAAATCCCGCTAAAATCATTGCTATTAGTAAAGAGCTATATAAAGCTCAACTATATTCCCTGAGAAACATGGAATAAGCAAAAAAAAGAGAAACTGAATGGTGATTAAAAATATTTGTAAAAATCCTCCATTTTAAACCAATTCATGACAGTTACTCATCATAGTCTATGAGTAATAATCCCATAGAGAAACAATATTATGGCACATCTAATCAGTATTCTGACACATCTAATCTATAAAAGGGGACCTGAATTTAAAAAAACTTAAGAATAAGGACCAAATACGTTTGATCAGAAGAACAGCTGGTGGGAAACTAAAAGAGTAAACGAATGCCCCCATGTATACCCATTTCTAGAAAAAATACCCGGTGCGTTTCGGTAACTGGTCGTTAGCTCCATATAAGATGAAGCACTCAAGGAAGAGGTCCAAGTGGGGATGGGATGTCCTCATCACTCATTGGAGTGAACCTGTTGACAGATCTGGGTGGATTTTGAGTGGGTCATGGAGGTCACTCAACTGAAGGAAGACAAAAGTAAACTTGTAACTGTCTTGGGCCCATAGGACTAGCTCTTTCATCTCTAAAGGAGCTGGCTTAAGGCTGAAATGTCAAAATAGAATTTGTTCGATGAGTGATTTGACATCATTATAATTTTGCCAATATGGTTGGATTGTAGGGCAATTCCATCAGGTAAAAGATAGTTACCCCTGTCAGGTTTTGAAACAGCTGAAATTCAGAGCTAAAGGAAAACTAGAATATGGTTATATCGTTTTCCTTTAGCTCTCAATTTCAGCTGTTTCAAAACCTGGCGCACCAACCAAAACAAGTCTTTTTATATTTTTACACTTCTTCAGTAACCAAAGCCTGGCATGAAAAATATCATTACATAGACAGTTCTGGACAGGGGAAGAAAAGCAGCCTCAGCACATTAAGGCTAGAGGCAGTTAAATGACGCTGGCTGGGTATGCATGGTGTGTACCCGGCCGGTGGCCATGCACAAAAGGGCCAGAGATGCCACTGGAGTAGCGGTAAAGGTAAGCTTGTGGCCCGTGGGCTTTTACCCGGTTTGCTAAATGGCCAGTCCGGACATGCTTACAACCCATTAGCAAATGAGATGATCTCACTCTGGAGGGAGGATTCCTGAACCAGGTTACGGACAATGAAATAGCTTAAAGAAATCCCCTTCGCTTCATAAACACGTGAAGGGTCCCATTAATGGAAAGCTGATTAAGTGATGGCAGCTTATAGAATGATGGCATTATAAAATATGGGCATCCCTGATATAATTACTAAGGAAACACAAAGTACCTAAAGCTCTCCATTCATTATAAGAAGCAATGCTTCACTCGGCAGCACCGGGAGCTCGATCCAAATACTGAGGTTTTAGGACTGAATCTTTAATAATGACCACTGGTGCATTTCAAATAATTTAACCTAAAGCTGGGCAAGCTCTTTCACAACAGTCGTTCGGTGCTTCTATATGTCCTTTATACAGAAGGCAGGTTCTTGAGTCCAGTTCAAAAAGCTAAGCCTCGGTTCTGGCTCATCTTGGGCTCAGCTCACGCCACAGGTCAGCTTGCCCACCACCTATATAGTCTTAATATAGTGAAATTTCAAGGCGATAACAAGAGTACTGCTCCCATCATAGCGCTGCACGTTAGAGGATTTCCAGTACACATTTGTACATAGCACACAATATTCTAAATTGCCAAACAGGGAGTCTGCCATGTGGCTAGTGGAATTAAGAGTGAACTTTCCCCCAAAATTTTGTTACTTTGGAACCTATTGATAACTCAGAAGAAGAAAAATATTTTGATATCTGTGGACTTTCGGGATTGACTAAATTACCCCAATCTCCTGGCGGGTGTAACTGCAATAATGAGGCTTGGTCCGTGTAGGGGCGCAGCTAGTCTCAGGCTTTAAAAGGCTGGGGAGAAGGTGGGAGTGGGATGACCACATGAGACTCCTCTGGCCAGAGACTTATCATAGCCCTGGGAAAGCAGCACTTCATCCAAAGGCTGAAATCCATCAGGTTCCCAGGTAAGTTTCAATACACTTTTAGGGCTGCAGAACACTGAACACAAGTTACTACGAGTCGCAACTGCATAAAAAACTGACAATGAAATATTTGAACAAATCAACATATGCAGAGGAACATTTCTTATACACCCGGAACCAGCATGCTACAAGCGATCAACTGGACACCTGCACAATAATAGCTGCTTCTCCCCAGTCCATTACAACATTGGTGAGCCTAAAACAGATTTAATAACATGCATTGTGTAAACTAGAGTGTCAAAAATAACATACCTCTTGGGGACACGTCTTCCTTTCTACCGTGAAATAGTTTGTGGCAGTTTCTGTCTGACTCGCTCTTCCTCCAGCCCAATGTAATAAAGAAAAGTAATGCTTCTGAGCTGTTCATCTGTAGAAACGCAACCAATGATAACTAACCACTGCTGTGGGCTACAAGTCTCATCTGAGTTAAGCATTATGGGAATTGTAGTTTGTTGAGGCTGACAAAGTATAGTAATGTGATAGTAATATGTAGAGAGGTGGACATCACTTTAAAGCTGACTTTGTGGGCGACCATGCTTGTTCCTCTACACTATAATGTATTATGCACCAAAACGATCAAACGTCTGCAAGACAAAATGGATATTACTTTATTATCTTTTATTTATATCGCTCCAACAATCTACACAGCGCTTATTACTTTTAATGATCTCCCTGCATTTTCAGCACCAAACAATAGGGAAGAAATACAATTTACGTGCCTTTCTAGGAAAAACAAACAATCACATTTTTCTGTAGTCTTTTTTTCTTATTTAAAAAAAGCATCCTCGCAGCTAATAATCCGATGCTTAGAATAAGAGGATATCCTAAAGAGATTTCATTCATTCCTTTAAATGAAGTGGGTGATGCTAAACTCTGCAAGGATTTAATGCGTGCAAATACCCTCTAGTGCTTCTTTCACTTTCCCTGGTGGGACTGTGACCCAAGAACATAATCTCCAGTCGAAACAATACAAGGTGACATATGATGTATTTAAAATTAAATAGGTCAATACATAATTATTATTTTGTACAAAGGAACTTGTTTCTGTACAAGAAAAGGTATAGAAGAAGAGCAAATGGGTTGGTTTTTAAAAAAAAATGTCAATAGTTTTATTTTTTAAGGTTTGTTATAGCACCGTTCAACCAACGGAAGCGGTAAAAGATAATATAAATCCTCGCTTTTAAGGGAACAAACCATGTTATAAAGATACATCTATCCCAATATGCCCAACTGAAGGTACTAGAAAGGTCTAGTTTACTTTTGATTGCACTCCATGCCTCCCAAGGGCCCCAGTTACCCCAGAGGTGCAATCCCTCTCATATCCTGTTTTTTGCAGGACAATCTGATTTTTGGGTACAATACCACTGTCCTGCATACCTGGCCCAGTGTCCCTCTTTTGCGGGCTATGGGGATCATGGGCCAGTTAGGTAGATCCAATGATTTCCAATAAACGGCCCAGCTAGCTGTAGATTCCTAGGGGTCAGCATAGACATCCATTGCAGCTTCCACGGGACCTCCTCGCAACGCTCTGAAACCAAGCTCTTTCAGGATGGCGGGGCTCCGGCCACATTCCCCCTTGGCTTTGGTCCTGCGTTTGCATACTGGACTGCAGTATATTTTATATTTCATTTTATTATTGGTTTGTGAATATGTGACATAAACGAAAAAAACGAAAGACTTTGAATTGATATGCAAGATACTACTTTCCTTATTAAAGATTGTATGCCTGTTCATTGGTACTTTTTTTTTCCTATTGAGTGGAACGGTTATCATATACTTAGAGGTCTTGGTTATATACCTTGAGAAGCCTACACTATACTCTCCTTTGTGCAGCTTTTATTGGGGAAGGGTAGTTCCAAGTGGACTGCATTGTGCTATTTTCTTCTTTTTGTTTTTATTTTTAAGATATCTCCACAAGGATTGCTAGACCTGTAATACATTGTTATATTCAGGTTCGGTGTTTTTTTTATTTATTATTATTATTGCGCACGTTATCACTGTTTAAATTTAGTTTTAATAAAAAAGCTCAGTTAGAATCCACCTTTAAGCTCAGAAAAGTAATTACATTAATACAGACTCTTTAACAAACCTTTCCTGGAAGTCAGTTTGGAAAGACAACTATTACTGAAATCAGATTCCACTATGGTCACCAAACTTTAATATTTGGTAGTAAAATTCAAACAGATCTGGCCAGTGAAACACAACCTTCCATAGTTACATAGAACATAAGGTTGAAAAAAAAAACTCTCCTACTCTTGATCCAAAAGAAGGCAAAAAAACCCTAATTAAGCTACTTCAAATTCTGCCATCAGGGGGAAAAATTCCTTCTTGACTCCAAAATGCAATTGGATTTCTCCTTGCATCAAGAAGCTCTAAAATATTAATTCTATTTATAGCCCTGTATGTAATGCCCTTCTAAAAAAAAATACCCAGACCCCTTTTGAAGGTATCTAATGTATTGGATAACACCACCTCCCTAGGCAATGAATTCCATACATTTATTGTCCTCACTGTAATGAATCCCTTCCTTTGTCGTCTATGAAATCTCTGCTCTTCCAGTCTCAGAGGGTAGACCTCTTGTTCTTTGTACATTTCTGTTAATGAACAGGTCACTGAAGAGCTCTTTATATTGGCTCTGCATATATTTATATAATGTTATCATATTCCCTCTAAGATGCTGTTTTTCCACTGTATATAATTGTAACTTTTTTAGTCTCTCTTCATAACTAGTATCTCCCAATCCCCTTATTAATTTTGTAGCCCTCCTTTTTCTAGTTCCTCTGGCACATTAGTTGCTGTTGTTTAGAATGCTTATCGTACTCAGGCATTCAATTAGTATTTTGTAGCTGTGACAATTATGGAACAGGTGCATTCTGGAATGGGAGTAATTCTGATGAGCTGTCTGCAATATGAGTTGTTTACTGTCATCACACATAGAAACTTGTGGCACCTCCAGTTGGCTGGTGTCCCTACCTTGATCGCTAATGATTTCTGTTTAGCTACGTATCTTGCCGTTCACTGCCAGGGAATCCGTGTGCTACAAATTTATACACAGGCAAAGACGACGATAGGGCTCAAGGTCAGAGCACAGAGAGAGAGAGAGAGAGAGAGAGAGAGAGAGCAGATTGGTTCCCCAGCTGGAGGGACAGAGATTAAAACAACACAGTTTCAATCACTAATCCCATCTGCTTAACGTCAAAACATTCCACCAATTCCCAAAGACAATCTTCAGCATTATTGTTTTATGTACTAGTACAGAGTGCCCTCTAAGCCAGACATGGGTAGATGCTTATTAGAGTGTGGAGTCTAGACCGCCAGTCTGAACGCTAGCCTTGTGCTACACAGGATGGAGAATAGCTCTTAGACTAAAGTTGGCATTATCTTCACCGTATACCAACAAAGGACTAAAATAATTCCATCCCTTGAATGAACGTATTCAAGCATGATTTAATGGTTTTTTTTAAAAAAATATTATTACATCTAATCTGTATTCGACATGGTGGCACTGTGGTCCGATTACTACTGCCATTGAACCTGTTTACAAACCTCACTGGAAAGTGTAAAAAAAAACAAGCAAAAAACAGATTTTGTTTATAAATATTACATATTTGATGTCGCAAATGATTCTCTAATACTCTGTAATTCTGTAATACTCAACATTCATTTATTGCCAAGAGATGCATTAAGACATTGATTTTGCATTGATCGAAGACCTATGTTTAACGGAAGGCAAGGATGAAGGGAGGATAACTGAAATAGAGGGAGGGTAAAACAAGCATTGTATGATAGAATTAATAAGAGCTGGGGAAAACATTTTGGGGAGACATATGTAAGGAATTACTCAGGCCCTGTGAGGATCCAAGACATCCCTAATGATAGGGCCAATTAGGTTTATTGTCTTTGTTTCACTTTCCGTTCCTTTCAGCAGGGAGCCATCTGAGGATCTGGTTACACAAAGGAATCTTGTGGAAGCTACACCCCTGTTTCGTTCTGTGTACCATATATACCTCCCAAGTGTCCTTGTTTATGCAGGACAGTCCTAATTTTCACGCATTGTCCTGTAGTAATGTCCTGCTTTTGTGGGTATTGGAGATCTTGAGTCCATTGGAGATAATTTTATCTCCCCTGGTCCAGGCCAACTTGCAACTCTCTGTACCCACTCTCATTCACCCCTATCTGTGCCCCACCCCTCCCACCTCTAGCCACACCCCCAACACAGGTGCTCTGATTCGGACACCTTACATTTTTGGGATATACCGTATCTACATTACCTTTTTCTTGGGTTTAATCCACAACAGTTTATTTTCTTTTATGTTCCAATACATATCGTCTATTTATCTTATTAATGATCCAGTGAAAGGTGTTTGGTTTAAATTGTATGTGTCCTTGATACCCCAATGCCAGAAATAACTGGAATAATTAATATGTTCTAAGAGCAGCTCTAAACATGGTAAAGGATTTAATGATCCAGAGTGCTGTGAGTTCATAGCACTTTCAGTATTAGGATAGGGATACAGCTGACGAGTGGCTTATGATAAGGGCTGATATATTAAATGGCACAGGGTGTGAAGACATTTCAACACCATTTAGACACAGGGTTTCTATCAGGGCTGCATATGGCATCATGACAGTTTTGCCTGGCCTATTTTCATGAAACTGACACCAGTCAATGGCTTGTTGTAGAACAGATACTGGTTGTGACTTTGATACACACATATATATATATATACACACACCGTATTTGCTTGATTATAAGTTTTTTTCAGAGCAAATACCCTGGAAAATAACCATTGTCTTACATTCGAGGTTGTCTTCTAATCAGACCTCAAAAAGTTTGGGTTCCCATAGAGATGTCCTTATTTGTGAAGGAAAAGCTAATTTTGCCCGTTAAAATAACATGAAATGGAAATTGGAAATCTAGCGCAGTGATCACTGATAATCTTGTTAGATCAGTGGGATATATTAGGCAGCAAGTGAACATTTCATCCTCAAAGTTGATATGCTAGAAGCAGGAAAGGAGTAATGGAAGAAGTCGCTTACCTGGAGAACACATGGCACCAGGATGCATCAATGTAGGCCCCACCTCACAACTTAGAGGACTTGAAGAACCTGGTGCTAACGTCTTGGTGCAGATACCACAGCACACCTTCAGAGACAAACTTTATTTTTAATACTTTTTCTAATATGGTTTATTAGCTGTAGGTCTGGATACCAGTATTCTGGATTGTCTCCGGTTCTGTTATGTTATCATTAATCATCTTGGTGGGAATTATATTGGTTTTCTCAAATTAGTACAAGGTTTCAAGAATTATTTCCTCCTAATTATGCCAGAACACTGAAAAATTTGATTTAATTATGGATTTCATTACTTCATGTTAGTACATTATAATCTTTAAACAAAAATAGCTACACACATATACTATATATTTCCACAAGATGGCGCAAACATACTGTTTAATTTACCTTCTGGTTTTTAACCCCTGCCTTACTATTTTTATTTTTGTTCGACCATGATTCCCCTTTTCCATGTTTTGTGAACCCACACAAATTTAATGGGGTTTTTTTTCAGAAAACGATAGGGCTTCTTCTCTTTCACTAAAAAAAAAATTTCCATTGCTGCTGATCACAGAACGATCACTAAGCAGTACCTGTGATCAGCCATCAGGGGTGGTCTCTTCAGAGGTCCCAGGATAGAACCTCTGGGAACCTTTTCACTTTCAACTGACACTGCCGTCAGAGAACGTCCATGTGTTCTTCACTTTCGAGTATAGGCACATGTGCACAACACATTTGGACAGAAATTGGCTTTTTCAAGGTACTGTACTTACACAGGAATGCTGCCCTGCTTTTATGCTTCAGCTTCTACCTCTTGATGTAAGCAACTATTATATTTGATTTGTGTTACATTAAATACTATTTTTAACTGAATACCACTCTCTCTTGTATCTTTATGGAGACCACTGTTCACTACTGTGTTTCAAGAGGCTCAACAGCGGCTGGGTCGGGCTTTTCCTTTTCACATAGGAGTCTTTCACATATTAACACCAATCACATTACAAGATTGTGTAAGAATATAAGAACCCAGATTCTTAAAGGGAAAGTATTTCTTTTCACTTTTCTCTGTGTGCCCAGCACTAGAACTTGGTCATCACTCATTATGACTAGGGCTGCAACTAACGATTATTTTCATAATCGATTAGTTGGCCGATTATTTTTTCGATTAATCGGATAAAAAAAATGAATGTAAATTTTTCATTTATTTAAAAAAATGTAATAAACAAATTATATTAAATACAGCATAATAAAAAAACTTTGATAAAATGCATTTCTTGCCTTTATTTTGCAACCAGCCCCCCCCAATTTATGCACGTTTGAGCCCAGGCTTGCCACGCTGCCCCCCACATATGCCACGCTGCCTCCCACATATACCGCTCCACTCTGCCTCCCACATATGTCACTCCACTCTACCCCCACATATGCCACTGTGCCTGATACACCTTATACCCCGATACACCACGCCATCCTCCCCAGACATGCCACACTGCCCTCCCCACATATGCCACTCCACTCTACCCCCAGAAAAGCCACTCCACTCTACCCCCAGATATGCCACTGTGGCCCCAGATCTGCCTTATACACCCTGATACACCACTCTGTCCTCCGCAGACATGCCACACTGCCCTCCCCACATATGCCTTATATACCCTATATGCCTTATACCCCCAGATATGTCACTCCGTCCTCCCTAGATATGCCGTATACCCCCCAGATATCTCATAGTCCCCTCATAGAGTCACAGACCATACTTTTATAAATAAGTACTGGGTTAATCTTCACTGCCCCCAGGATTTAGATTCCCCTTAGTTTTTCCCCCTTTACCTCTAACTGCACCTTAAGTTAACTTTAATAAATTAATAAAATTAACCCTCAGTCCTCATCATTAAATTAACCCTAAACACCCCATTAACCATAACTGCCCCTAAATTAACCCTAAAGACCCCATCAACCACAGCATCCCCTAAATTAACTCTAAAGACCCCATGAACCACAACAGCCCCTAAATTAACCCTAAACATACCATTAACCAAAACTGCCTCAAATTAACCCCAAACACCCCATTAACCACAGCTGCTCCTAAATTAACCCTAAACACACCATTAACCATAGCTGCCCCTAAATTAACCCTAAACACCCCATTAACCATAACTGTCCCTAAATTAACCCTAAACACACCATTAACCATAACTGTCCCTAAATTAACCCTAAACACCCCATTAACCATAACTGCCCCTAAATTAACCCTAAACACCCCATTAACCATAACTGCCCCTAAATTAACTCCCACCTCCCCTAACTTTCAGTAGCCCAAATATTAATTTTATACTTACAGTTAGATGAGTGTCACAGCCATGTGGTTCTGGCCTTCTGGGAGAAGGAAGGGGGCAGGGCCAGTTGTCACAGTGATTACAGGGAGGGGCTGGTAAGTAGGAGCTGCTGCTGTGAGTCACTAAAACGGATTATATAATGAGGGGTATTTTTCAGAGCTCTGAAAAAACCCTCATTTAATAAATCGATAAAAATCGATTCAACTAATCGATAATGAAATTCGTTGGCAACGATTTTCATTATCGATTTTATCGATTAGTTGTTGCAGCCCTAATTATGACTACATAGCCTTGTATCAAAATTAGATACAAGAGTAAGGAAACAGTAAGTTATGGTGCATATTCTATTTCCATAAGGTAACCCTTTGATCAAAATCTCTCTAAATCAATAACACGGATTGAAAAGCAAAAAGAACAAACAACAAATGGACGTTCTGCCGGATAACAACACATTTTAGATGCTCACTGTGGACTTTCATGGAATACAATAAATGTCGATGTTTGCAAAAAATGCAGACATTTGTAAAAATTGTAAGCATCGCCATTAGAGAAGAAAAAAGAAAAAACTGAGATTAGGTCCAAGCTATGACAAGAGTGTGGCACCCACCAGTATGACACATCTTGACCCATACTGAGCATCGGTCTCCTGCAAGAATATTCAAATGCGTCTTCTCCTAATGCCTATATCTCTATATATATATGAGGTATGATCCCTCCCTGACCGGCCTTTTAAAAAGAGTTGATGATGTGAAGTCTCTCCATCGGTGCCATGATAAGTCGTTATTATCAATCATGATAATGCAACATATGCTCTTCAAAGTTGCACAACTGTTCCATGTTACGTAGCTGTGTGCTAATTTTAGGAGTAACCTGATGTTTCCAAAGCCAAGGGTTTTATCTTTTGCAGTGTTTAACAAAAATGAGGCCAATACGTTTTTGTAGTTGGAAAGGGAAATGGTGGCATGGTTAAGTAACACCTGAACTGTGCCTGGAGCAAAATCATTGTCCAAAATATAGATATTTTACGCCAGAAAAGTCTAATCATTGGGCAAAAATGTTGTCCCGTTTTAGTGCATGATTTTTGTTTTGTTTTAATGACTTCTACAAAACTTCCTTGAATATGGAAATATTTCATAATTTGATACATGGTGAGAATCGTTTCTCTTACAAACAACCGTGAATAATACTTATCTTTTTTATCCTGGAGATTATCTCACCATGAACATTTTCCCCCAATAAGATAAGTTTTTATGACTTTGCAAATGTTTTTTTTAATGTCAGTTTCATAATGAGTAAACGTTTAAATGAAATATAGGAAATCCCCATAGTTAGGACTGTTAATAACATACATAATGCGTCTAAAAAGTAGTGTCACAGCCCCAAGCCCTGACACTGACGGGTAGGCAGCTGCACGCAGACACCCCACAAACATATACTTCCGCGGTAAGCGCTTTTGGTGTGGGCAGGCACAAAAAATAGATTATTGCTATTATATTTTTTTAAATGTGTCTTCACTGTTAAAACATAACATGACATACAGAAACAACATGTGAGGAGGGCCCTGCTCAAATGAGCTGACTGTGACAGGAATGACCTGTATCCCGACTGGGTACACCGCAAGGCAATCCTTCATTCTACCCATGGCCACTGGGAGCAGGAAACATAGCTCTTTGGGAACCTCGGTGGCACTGTAGTATAGAGAAGCATAGCAATACTGTGCTTTACTGCCCTGACAAGGGCAGCACAGAGGCTTACCCCAATTTTTTTTGTATTTAAGTTTATTTATACAAAACTGTTTATGATAAAACATTTTGTGCCTGTTTTGACAATATTATGTTCAGAAAGTCGAAAAGCAGTACTGCGATGCTGCGCAGGGCAATGCAAGTTACAGTACGACTTCAGTTACGGAAAGCTCAGTAATATACAGTAAAAGCAGTGTACACTTACAATTCCAGACATGGCACATATGGTTAGCACATTAGTAGACACATGCTGGTGAAATGGGGGAATGGAATGCTCGGGAAGGGTGAGAGTAAAAAGGGGGTCAAGGACAATGGGACTAGTCGTCAGCCTCTAGACTGTCCTTGAGAGAGTGGTCTCTCAGCAGGCTGTGGCTAAGCCTTGCTGCAGTCACTGACTGTGACCTGCTCCCTCCTCAACACCAGGCGGTTCCTGGCAAACCATAGAGCGTCCTTTACACAGCACATGAGGCGCCAAGAATCGTCAATGGCGTTCTCTGTGTGTGTTCCTGGAAAAAGTCTGTAAAGTACAGAGGGGTAGGACAGGTACTTTCTCTCGATGGAGTCCTTGAGATCCTGCTCCAGGGCTCAGAACAAATCCTGTGCAAACGGGCACTGCCAGAACAAGTAAAGGGAAATCTCCTCCTCCAAAATGCACTGTGGACAATGTCTATATCTGCACAGCCCCCTGGCATGCATAAATGTCCTTAGGGGGAGGCCTCCCTGAATGGCCATCCAATGTCTTTATGCCTGTTGGTTAGCCTGCTCGATGCCACATTAGCCCAAACAGTTGTGGCTGTGGCGGCAGGGAGCCCTGGGATGTTCTGAATAGTGTCTTTGGCTCTGATGAGCTTGTGGATCACACGGGATGACCACAGGTCTGGTTTAACTCCCTCCAGTTGGTGCTCCCTTACAAATTTGCCCACATCTGAGTAGAACCAGGGCAAAGTCCAATTTTAAAGGGACGAAGCTGTCCCACTTGAGCTGCCTCCACAGGGGCAGTAGGAAGAAGCGAGACATGGAGTTTCCAGCAGAGTCTTTCACTACGTCTCTGAGAGTCCTACGCACCCAGTGGCACACAAAAAAGGCCCTCAGCATGGTAGGGATATCAGGCACGCCTTTGCCTCTCTTCCTTGTATATCACTGCGTGCTTTACTCTGTCCATTTTGAGTTAAAACAGGAACTTTGTTGAGGAAACAATCACCACCAGCCTCCAAGAGCCTTTCAATAGGCTTGCTTTGAGTTACGACCAGCATGCATTACACCATATGTGAAACGCAATATGCAGATCATATGCAAATTATGCAACCAACACCAACTTACACAATCCTGCCATCAGAACCAATAATATTGGTCAGACAGGCAGGAGGAAGGGGGAAACTGGGATCTAGAGAGCTCTGGCTCTCTCGCTGTTGCCACCCTGTACCTGTAATCAGGTAATGTGTACTTACACATAAATCCAAGCAAGGGAACCAGATATTGCACTGCAATCAGTGCCCACTGTCGTCTGCTGGAAGTATGTAATGCAATCCAGGGGTCCACCATCTATAATGGGAAATACGTGAAGCTTCCATGACACTGACAATCTAGAGGGAGTTAGAGTATATTATACAGGAGATAAAAGTGTCATTGTCAGGGATGGACCAGCCACCCTTGTATAAGGAGTTATAATTCCAGTGATACTATTATAATATCACAATCAAGAGATCTTATTGTGATATCAAAATATAATACCATTATGATGTCATAATTATAATACAATGATGCCATTATTATGATGCCATTATTTTTTCCGCACAAGTAGGGCTTTCTTCTGAAATAATTGAATATATATATATATATATATATATATATATATATATATTATTATTTGGTATGAAAAATAGCTAGTTTCTCCCATAAAAAGTATATATAAGCAGTGCAATTCCCAAAAAAAACTTTAAAAGTATTAAAAGTAAAAGTTTTAAAGTAAAAGTTTAAAACATATGCCTGGTATTTTCATTTATTTTGGTACTTACAGGGTTAAATATGAATGACGCGCATCACTGTTTCTAAACAAGATTTTTTTAGCCCCAATAGCTAAACAAAAGTATATATTTTTGAAAGTTGCCATCCCAATATTTTACTAGGGGCATTTTGATACTTTTGATTTTACAATTTTAGTGCCAGTCTGTCCTAAACATTGCAGTAAAATTTGATTTTTAACAAACCCATTCTATTCAAACACAGTATTTCAGCAATGTGTGTTCTTTGGGTATGTGAACCCCCCACCCCCTGAGTACAGGAATACCCCACACGGGTATGTCTCTGCGGATTCAAAATTGGAACATGCGCATTACGGTTTTCAAACATGGAATTTGGATCAGTTTGTTGGGTCCAGGTCTCGTTTAAGACACAGTAGATGTCCCATACTTCATTTCAACCCCCTGAGACTATGAATTTCCAAAGACTAGACAGCTCAGGGAATCTAGTTAGGGGCATATTGGCCTGTCCCATGTAGCTGATTCCACACGAACGCCTTCCAAAGTTAGTTTAACAGAAAAAAAAACTATTTTCACATCCACTTTGTAGTTTCACCATGTTTATTTTTCTGAGTGGATATGTGAAAGAACAAAATAGGCCTTGATTTGTGTTCAGCAATGCCCCCCCCCCGAGTACAGCAATACCCCCACATGCATGATAAGTCATGTTTTTGAGCCTACAGAATCGCTCCATGGGGGGCATGGCGTACCTGGTATGTCACTGGTAACGAAGGGGTTAAAACATCGATGTCATAATGAAAACACGACACCATTTCACAATGACAAGATCCTACTATGATGTCATAATTAAAATAAAATGATACAATGTCACAATCAAAATATTTTTTAGGATTACATATTAACACAATGTTAGCATTATGATGTCACAATCAAAAGATCTTATGTTATAATGATTACACAATGATACCATTATTTCACAATGACAAGATCCTATTATGATGTCATAATTATAATAAAATTATACTATGATGAAACAAAATATTTTTTATGTTTACATAACAACACAATGATAGCATTATGATGTCACAATCAAAAGATCGAATGTCTAAATGATAATAAAATTATACCATTATGTCACACTTAAGAAATCTAATTATGTCAAAACCAAATGATCTTCTTATGACATAATAATGATAATGCAATGATGCTATTATGTCAAATCAACATTTTTTTTATGATGTCATAAGTCAGTCAATGTCATTGTGATGTCACAATCCAAAAACATTAAAGGGATTTCAAGCTGTCATTTATAATAAAACAACAACATTATGAAGTCAAAATCAAGATTTTATTATGATGTCATAATGATAACAGAAGGACACCATTATGATGTCACAATCAAAAGTTTTCAGAAGTCTTAAGGATAATAGAATACTATTATGAAAAAGTTATTAAAAAGATTTCAAGAATTTTTTGATTACCATATCATAATCAAAATATTTTTTATGTTTACATAACAACACAAGGATAACTTTATGATGGCACAAGCAAAAGATCTTATGATGTAATAACAAATATACATCATTATTACGACATTATGACACCACAGAGGGACATACAAACATCTTGACAGATCTTAAATATGATGCAAAAGATCGATTTAAAAATTAAAAAGATATTAAGTATGATCTGAAAGTAATTTTTAATCCCGTTTTGACCTTTTCTTTATGGCATTGCCACTAGAACGTTATGACATCAACAGCAGATAAGAACCATTGGGTACATTCTTCCAGGTGTAAATGAAACCTTAGTCCTTGTCTTAGATTACGGATAGCTTTATGCCCATCACTGTTTAAACTTTTTACCACTTCTGACCATTTTGAAAACCACATGAGGAGAATTGGTAATGTGGCAAGGTTAAATAGGACTATGTCCCTCCAATAAAGATTGAGACAACTCTTAAGCTATACAGACCAATCTACTTGACTTTGAATTGGTGGTAACATTGGTGTGGTTTTCAAAGACTGGCGCGATTAGGGCCCTTGCAATGCTGGCACACCAAATTAAATAAATTCAAAATAACTCCCGCAGTGCCACCTAAAAAATGGCCTGAGCAATCACCTTGTGCAATTACTTAGGACAGGGTCAGAATTGCCGCTTTGTGGACCCTATGTAGATTACCTACATAGCCGGACAGCACTCTAGGGGCTATACACTACGACACAGCCCTGTCAATGTAGTAGAGACTAGGCCTGGGTGGTGGGTCCAGGGGAGTGGCAGTACCTTGTAGCAAAACATATGGGGGGGGGGGCAGCAGATCAGACCTCCTAAGGTCCCGCTGCCCTCTCACACTATAGTGATGGGAAGTTCGGATCATTAAAGTGAATCGGATCATTTCGATTCGTTCACTGAAATGATCCGATTCATGATCCGAATCGTCGGATCACTCAGTGTGACTCACAGGAGTTACTGTTTTCCAGTAACTCCGTGCAGGCACACTAACGATTGGCCCCGCCCCTTTCATTATGAATCCTCCCCCCTGCCTCCAGTGATGTCAATGAAGGCAGAGAGTCGTTCAAAGATTCGGATCTTACAGAGATCCGAATCTTACAGTGATCCGGATCACTGTAAGATCCGGATCTTTGAACGACTCTCTGCCTTCATTGGGATTCGAATCAGTCAGATAATATCACCATACTGTTATAAATAAATACATTAATAATCACTGCCCCCAGGATTTACATTCCCCTTTACCTGCAACTGCACCTTAAGCTAACTTTATTAAATTAATTAAATTAACCCTAAACACCCCATCAACCATGACTGCCCCTAAAATTAACCCTTAACACCCCATTAAGCATAACTGCCCCCAAATTAACACTAAAGACCCCATTAAGCATAACTGCCCCTAAATTAACCCTAAACACCCCGTTAAGCATAACTGCCCCCAAATTAACCCTAAACACCCCATTAAGCATAACTGCCCCTAAATTAACCCTAAACACCCCGTTAAGCATAACTGCCCCCAAATTAACCCTAAACACCCCATTAAGCATAACTGCCCCTAAATTAACACTAAAGACCCCATCAACCATACCAATTTATTAGGCAATTTATCTGGAGTACATGCAATTAATTTAGGGGCAGTTATGGTTAATGGAGTATTTAGGGTTAATTTCAGGGGCCGTTATGGTTAATGGGGTCTTTAGGGTTAATTTCAGGGGCTGTTATGGTTAATGGGATCTTTACAGTTAATTTCAGGGGCAGTTATGGTTGATGGGGTATAAGGGTTAATTTTACGCTGATGACTGAGGGTTAATTTAATTAATTTAATAAAGTTAACTGTAGGTGCAGTTATAGGTAAAGGGGGGCAAACTTAGGGGAATCTAAATCCTGGGGGCAGTGTGAACATTATTAATGTATTTATTTATAAAAGTATGGTATCAGTAATATTCTCTGTAAGATTCGGATCCTTGTAAGATTCGAATCATTTGAGTCTTCGGATCATTCGAATCATTGAACGAGTCTCTGACTCTATAAGTCATCGTTCCTCTGTGAATTAATGAGCTGTAACCTGACCCCAGAATCTGTGTCTGAGTGCTCTGCAGATGACTCACAGCTCTAGGATCAGGTTACAGCTGAATGATTCACAGACTGAACCGCTACAAATGAATCGTTCAGTCTACTGAACCGATTCATCTGGATCACTAAAAAGAACCGGATCAAATGAACGATTCGTTCATGATCCGGACATCACTATCACACTATGGAGGCCTGTACATAACTAGCTGCGCTTCTTTAAGCCAGAACATGATGTCATATCGCGGCGCTCTGTTGGAAGATGAAGAAGACGGAGCTGAGGGTGTTTTCCTGGGTCGGGCCTAGGTTAGCAGCAGGGGTAAATACGTCTGCAACCTGCCCAGAAAAGGTTGTAACAATTAACCCCCACAATAAGCTGTTCTCGAAGCAGCCTCTCTTTACATGACATTCCTTTCGTGCTCCGCAGCTTTTTGCCCAGAATGTAGATTGCGCTGTTTCTCGCACCATTATGGAATCCTTCTGCTTCTGGCACATTTCCGGTTTTCACCCACTACCCTGAAGCATACTACACACGACCGCCTCAGCAAACCTGTTAAAATTATTCTTAACTTATATTTCCCGGCGCTAACTCCCGTTGCCGGTAAACTCTTATTGCAAAACCCGTACTAGATAATCGCTCTGGTATTTACGATACACTCCATTAGCAGCTATCTGATCATGTTCCCGCCTCAAACAACGACTGAGTGCGCCTCTGAAAAAAAAGTCTAAATTCTATTGGCTCTAAAAGCCGTCAATTAACGTTACGCCACGCCCCTACAAGGAAACGTACGTTCCAATTGGACATGCGGGCTGCCAGTCAACTAAAAACGGACATCCTGGAAACAAAGAGTTCGCGAGACTCAATCCCAGCCCCGCTCATCTGCCCACCTCAACAATTTTTACAGTCGAGGGCTGATTGGTGTTCCAGTTATCCGTCAAGCGCTTTAACCACGGAGGGCGGGGTTGAGTTTTGCTGCTATGGAAGCAGTAGGCGGGGTTTAGAAGAAGGGGTATCTGGGTGGGTTACCCTATGAGTGGTAACCGGTTGAAGCGCTGAGGGGACATAGACGGACCAGTGCTTAACGTATTGCTTGTCGTATAGTGATAACTGACGTAGGAAAGCTGCCTGTAGCCGTGGGTTACGCACTGACCGGGCGCACCACCCCCGTCAGCATGGAGGACACGGTTTGCGGTGAGTGGGGTATTCCGGTCGATCAGGGGACGTAGCTTAGACATACTGCACTACTGACTGAATCCGCTCTCGTGGGCAGTTAACGTTCGAACGCCTGCGTACATTTGAGTAGGCCTTGGAATGGGAATGTGGCCCCTGGGATGTTCCATTTTGTCCTGGGGGGGGGGGTGTTACTGATATGCTAGGTGAAAGGGGGTTGGGAAAGGCGGTTGTATTCATAGGGGGGTATAAGAGGCTGCGTTCTGTGTTATACTGGGTATCAAGGATTACATTGGGGCAAATTCGTGCCATGGATTGGCTCATCTGCGTTCAAGCAGGGGTAGTCTTACCGGTTCAGTCATGTTGCTGGACATACCTGAGGAGAAAGACAGTCTATATAGATTTCTATAGGTGAAACCACTGATAGCAAGATAAAGCTGCCATTTCCCTCCATGGCTGATATAGGGAAACAGGAAATCCAGCAGCACTTCAGTAGGAAGGAAGGAATTGGGCTGTGATCGTATATGAAAATGTCCCAGAAACTGTACAGATCATATCTTGTGATGTACGCCCGACAGCCGGGTTGCCGTTGACATTTGCTTTTCATTCTTTACAGCTAGGAGAACATGCCATCTGTTGTAAGCCTCCTGTGTTTTATTTAGGGGGATCATGGTTGTGTTGTCTGTGTGATACACACAATCGTTATCACTGATTGTCACCGGTTTTAGTTGTAGTAGAAGACATTGGCGGTAGGAGCTGCTTTGCTTGAATGGAGAATACCGGCAAAGGCTTCTAGTGACAGAGGCTGACGCTTGATACCACATGGTGAATTATGGTATACATTACATATCATACCTAGATATTAGCAGGTCAGCTGGTCGCGTGATCTTAGAAATGAAGCGTGTATGGGAGTGTGAGAGCTGCGGTGCCACTAGATGCTCCTGTGGCTTATTAATGTTGGCAGAAGCAACACGCCATCCCAGGTTGGCCATGTTCCTGTATAACTCCACTGGTAAGTGTGAATGCTAGGGTCATTATGGAACTATCAATGGAGTTAATACACATTATTTAGTGAGAGGTATATGACATTTATACTCTATATTTTATTTTGTCGGTGCTTTTGCTGTTGCCTGTGGTTTCGGATAGACAAAGCCGTATGTTTTGTAGATGTGCGAAGAAGAGTACTTTGTTGCCTAATATTCTTTCAGACTCCCTGGGGCTGTGCAAAACAGAAATGATTACTGTTTAATCTGTTGTGATTCATAAAACACAGGAACTTTTATTGGCATTAAGAAATGAGCAGAGGGTTGATGAAGTTTGCGATTTTATGAATGTGATTATGTGCAGCTGCTGCTGAATAATTCTTTATGGCCCTTTCAATGTACGCGCGTTCCCCGATTGTAGATATGTGGATTCCCCACTTTGTCTGACAAATCTTTCTTTGTGTGCCATACATTGTCAAATGCCACCCCTTACTGGGACCACTATGTGAATAGTGGGGATTGCCACATGATGGCTTTCCAGATGTCGTTACGATCCAGGGGCTTCGATTCAGCATCAGCTGGAGAGTTCATTTTGGTCGCTGCCCAACCTTTTAACAGAAGTCCACCCGTAAATATCAGTCGAGTTAATAACTGGATGTGTTGAGGATTGTGTTTAATAACCTCATGGCGATGTGATTTAATTTTTTCTGAGGTGCAATGTATATGATGTATGTTGAGCTCATGGGTGGTCTCTACATGTCATAGAAGACATCAGGTCACTGGTCAAAAGTACAAGTGCCTGACTTCCAAAGGATTTTTAAACCAGTCGTCGAAAGGTTTTCAAAAGACCCTGAAAATACAGAGAGACAAATGAACTAAAAGAACAATGCATTGTATTTGCGGATGGCAGCCGTTGAGGAGATAATGTCTCGTGACAACCTGTGGTCTCTTATTAACGGAAAGCATCATACATAATCAGCGTGATATGTAACAATGTTAAGAAACATGGCTTTAATAATCCCATTAACCTGATTCCTCCGTTACGTTGTTTCCATGCGCTCGGAACAGGCAGCCCACATGGGAGCGTTTTTCTCTGGCGTTTTCTAAATTATACCCTGCGAGGAATTCAAAGGCTTTGTTAGATCTTGGCAATTTTGAAAACCTTGTTCCAAACACAAGCCTGTTCTTGGTATTATGAATTGGATAATGCTTTATATAATGGGAATTATGCGGAGTAAGTCTCTTGTCAAACAAAGCCTCCGTTATAAAAAAAAAAAAAAATACCCGGGTTAATCAAGGTTATGTATTGTGGAGCCATCTAAAAGAGCACAAAGAGCTGGGGGACAAAAATGAAGTAAAAATGTCTGGTGTTCTGCAAACATGTTAGAAGAATTTTCAGTAAGTAAAAAAAACAAACAAACAAAAAAAACCTCCAAACTATGTTCTCCTGCCTTGCTGTGACTCAAAGGTGCCCTTACAAGCCATGAGTACGATGATACATCACCCCCAAGAAGCTGCAGAACTCCAGAGCCATTTTCATTCCTCATTTAAATGCACCGTCATGGGAAAGAGTTTATACTTTTGGAAACTCTTAATATTAAATAAAATGGGCTCGGATATGGCCCTAACATGTTCTGTAGAGCACTCTCTGTGCCAGAAAAGCCTGAGATCTCCTGTAGATGGAGCAGGTTGGAGAAGACGATGATTCTTCAAATTGATTTGCTTCCGTTCACCTAATGAGGCCCATAAACACCGGTGCCCTCTTCTCCTTCTCAACCGGTAGGCTTTTTAATTGATCGAATATCGTCACCGTCCCCCACTGTTACAGCGCTATGGAACCTGCTGGTGCTATATAAATGTAATGTAGGCCATCTTACAAGGCAACAAAACACGATTGGATCTAGGTTAGGGCAGAAAGGTGATGGGATGGCGACAGAGGGCACCTTGAATGAAGATTGCTTTATTCTCCCAGAAATATGCTGGAAAGCACCAGATTTCCTATAATTTAACCAATATCCTATTGTTTTGAATGTAATGACAGTGGCCATCCTTTTCTGTGAAGGAGCTTGTTGGCTGCAGGAATTTTTCAATGTCCATCAAGAACTACAGTTGTAATTTTGTGATGGCGAATACAATGAGTCTTGTATAAAGCTAGCACAAGGCAGCGTGTAAGTCATAGCGGGGTTCTATTGAAATAATGAAGCAGTCGAGAAGGATTGCATGAGATTGCACAGGCAATCCAATGTTACGGCATCCAACGGTCTATGGTGGGAGACGGCTTCATATCTGCTATTTTTCCTCCCTTTTTACGTGTGTAAAATACCCTGAAGAGTTATTACCCAAAGTAGTCTCGGAGCTATCGGACCACCTGAGTTGCCTTAAACTGTCTTAAGCTTATTAGAACACCCTAGTGCGGCGTTTCATAAGGCGTATAATATAGGGCAGAAAAGAATCATCCTGCGACTTGGTCCTTGTACTTTTCTAGACCTCCATTTTGCATACGCAGAAAACCGGATTTGTTTTCTCATTCAACGTTCTCTAAAATCTGTCTGGTCTTAAAGTTTTTGTCCTCTTAGTAAGACGGTTCCTGTCTACATCCTTCCCAAGTAAATTGTGCTACTCATGCCAGGAACTAGCATTCCTGCAACCCTTCCTAAAGGCAGTGACTCATGGTGGCTAAACCTGTGTCAGATTTGTTCACTCGGGGGATGTGAATCTAAAAAGTAAAAGAAACTGTCACTCATTGGAATGTTACGTTAGCACGGAATGTACGAAAAATCCGTATGTTGAAGTAACATTCTTGAAATGGTTCAACAGCTCCTAAATAAAGATTTAAATGCATATGGTAGCTGTGTGTTTTCCTATTTGCAAGTACATTTGGGGGGGGGGGGGAGTCTACCCTATGTATTTCCCTTTTTCCCTGCCCCACCAGCTCCGAGGTGCCTTCAGCTGAATACATCTCCTTTCTGCTGAACACCCATGTAATCTTCTCCCTGCCAGTCTGCTTCTGGTTTGGCAAGGGCTTTCAGGAGTGGGGGCTACTGGGACCCCCGTGAACATGCACAGAAAGTGCTGCCATTATTATGAATTGGGGCATTTTAGTTACACTGATCATTGGAGTGAAAATATTGCCACTGTGGGGTGTTACACTAGAGCTTGAGCTTCTCCAAAATTCATACAAAATATGCATTCTTTATCAATAAGGACATCTGGGACCCAAGAGTGTCCCTTTAATAAGATCTTTACCGATACTGGTGCTTAGTTTGCCATAAAGTACTGGATCTCTCCTTCCTGTCAGACTGTTGCCAATAGTTCTTTATAGCTGAATGAAAGATCCGCTATCATGGGCTCCAAAGCTACCATGTTTAAAGTATCACGCTGAAAACTTTAATATAACGCAAAGCCTTTATAGGTCACCGTTCCTTTTTATACAGACCCTTACATTTATTTACCCTCTGATAGGTCTTGGTTATTCCAAAATATTAATTAGTGATGGGCGTGATAATGGCCCATTGGAGCACAGGAGTGATGGGTGTGATAAAGGGCCTTTGGAACACGGGAGTGATGAAGGACCATTGGAGCACAGGAGTGATGGGCGTGATAAAGGGCCATTGGAAAACAGGAGTGATGGGCGTAGTAAAGGACCTCTGTACACCTATGAAGATATTCCATTAAATCAAAATTAGCTTCAAAATTAATTTACAACGCATTCATTTACAATGTTCTGGATTTCTGATCCGTTTCATGTTATTGTAATGAACAAAATGTGCTTTTCTATCAGAAAACGAGGATCTTTAAGTGGCTCCAAACTTTTGAACAGTAGTGTATACAGCCAATAAGCAACGAGAAGTTTACAAGTAACCGAGAAACTTTTGCTTTTCAGCCGTTTACCAAGACTATGCCAATTTCTTCCAACATTACGCGGGCAGTTATAAGAAGCTGGCGTTGCCGGAAATCCAAAGCAGATTACTGTATAATAAAGATTCCTTTGTGGAAACCATTTATTAGACTGATATTTGAAGTATGAGGTCAGAGTTAATTAGCATTTTGCTTTCATATAATGCATTGTAGGGTTTTTTCTCCCTCCAACAATGCTTCGATTATCCCTCTGACATCTTGTTTCACATAACTGCTGGTCTGTAGCTTGGCCCCAGTAGACGTAGCGTACCCCTGCTATCTAATTTACCGTTTTTGGGGGGTATTTTACTAGAGCTCCGGCTTTAATCGTGATATAAACCACAATCAAAGTTTGTGGTTTTTGTTTTAAAAAAAATTTATATTAACATTTTAATGTGGTATTTGATTAGTGGATTACATTTAGCAGCTCACTTCAGCTATATAGTCATGGATATGAATGCAGTAATTCTCCAAATATTGCAGTTTTATAGGTTTGGGTCGAATAGATGACAATGTGTGTAGTAGAGATGCAAGCAAATGATGTCATTTGGTGGTCTCTCTAAGATTAATTTGAAGTAATGAATTAAATCCTGTTTCGTATATTATAACAAGTCGAAAACAAATGGACTTTTATCCGCCGCCAAATCCCGGGAATTTTGTTTTGTCGTAGGTTCAGAAAATAACTCCACTTCCTGTTGCTGTCCCAGAAAGCAACCAGTTGGATACCAACAATTTATGCTCCTCAGCCCTCCCTTAACGAGGCAGCCAAGCGTACGATGATATTACATGACCATGTGCTTGAATTCCTTATAGTCAGCTGGCCAAGTATGCTTTCCAAATATGCAGTGGAATTAGTGGCAGAATGTTTGTCCTACTGGCATACATCTTAAATGTGTTATTCAAAATAACCGTTCAACGCCAGTCTTTACTTCTGGAATTGTCGTGAAGATGGGTATTTAGTGCATTGCCTCAAACTTTATGGGTCTGGGATTTATTCACTAAAAACGGTTATCTGTGAAGAGTCGGCACTAGTAAGCTTATCCATCAAGAAGGACTGAGCTGGCTCTGTAGAATGTATATTTCAATGTGTAAGACTTTAAAAAAAAAAACTGTACATTATTCAGGGCCAGCAGAAGCTCTGTGTGATTGGACCTTCATAATATATAGCGAAGTCAAGGAATGAAAACTACTACAGCGCTCCATTTAGCGAGCAAAAATAATTGGGCGTGAATGTCCCCCTTCTTCGCTTTGCAAAATGAAGAATGAGAGCCGAAATTCCTGTTTCTGCTACCCTGGAAATGCAATAACGTGAAATAAAATCTCGCCCGTAAGCTCTTTTTGTGTGCTTTTCATTTTTATGTGACTGCTGACGGCTTAAGTGTCGCATTTAGCGTGTTTCTCGCCGTCCCAGCTGTAGCTGAATGCAGTAATAAGCGGGGTGTATTGATTTGAGTTTGCTAATCCATTCACGTCACACGCAACGTTGTAATCCGCTGTCTTTATTGGAGCCGAGGTCCAGTTGCTTATTGCATGGAGACCTCCAAACTCTGTTCCCTGATGTATTCTTGTTTTTGAGAGGCAAGGGGAGGTTTTCTTTCGGAAATAGAAAAAAATCTATTTTATTTTGTTATATGAACGTTATATATTTTGAAGCTTTTAGTTTGTGGTTGGATTTATACTGCTAGGACCAATGTTGGGTTCTTTTAATATATATTTATAATGAATAATTAAACTCGATACGTGTAAATACGTGCACACAAGCCACATCTCTCCACGTTTTTGGAGGAAATTGTTGTTTAGGTACAAATTATAATTATTCACTAGTAACAAAGCACTTCCAACCTCCATTTATAGTAAGAGTAACAGATAGTAGGCCACATCTATAGTTGTTGTCGGGGCGCATCTCATTATTCTGTCCCAAGTCATTTGGAAGTAACTGCACAAACCTTGGTCTGTAGGGAAAGTGCGGGGGTCTCCAGTCTGTATACAGATATATCCTGAGGGATCATGAGAATGTTTGTTTGTTTTTCGCTTCCTCTATAGTCCCCACAGACCTGACTCCTGAGGAGCGTATTGAGTTGGAAAACATCAGACGTCGGAAACAGGAACTTCTGGTAGAAATCCAGAGACTGCGAGATGAGTTGAAAGATGCCATGAACGAGGTGGAAGGCCTCGAGGCAAATGAAGGAAGGTACTACTGCTGACAATTTTCTATTGTTTTGTATTAAAGGGAATCACTTTGGCTACATTAACTGGTTCACATCTATTATTATTATTATTATTCATTCATACAGCTAGGAACCTTCTATAACTTTCTAGCAAGGCATCATCACAAATCCCTTCAGTGGTGCTCATGAGAGGTTTGGGCCATCATTTATAAAGATTAACCCTGGGACAAAGTGTTGCAGCAGAGTACATAAAAGTGCCAATTCTGCTTTGTACAAATGTGCCCCATTGTTCAATTTGTAATTGTATTAATTAGGTGAAGCTATGGAGATTATTCCTAATCCATTTTACATCCCGTTGGGTTCCATGGAGGCTGCTGCAAACCTTAATGATTTTTGCGTTTTTATATTGTATCTTTATTCGTACAGATTGTGGTCGTTGTGGTTCATTTACGTTTTGTTTTTTTCTTATAGTAAAACGTTGCAGAGAAATCGAAAGGTTGGTATGGGGAGGAAGAAATTCAACATGGACCCTAAAAAGGTACGTGTTTTTTCTCGTCAAAAAAAAATAATTTAATGAAATTCGTTAATGTACAGCACGGTAATACATTTCACGATCTAAAGCATGTGAAAGGAAGTTTTCCAATTCCCTTCCAGAAGGTTTCATTTTAATTTTCTCTACACAGGGCATTGCGTACCTGCAGGAGAATGAGTTGCTTCGGAATACGCCGGAAGAAATAGCACGTTTTCTTTACAAGGGTGAAGGGCTTAATAAAACTGCCATCGGGGACTATTTAGGAGAGAGGTAAATTATAGTTGTGGTCATGGGTAACACAAGCAAGAATATTGAGGTACATTATACACACATTCACTTTAGATCTTTGAGAGAGAGAATATCTGAATTCTAGTGGACCTGTCATACACAAACTACATGGAGATTAAAATGTTTTACCCATTCAGTTCTTGGCCATTCAGCTTTTAATGACAGGTGCAATTTATTGTCTAAATAGTGCTTAAAGAGACCCTCTATGCTTTCCTGCATATAATAGCTGGGTTCCTACTTTAAATTCTAATTTGGTCGCCAATTTAAATGAATGGAGGGATTCTGCACAATTGCATTTGTCTCTTCTCCGTCCTGAGCTCCACGGCTTTCAGGCCAAACACGTTCCTGAAAAGCTCCAAGGGCTCTAACGTGATTCCGCTTAATAGAGTATATATTGGTTAACTACATTTCAAGTGCCTTTGTCTACATGCAAACTTACTATATTCCTCTATTGCTTTTTCACCATTGTTGTAAACATAGGGAGGACTTCAACATTGCGGTTCTTCATGCTTTTGTGGACCTTCATGAGTTTACAGACCTCAACTTGGTCCAAGCCCTCAGGTACGTTGTTCAGTTACAGGAAATGCGATTATATCTGGTTAGCGTCTGTTGTACACGAAAGCTGCGGTATTCTTGTCTTCTTAAGCTATGTGATGGGAGGAAGTGGTCATTTCAACCACACAGTTAAGCAATGGTTTCCAAATAGGCAAAAAATTAGGGGTGGCGTGCGGTCTGTTTTTGTTGGCCCCGTGAGCTGAATTTGACACATCTTATCACACTGGTGTGAAATTTTATTAGAAACATCTGGTTAATTAAAGCATAGCTTTAAAATCAGTATCTTCTTTATGCATTTATACCTCAAAATTACTTTTGACACGCAGAGGATGCAGTTAATTTTCTGTTTCCATCCTGTATGCTGCAACCAAACGTGCTCGATATGTTTTCGCAGTGCGTGTTAATGCAACCGTTGACTTCATTACGGTTAAGAAGGGTTATCTCGTATGTCTGTAGAATGCTGCCGTATTCGATGGAGCTTGCCTTTGGTTTTATTTAAAGTTAATGGGCATTCAGTTTGACCAGTGCATCTGTAGAGTAGCAGTTGGCCCAGTGGCTAATATTCAAGGCTTAGTTAATGGAGCCCCAAAACATGTTTTATGGCATTGTGGACAAACATACCATAGTTGCTAATTAAGCAATGTGTTGAAACACTAAGTCCAAAGCGGATATCTTCTGTTGGCCCGGACAGCCTAATGCCATTCACATCTCTGCCGTGTTTAGGCAATTCCTGTGGAGCTTCCGCCTTCCAGGAGAGGCTCAGAAAATTGACCGCATGATGGAAGCGTTTGCGCAGAGATACTGCATGTGTAACCCTGGCGTGTTTCAGTCTACAGGTAAGCCTTCTGGACGTGGCAGTTGGTGTGAAATTCAGGACACTGTAGTTTATTTTACAGAACATAGAAACATAGAAAGTGATGGCAGATAAGAACCATTAGGCCCATCCAGTCTACCCAACCTTTACCTCACCTCTTCCATCATTAGTGAAATCTAATAATGCGTTTAATGTCAGAAATATGGAATCCTATAGTCATCTGCTTTGAAATAATAAACTGTTTTCACACCCTAGAACAGGGGTGGGCAATTAATTTTCCCATGGGGCCACATGAGAAATTGGAATGGTTTTAGAGGGCCAGACCTCTACAAACTACAAACTCTGAAGCCTTGTCCATTTTGTTAACTTATGTGCTGTTTAATAAAGTTATTCAAGCCTACGTCATTGGTAGAGGTGCTTGAATAAGTAAGGCCTGAATAACTATTAGCACAGCACAGAAGTGAACAAAATGAACAAGGCTTCGGAGTGCATACCGTATTTTTCGCTCTATAAGACGCACCTGCTGATAAGACGCACCTAGATTTTAGAGGAGAAAAAAAAGGAAAAAATATTTTGAGCTAAAAAATGGGCTAAAATATTTATTACAATAACTGAATAAGCTATGAACACAGTAAGACACACGCAGTAAGACACACACAGACACAGTAAGACACACACAGACACAGTAAGACACACACAGACACAGTAAGACACAGTGAGACACACACAGACACAGTGAGACACACACAGACACAGTGAGACACACACAGACACAGTGAGACACACACAGACACAGTGAGACACACACAGACACAGTGAGACACACACAGACACAGTGAGACACACACACAGACACAGTGAGACACACACACAGACACAGTGAGACACACACACAGACACAGTGAGACACACACACAGACACAGTGAGACACACACAGACACAGTGAGACACACACAGACACAGTGAGATACACACACACACACAGTAAGACACACACACACAAACACAGTAAGACACACACACACAGTAAGACCTCCCTCCCTAACCCCCCTTCTCAGTATCTCCCCTCTAACTCCCTAACCCCCCCTTCTCAGGATCTCCCCCCCCGCCCCGGTCACTTACCTTAAACTCCTGTGTTGGAAGCGTGAGGCGTTTGTCTCGGGTGCCGGCGCTTCACTGCTGATCGCCGGCGTCTGACGTCATATGCCGGCGCCCAGCGTAAAGCGCCGGCACCCGAGACAAACGCTTCCAACACAGGAGTTTAAGGTAAGTGACCGGGGCGGGGGGACACACCGGACTCATTGGTGAGTCACCAGGACACTCTTTGCGGGCCGGTCCGAGCTATTCAGCGGGCCGGATGTGGCCCGCGGGCCGTGCTTTGCCCAGGTCTGCCCTAGAACTACACAACATTGCTATGTCAATTAAGTCTGTTGTGCAAATTTGATTTTATGATGGTTTTCCTCTTAAAAGCGAGGTGTTGTAAAAGGAGATTTATTGATGTTAGTGTATATGATTCCAAAGTCCATGTGATGGCTCGAGTCTGCCATATGCTCGTGTAGCTTTCTTTTTTCCTGGTACACCCTTCATTGTAATTTTATCTCTTCTGCAGACACGTGCTATGTTCTGTCTTTTGCGGTCATTATGCTGAACACGAGTCTGCACAATCCCAATGTTCGGGACAAGCCCGGTTTTGAGAGATTTATCTCAATGAACAGAGGCATTAACGATGGGGGAGACCTTCCCGAGGAGCTGCTCAGGGTAAGAGTTCTGATGATGCTTTTGGTTGTACTCGCTTTCTGTTACAAATATGCACAGTTTGTCATCATAGAAATATCTCCGTTAAAGGCTTCTGCTTTGCATATATTTTCTTCTTTCTACACTTTGTTTTAAATCACTGAGTACATTGCAGTAAAAGAGAAAACTAACACATACAGGTTAGGTAAGATTGTGAAGTACTTCTACTTGCAGTACTCGTGTTACATGATTGATGCTTTATAGATATGTATAGTGTGTATGTGGGTTTTGTTTTTTTTTACCGTTTTATTTTATTAGTTATATATATATATAACCGGTGGTGCTTAATCAAAGGTTGTGTATTCATTGATTTCTCCATAGAATTTGTATGACAGTATCAGAAATGAGCCATTTAAGATCCCAGAGGATGATGGGAATGACCTGACCCACACCTTCTTCAACCCAGATAGAGAAGGTTGGCTCCTCAAATTGGGTGAGCAAAACCTTTTTTCCTACTGTCTTTTTTTTTATTTATTTATTTTTTTTTTATTTATTTGAATCCTCATCCTCAAACCTTCTATATTTCTGTGTCTTTCTGCTCCTTCCTTTGCCATTCCACCACATCCCTCTGGAGCCACTTTGGAACATTTGAATTCATATACATAGCATTACAAAGTTTCATACCACGGTCATAAAATATGCTGTTAAGATGTGTATAAATGTACATTACACGTCCAGTAAACATTCTAGCAAAAGTCAAACATTAAGCTTGCTTAATACCCTTAGGAACCAGCTCATAATACTTAATCAACCTTTTAACTGTACACACAGCCTGTTACCGGAGTCCAGCATGTTCTCCCAACTATAGGTATACGAGTTGTGGTTTTTTAAAATATTTTTCTTTCTATTTAATAGTTTTACCTCGACAAACGTTATCAACCAAATTGAAAGCAATTTATTCAGATCTCTCAATACAACTGTACACAGGACAAAGGTCCTAACTAATGCTTACTCTATTCTTCACTTGCGATGTCCATACCTTGCACACATTCAGCAAGCAACTCAAAACCTGTTTTTCTACACAGAAATGAGCAGCACTGAATATATTTGTAATGCTGGCTGAGATACTGGAAAGACACACAAATGGCAACTTGTAGTCATTTCACGTGCATCTCTACCATGCAATTCATGCTCATCAGAGCCACCCGATGGTCATCTCAGAGTAATTGCCATTCATTCACTTTGCTTTTCTTGTACTTGTTGTTGCACAAACAAATATGAGCTGACATGTTATTTAATATACAACCCTTTCACAGTTTAGATCATCGCGCGCACACACACACGCACACCTTCTGAAATTTGCTTTCACAAGAAAAGTTTGTAGCCCAATAATCTATATTTCTTTCCTGTTTTATTCGAAAAACAACTCGTAGGACCAGTTAATTTTTTTTTATTTTTTAGAATTAATGCTTTCTAATTTCTGATTTAGCTATGTGTAATGCCCCATAATAATTATTCACTAACGCACACTGTGCCTAGAGGATGTGTATGAACCTAGTTTTCCGCCTTTTGTTTATGTAACTTATTTTTTCCTTTTCTCTTTCTCCTTACCCACCTGGCTTCCCTCCCTTCCCATGTTATCTGCATCTCTCCATTTTTTTCTCTTCCCCCCCCCCCCCACCTCGGCATTTGCCCCTTTCTCTGCTTTCCCTGCCTTATGTGCTACGCCGCTGATGACATTTGCTCTTCCGTCTGCTCACAAACTACCCAGGAGGTAGGTAGAGCTAAATGTTTCACTCAGCCTTCTAAATAGTCTCACCTGTTGTAAACCAGTGTTAAAGGGCCACCACACTTTAAAATATATGGATTTTTTAACAACTCAGTTTATTTTTTACCATATCCTCCCACAGTTTTGAGAAAACGGCTTTGTAGAAGCTACAAGCTGGCTTTTCCTTTCAGGTGACCAGCACTCCCCGGCTTCAAGTCATTAATCTGGTCACCGACCATTATTCTTCTGTGAGAGGCTCGCCTTTTAACCAGGATTGATGGTGGGGATCACTGCTGGGTCCCCTGAAATTCGAAAGGAGTCTTTACTGCAGCACATTCAGGCTGAGACACATTCAAGCTCCAACAGCAAGTTTGCCAGCCAGACAACTACAGAAAACTAAATGTATCGTGGATACACCATTTTCCCTGAAAATGTTATCGGGAAACCCTCCTCCGTCACAGAAGCCATAGTTTATTTTAAAGGTTTTGGCTCTTTAAGTCTGCTGCTACTTGTTTTTGTGATATACAATAGTTTTATTACTTTACCCATATTGCAATGTTTAAGAAAATGCAGCCTGTGGCTGTTATTTTGGGCGTTTCCTGGTCTTTTGTGGGCTTACCTGTTCTCTCCTCTTTAATGGGGTAGCAGTGCCCACTTTTTTCCCCAGCCATCATAAATTATTTATTCCTAAAATGTTTTCCAGGTGGTAGAGTGAAAACATGGAAGCGGCGCTGGTTTATTCTGACTGACAACTGTTTGTATTATTTTGAATATACCACGGTAAGTTGCGTGTGTATTCAGCTTTAAAAAAAAAAAAAAAAAAAGTGCAATTTGTAAAGCAGTTGTTACATTGTAATTTTTTATACGCAGGATAAAGAGCCACGAGGAATTATCCCACTGGAGAATCTTAGTATTCGGGAAGTGGAAGATCCACGCAAACCAGTAAGCAGTAATTCCGAATAACTTAATTTATCCAAGTTGAGGTTAAGTGGGAAGTGTTTAAAAATCCCTTTTAAGAGGTTAGATGTGTATTTTTTTATTATATTGGTTGAAATAACACCTGCTTTTATGTTTTCTTGCATTAGAACTGCTTTGAGCTCTACATTCCAAATAACAAGGGGCAACTTATCAAAGCCTGTAAGACCGAAGCCGATGGCAGAGTAGTGGAAGGCAACCACAATGTCTACAGAATCTCAGCACCAACACCCGAAGAAAAGGAAGAGTGGATAAAGTCTATAAAGTAAGAAGCCTTGCTTCACGTGCAGTACCAGTTTTTTAATCATCAATTAGTAAAACAGTTCTTAATACCACAAAGAATCATCAGTGAATTACCGCATAGAAACGCTACTGGCCTACTTTCCCAGTGGACGCTTACTGTTGGTTGGGCCAGTATACTGCGGCTTATTTTCATTATTATATACGTAGCACGTTGTTTTGTAATTATGGCTTAAGTAGAGTTTGTTATATTAAGAAAAAAGGAATAGTCCCTTAAAAAAAAAAGTTTGGCATTCTCTTTTAATATGATATACATACATTAAAAATATATATCTATTCCATATTGTGGCTGGTAACATAACTTTGTGATATCTTTTTATTTTTTAGGGCAGCTGTGAGCGTGGATCCATTCTATGAGATGCTGGCAGCTCGGAAGAAGCGCATCTCTGTTAAGAAAAAACAGATGCAGCAGCAGCAGCAACAACAAGAACAGTCTTAAAAGGACCTCGGTGATGATGATATGGCAATACTCCAATCTTCTGGCCTCTTCCAAACACTCCTTTAGCAAGATGACTCTTGCTACTCTAAAGAATATCTGCTCTAAAAGAAAAAATGGCTATTTTGGATCAAGTCGCTATGTAGAAACAGAGGTTATGGCTGGATCATGCCTGGTCTCTAGCATTTCAGAACTCTTCTTTGTAAACACGTTGGTATTGGTGCATTGAAAATGAGTCCATTTGGCAGGTTTCCTGATAAGACTGTACTTTTCTAATATTCAAACTTACTGCCTTTTTTTTTTTGTTTAATTTTTTTTGGCTGAAGCCTCACACGCAGGTAAACATTGTGACATGGTGCATGAAAAAGCAATATGACCAGCAGTACCCACAAAACCAATGCTTGTGAATGTGTACAGCTGCACGTGGTGTGAAAGAACCACATCTCTGCGCAAACAGGACCTTTTTTACAGAATCTTTAGTAAAAAATGCCTGCACATTGTTGAGCATCGCTGGTAAGCAAATGTTGGAGTACAAACGCATTTCTGAGTTACAGGGATATAGCGGCAGGCTAAAGATCTACTCTCCGTGGGCAGGTAACCTGTAGCCTTCATGGAGACTTTATTTGCAACAGAAGGAGCCATAGGTTTCCTACTACCCCATCCCCAAATAGGAGTCTCTACCGGAAAGGATGGACTGACTGATGTTTAACATAAACCCTCCTGATTGCCATTACTGATTTGTTAGCATATTCAGTGTTTTTGAACTGTAGAACAAAACCCAGACCCTGAAATTAATGCGAAGAAAAGCCTTTAGCATGCGGTCAAAAACAAATGTTCATGTAAATTAAACGTAGGTGGTTTGATAATAATGTGCCCTGTTGTAAACCACGGTGCACACGCGTGTCTTAAAGCGGTGTCTGCCCGGGTGCAAACTCTTAATGTGGCGTTTCAGGGTCTAGTTCACTCATCGCATTCGAGCATCCCTTAGTGCCTCTGGCGGTAAATTCAGTAGATGCATCTTGGCTCAGCAGCGTGACAAATCATGGTTTCCAACCAGGCGTTAAAGCGGTTTGAAAGGGTTTCATTTGCCGTATTTTCTTACAAAGAGTGGTAAAATGTGGTGTGCCATTTACATCTAATCGTAACAAAGTGCATGTGGTCAACCTAGATAGACTTTGTTTTTATAGTTTAGGAATAATTTGGTTTTAAAATAAGGGAGCAGGTCGGAGAATCTGAGATGTTTCTCAGAGCAGAATAACCGTCTATTTACTATTCTGGTATCCTCTCTCTGTTTTGCTCGTCACATTCGGAGGTTGTAAGTTTATCCCTAAGTTGAACCGAAAGATCCTGGTGGGCAATAACCACACAAATCCTGAGAACAGGAACCTGAGAGAGCTGCTCTTGTAGTAAAAACGTGTGGTGGGGTTCTAGTGACCGTACTGCCTGTTTCTTTTGTACGCACCATTACATTCGTTTAGTGCACTGAATTGGAATATGTAGCATTTGGGAAAGTGGCAGATCCGCTCGTGGTTACAAACTAAACAAATGTATTGGAAGATCACTGAAATCATAGCTGGTGCCCATCATTAATTATGATGTCACTCTTACTACTGCTGGCGAAAGCTGATCGTGCAGCCTTGGAAGGAAGAATTAAGGGAAACCTCTAATACAGGGGACCGGTTTACCCCCCCACAACGCACTGAACGATTTTCATATAATCATGCTATTGTGTTATAGTATAGGGCAGTTTCTTCCCCTCTTAACAAGACTATTTTCCTCCAAACCTAAAACAAGGCTGTAAAAATGCCAGCCCACCCTTTTGTGTCGTCGTTTCTTCCAAAATGAGACAAATGTCATGAGGACCAAACTTCAGTCGCTCCATTACATTGACCCGTAGATTAGATCATATAATTAATCTTTGCGAAGGAAGGAAATATTACCAGACAGTCTAGTTCCTTATTGTTAATTTAATCTGTGTCTAAATCATAGCGGGTGTTGAGAAGCATTTTTGTGTTTTGGCCCTAGAGGAACGTGTGTGTGTGTGTGTGTGTGTGTGTGTGTGTGTGTGTTTTTATTACTATTATGTTATTTAGTGTTATGGCATGAAAACATAAAATCATGGTTGTCTGGTATAAGTAAAAATGTTCAGTTTAACAGCTGGTGCCTAGTATCTTTGCAGAATTCTCACACGTTGGTATGGAGCCACATCACGGTCTAGGTTAGGTCCTGTATTTCTCCTCCTCCCCGTCTCCTTTTCCCAAGCTATGGAAAGGGACCAAGCACTAACAGAATGACTTGGGCTTGAGTATTTCAATACACTTACTAACACAGCTATCTCAAAATATTAGCGGAATAAAACGTTAATATTTGCCTTATCTTCCGTAGACATCTATTTGCCAACCTTCTAGAACATTTAATCGGCTACATTTAGCAAGGCAATTGTACGGAACACACCATGCTTCCTGGTGATTGTTCCAATTGCTGTCATTTGTCATTGAATTTTACCACCTTAAATTGGTGTTTTTCCTGTTGCAGTGATTTCTTTTTTAAAAAACACTCAAAACGCTTAAATCCTTCTCTGTAAAAGTTTGCCGGTTTTTTTGCATTAAAAAAGCCCCCAAACAAGATGGTCATATAAATATTTTTTAAAACTTTATTTAGGGGAGCAGTGAACCAAGCAAAACTTACCTGGACACGACTGCCCCTTTTTAAGTCTTCTTTTCAAAGACTTGGTTACAAATTTTACTTGGCAGAATACAGTCACACCATTTACCATGTATTGTTGCACGGTATAAACACTTAGGCTATTCTGCCTATTCAAAGTAAATGGGTTTTGCTAGAGCAGCTTTGGGGTAAAGCAATCTAGTGCTGGAACATACATACACACACACACATACACACACACTTTGGAAATGCATATCTATGAGTGTGTATATATATATATAATATAGTATACACAGTTTATAACTGTGACATCCTCAACAGCACGGGGGCCTCACACTTTGTTCTGCCGTGTTCAAATCGCAATAAAACACTACAGTCTAGAAAACATTCACTCCTACCTTTCGGTAAAGTTGTCTAGAAGACATAAAAAGCACAAACGTGTTTTTTTTTTTTTCTGTAAGCTAAGGGGCATTAACATTAAAGAGGGTCTCAGTTTTTGTAATGTGATATACTTGGCAGGTTTTGTATATTTTTGTGCCAAAGGGGGGTATGCTTTTTCTCCTGCCCTTCTCTTCTCTCGACAGGAAGTACTGTGAATACACCTTTGGATCGGATACCTCCTCTTCCTTGTAATCGGAAGAAAATGGTATTAAAGGGTTGGATTATGTTTGTAATTTTTTCTATTTAATATTGTATGCAAATGTTGACTTAATAAAAACTGACAAATCTGGCACCTGTTTTGCTTTGTTTGGTCTTAAACTAGTTTCTATGCTTGGGTAGGCGCATGGCCGGCCCAAGGCAAAATGCCGCCTGGGGCGAATTTTAAAATGCTGCACCCCCCCTTATACTTATCTTTCAGCAGTCCTGCGGCGAGTCTCCCTGTTCGGTCTCGGTGCCGGCTTGTAATGCTGAGCGCCAGAAATCTTCCGGCACTCAGCATTACAAGCCAGCACCGAGACCGAACAGGGAGACTCATCGCAGAGGAGAGAGAGAGGGGCGCCGAGCGGGTACTGACAGCTTGGTAAGCGAAAACCACTCGGCGCCCCTCTCTCTCTCTTTCGCTTTAAAAAAAGGGCTTGGAGCGGCAAAATGCCGCCTGGAGCGGTTGCCCCACTCGGCTCCATTGTCGGGCCGGCCCTGGGTAGGCGGTAAGTGTCAAGGTTTTCCAGCAGAACATTGCCCAAAGCATCACACTGCTTCCACCGGCTTGCCTTCTTCCCATAGTGCATCCTGGTGCCATGTGTTCTCCAGGTATGCGACGCACCCGGCCACCAATGTGATGTGAAAAAAAATGTGATTCATCAGACCGGCCACCTTCTTCCATTGCTCTGTGCTCCAGTTCTTATGCTCACGTGCCCATTGTAGGCTCTTTTGGCAGTGGGCAGGGGTCAGTATGGGCACCCTGACTGGTCTGCGGCTACGCAGCCCCATACACAACAAACTGCGATGCACTTTGTGTTCTCACAAGGGGCAGGTTGCACAACTGGGGGGAAAATAAAACACAATAGTGTAGTTATTAAATGTAAGTCTGTGTATTATATGCGCTCACAAGGGGAAAACAGAAATCCGGCTCTTCTCATAATTCAAATCTTTGCTTTTACAATCTCTAAAATCAGAACAGGACACGTTGGCACAGTAACTTTTCTTGGGTTGCAGCTGCTTATTGTTGGGAAGTAAATTTTTTGATTATCGCTGGGTGATCACTCGTGTTTATCAATTAGGAATATATTCTTCATTTATTGGTTGTTGCCTTTCTATCAGAACCAGCATTAACTCCTTCAGCAATTACTGCTAAGGCTGTTCTTCATTCCCACATAAAGATAAAAATACTTTGTATTTTTACTAAGATTAATGGAATATCACTGTGTATTTTCTGAGGACAAACATTTAATTTTATCATTAAATTTACAAATGAAAACTTTGTATATAGGTAAACATATTAAAAAAAAAAAGGGTTTAATATACACTTTAGCTTTCATATATGTTACCTTGACCTTGTGCCTGTCTGGAGATGACATCAGCACTGATCCTCTTGCTAATGAGATGATTAGCAGAGAGTTTTGTTTTCAGGGAAGGATAAATCCAAAGTCTAAGTAGATGCTGATCTAGCAGCAAGCTTATACCATTTCAGAGTATCCAAGAACATCGCTCGCAGTCCCTGGAAGTAATGTCCTCTTAGGTGAGGGTCTACAAAGTAACAGTGGAGCATTAACCCATGTAGCCTTTAAAATGCATGCTATATTTATATATTGCCATGATACGGTGCCATTGGATGGAACCGAAGTGGCATCTATATATATATATATTGTGCCAGTTAATTGTGATGAGCATGTTGCATTCATGATTAAATCTAGGAATTGTGGCCAGCGTAATTTCCCAGCCTTCGCTATGCTCAATGCTATGAAATGAAAAACAGCACCTTATTTTCATGACTCTATCTAGAACGCTTAACCCCTTCGCAATGAAGGATGCAATCATACATCAACAATTACCCCAATGTGGGCGAACGACAAACTGCTATTTCACATCAGTAGGGAGATCTTTCTGCTGATGCATAGGAGATCAGCATGGTGCCCCTCAACAAGAGCTACGATACCTGGCTCCAAAATGAGACCGTATAATAGCACTGAAAAACAAATCTATGAAATACTGAAGCGCCTTATTAGTCAAAATATCTTGTGGGTCAAAAGACAGCTACAACTATACATAGAACACTCGCTAACAACTGCCAACGGTACAAAAAAAGAGAAGCGCTCTGTGACGTTAAATACCCAAGCCCTATAGAATGCGATATCACACGTGACAATCAATACATAGAAGAATACTTAGTGATCATCCTTGATGGTCTTCTGTAAACATGCTTTGGCATGTAAGATATAAACACACAAAAACTAATATAGTGCAGTAACTGTGATAAGAGTGAATTAAGGAAACCAACATTGCTCATGGTGGACATTTACTGGGGTCAGTGGTGAACAATTAAATGTTCTATGGACCTTCACAAACCTTGCCTTGGTTATTAGACCAATCATTTCTCCCCAGTATTTAAGGGACACATCAGACACGCGTGTGATAGCTGAGTGTCTGCTTTAAATATTGGTTTGGCTCCATTGTAAATGCATGGAAGCTAATTATTGTGATCCAATGTCTTTTCTGATCCTTTTAATCTTGCAATGTCATGTTTAGCAGTAAATGTGGGTAAAAGTTGGCGAATATACAATTTTTTTCTGTTTAAAGATATCTTGGTGGCGTTGGTCCTCTTCTTCCCCACGCGTTTTACATGTCCCTTTTGTTTAGTCTAAGCAGTCTGTTTCCAAGGTATGGGTCCCAGACCTTTTGCAAGAATTGATTCATGATACTGATAGAAGGTTTGGGTATGTCCAACAGGACTGTAACTATTTGTGCATACCTACAAAGTATCCCATTTTAAGTCGGACAGTCATTATATGGCACTGTCTTGCTGAGCTGTCCCTCAGTCCTGCTTTTGTATTGAAGCTAAGAGCTGCAGAGATCTCATACTACTTTTTTAGTATTTGAATGGATTTTGAATTTGAATGGAACTACTAAGAACTGAGCTGGGAAACATGAAAGGGGCGTAACTAGAAGCCACAGGGTCCTGGTGCGAAAATTGCATCAGGGACCCCCCAACAGCTGGTCTGTGCCATCATTGCTCCCAATCAACTTGTCTGTGCCTTCTTTGCCCCTTGCCCCCCCTTGCAACATACACGTGGCACACATATGTAAACACAGTTACACTAACTACACACACAATCGCACACAATTAGACATACATGAACACAAACAATTAGACATCCAATTAGACATCCACGCTCACGCACATTTACACATCCATGCTCACACAGAAACACAGTTATCCAACCATGCTCACATTCATACATATATACATAAAAACAGACAACCCCTGCCCCCGTTTACCTCTCGTCACTCCTGCAGCTTGCTATTCTGCTGCTCTCACACTTTCTTGAGCAGCTTTGGTTTCACCGCAGGGTCACGTGACGTAACGTGACCCAGATATGTTCCTGTCTCCCCGTGTCCATTTAAAATAGTTTAGAAAGGGACCCTTCTGACCTTCTTTACACCGGCTGACTTTTGTGCAAAATATTTTTCCAAAGAAAATATATCACGCATTAAAAAAATGCCTTCGCATGAGGTAATCCGAACTTGATATGACATCATAGGACTAACGATATCTACAAACGTACAATTCAGGATTTAAGGTATTCATTTATTACAAAAACCGAATACAGAAAAGAATACAAGCAAATCATTAGCCTTTGACATTAATTGACACATAACTAATATTTAGATGTATAGGAGCAAAGAAAATTGTCAGGAGGTCCATTTCTCCCCGTCCAACCAGATCACTCCAGACAGAACCAGTAATCAGAAGCACAATGTGTTACGAAGGTGTTGCCACCAGTATTTTGGGCTTCCTATACATTTGAAATGCTTTATTGATGCATTATTCTGATGTCATCCTTTAACATGTTCTACTCCTCCCTTAAATGGGGAGAAAATAGTTTATCTGGCGATTTCACCGCAGGTTACAGTAAACAAACCTTTCAACATACTGGAACAGTAACATCACATGAAACTGACTGCCCACCATAGCGTAAGCATTTAGACCCCCACTAACGGTTATTAAAAACGTTCTATCACACCTTCTATGGATTGGCAACCCAAGGTTACTTGCTAACACTAACACCATTAGAGAAATGTAATAGTCCCTCCCTATAAATAGTTACGTAGTTTGAGAGATAGATATATGGACTACAATATTTAGTATTTCAACCATAGAAAGCCATATTTCTGTTAAAAGTGGCTTCTACCAAACCACTTTTTTCTTACCATTCTAGAAATGGAACAGATTCGCATCGGAAGTGGTAGAGGTTAATACAGTAAGGGAATTTAATCATGCATGGGATAGGAATATGACTCCTGAATCTAAGACGAGACCAATGACTGATTAAGGTTTGAGTCTTTACAGCAGGAAAAACGGACCGAATGGGTCTGATCTGCTGTCATATTCTATGTTTCTATGTTACGCTTTAGCATAACCACAACTGTTGGAATTTTCTTAGGGTTAACATCTATTTGGTAAGATTTTTCGGGGGTGAATTCACTTTGAAGAACATGTCCAATATTTATTCTCCTTATTTTAAGCCTTCAAAATTATACATCACACAATATGTAGAGTTGTGAAAAAAATAGAAAACACATGATCAATATTTCTATTATAAACACGTGTACAGGTAACTAGGCTACACACAAAATACACAAACATTCATAAAACAGTATACTTGCTATACACACATAATATATATATTATATTTATATATGTAACACATGGATAGATCCTCCAAGTTGCAGCAGATGAAATAATTGAAGTGCCAGTATTTGCATAACTGACAGCGATACAAAAAAAGGTTTACAGTTATATCTAACATTTGCAGATAGAATGAGAGGAAATCGGTAAAATTGTGTAAAAGCAACTCTAAGGCTCTGCAACATATAAGTCAATCAGCACAAAGCCACTGCATTCTATTGGCAGACTAAACTGAAAATATACATAAAAGTCACAAGAAAATGTTTGTTTTCATTAATAACTTTCCCATTGCAGTAAGATATCAAAGCATTTGTAACCTTTGCAATTGTAAAGCCATACTACACCCCATACTACTTGTTGTAGACCTGTAGACTTTGAAGACCTGGTGGAAACACGGTCGGTGGCTGTAGTAGACCACAAGGGAGAAGGCCTTATTCTGTGCCAAGAAAGGTGGCTAAAATGGGAAGGGCCTCAGGGATTTTTTTTGGAGAGAGAGCAAGAAGTATGATGGGAAAAAGAGTGATGCCAAGAGAGGTATAAGATAAGTAGGGGATCTTGGGAAATGATTTTCCGAGACTGGGATAGAAACTAGGCCAGTGGAGAATAATGACGACTATGATTAATAATGATTTATCGTCATACTGTCCAGGTTTGACCCAGCGTGCCCTGGTGAAGCCCGGCTCTCCTGGGTCTCAGTTTCACCTTCATCTGGACTGGGGTGTAGGGTTTGGTTATGCCTACTTCCAACCCCTGCCCACTTTCCAGCCGTCTAGCCCCACTTTTAGACCAGCAATCCCTATCCATCCATGAAGCCACTCTCCTAGAAGAGGGAGAGCTCTGAGTAGCATACCTGGAGTCCAATCATTCTCTAGTCTATTGCTTTAATATAATTTTTATAATATTATAACTTTAAAATTGTTCAGTAAATGTTTTTAGTAGGCGCCCTTCTCCCCAATAACCAAATTTAACGCATCTTTATGTCTGCCATTCGTCATCCTCTCTCCCTATTGATGTAAATGTAGCACCAACCAAATCATAATCTTGTCTTACAATAGGCTCAAGACAGAAAGTACTTTTCTTTTATGTTTAGTAAGTATTATTTCTGGGAGAACCCATTCCTAATATCAGTCTACCATCAAAATCAGAAGAACTACAAAACTGGTAGCAAGATACCCGATTGGTAATTACATAAAAAAAATATTACATGATGTAAGCAATTAAAAAGCAGAGAGAAACATAAACGAGTAGGAAACATGTTGAAGGGCAGAGGTTTTCTACTCCAACTGAAGTAATAGTCATTGGGGTGTCAGGAACCCACTCCATGTCTGGGTTCTGTATCAGAGCATGCTGCACAGGGAGGGACTCCTCATGTCAATGGCAAGAGTTAAATGGGAGTTTGGACACACCGCCGTGGAGCTCCATGGAGGACTCTGCCCATTCTATGACATCACCGGTGGAATGGGAGGCACAGGTGGCCATCTTGAAAATCTCAGCAGGTGTCAGAATATGACTCCACATGTTAAAGTCAGAAATTTCACCCACAAAGGCCTGAGTGGCATCAAATCTTCCTCCCAGAGCATCCTAGAAAATTAAATCGAGTTAGCTTTTGTTGGTTTTCAAAAGCTTTACAGCTTAGACAAACCTTCCTAAAATCATTGCTAGTGACCCAACACCCTTAGGAGTACAGACTACAGGCAGACAAGGTGTCAGTGAATCAAATACTGAAACTATGGCTGACTTAGGTGCCAATAGACCCAGTGTGGGATCACTCACTCTATTGCCACACATAACCATGCAGAAGGTAGACAGTTACAAAGTTCATCTGTAATGTTGACAAAGGGGTCCTACTAACCTTGGCCCGTGATAACAACACCAGTATGGGCTCTGGCGTGGGACAGCTGGCACTTTTTAGCCCAGGGGAAAAAAGTACAAGTAAGCGCCCCCCACTTACATTGTATTGTAAGTAAGTATTGTAGTGTTACATCGTATTGTACGACCCTGCTGAGCAGTCACTTCCCAAAACAAGCCGGTCCAGTGTCAAATGTCGCATTTTAAGAAGTCAGGTTGGTCCTGCTTGAAGAAATCTAATCAGCCCTGTTTTAGACCACCCTGGGGGTAGATTGCCCCCTGCTCGCCCTCTCCTAGAGGTCTAGATAGCTTTCCTATGTCAAGTTGCTGACCCTCTGATGCTTCCTATGAACCAGATTATTTCACCATGTTGTTTGTTCCTTAATTGCCCCATGTTAGGTCATATTATAATACTTTAACTATTAACATATCACCTGTAACATTACCTGAATCATGCCTGTTATTTACCTGAGCTGAAATGTGCTACTCACTTATAAACATAAAAGGATCCAAAAATACTATATTCAAGTCAATTATGAAAAGTATCCTATGTTTGAGAGATGGAAATAGTTTAAGGTTCCTTACCTGTTCCTGTCCTAAGACAAAAACTCCACCAGGTTTGATTGGGTGCCATGATGCCAGGTTCTCACCACTTCCTCTTCTTACACCGTCCAGGTAGGACTCCCAAACCCCATCCCTGGTTGACCAAGTAATGCCAATGTGGTGCCATTTAGCGTCATTTATAGCTAATGGTAAAGTAGCAGCCTAGAAAAGACGAGATCAAAACTTGCTTTTATTTACCCAAATCAAAATAAAATACTAACAAGTGGATTTACGACACTTTAAAGAAGAATCAAAAAGCTCTACACCAAATGATTACAATGTACAGGTTATATTGAATGCTAAAATCAACATCATTAATTTTAATATGAAGATAGTTCTGACAATCACAGCAGATATGGGGCACACCAAGGCCTTTAATGTCTGGTATAGTAAATTATTATTATTATTATTACAGAATAGGTACGTAATATGGAATTTGCTACAAAATGTTGTTGGTTTGGCATATTTCTTGAATGACAAACTGAACATTTCTAGCAATGCAATGTTACGTTTCTAACTAGGAAAGTTTTAACCAGGAAACATCTTATTGTCTCTGTGTTTATATTTCACTGGGGTGTTTTTTACGCTCTTGAAAGAATGTCACTGTGCGTTTTTTTTGCCTGCTTCCGTCTTTTTTGTTGATCCCTATTTAAACAATAGGAGGACATAATTTTTAAACATTACCTTGTCATTGATAAGTAATTCCATTGGGTTGTGTCCCCATTCAATCAACACCACCTCGTTTGATTGGCCAGGAACAGAGTATGAAAAGGGTGTCCCCACACCAGGAGAAGAGTTGGACTTTAGCCACAAGCAGATGGTGAAGGCAAAAATCTCGTGGTGGAGGGTTCTTTTCACCTTGGCGTACATATAATTTGTTCTGAATGGGAAACTGACCCGGAAGTCGTTGGATTTTTTTTCACTTTTATGTCCTGTTGAAAGATAATGAGAAGTGGTGAAGCATTATCATTCCTATAACATAGCACCAAACCTTCAGCAAATCCCATAAACAAACACTGCCGTCAATAAAATCCCTAAGGAATATTTAGCAAATATGTATCTCATATGCTATTGTGGTTTAATAATTATAGCAAACTATTGACATGTCATATTTCAGCTGCACAGCAAAAAAAGGTTGCAGTTATTGGAGCAGAAAGAAAGTAATAAATTAAATTTCCATAATAGATGACACGAAACATCTGGTTTCTATGTATAAAAATGCACGTTAATTTAAATATGATGGTCGGCAGGTTTGGGAACCTGTTTGAAGCCACACACACCACTCCTTGTGTTGGAGTATGAGCAAATGCTATTGCCTTTATTCCCTAAAACCTGTGTTTTCAGATAACTTTGCAGGAGAGTTGCCATTTCAGCATTTCTGCGCATTAAGAAGACCCACAGTTAAGGCGCCAAGTTGAAATTTCAGCTCCCCTGCGAACCCAACTGGAAACCCCCAGATATGAAAGCCATAGACTAAAGAGTATATGTCTGGACTATACTGCATGGTATACGCAAAAGCCACAAGTCATTGGTTGCGGAATTATGTCCCTCATGGAAAGAACAATTGACTTGGCTTTTTTTTTTTACCTTTCTCTCCCCCGACCATGCTGGTATCCAGCTTGTGTCTTACTGTGTCCTCATGGTGACCAGTACCATTCTGCTTGTCATGTATCTGTTGTTCAAGGATGCTGATCTTTTTTTGGATGTTGTCCCTCAAAGTTGTGGAAAAGAGTGTTGAGTTCCTGGAAGTCTGTAACAGGACAAAACGCGAGACCCATAAATCAAACAGCCAGGTGTTTACACAATGCCCTGCTTTACACAATGCCATCCATTATGCTGCATTTTACTCCAGATGCCATTCTCCAACATGGGTTGTTCTTTAGAAGCCACTGCTCCACTATATGTCTTAAGGTAGAATCTTAGAATGCATTAAAACTGAATACACATTGAATTGTGATGGCACCATAAGGCATGTAGGTCTGATAGGCTTCCTATGAATGAAATGTTGTACCCCAGGTGACAATTAATTCACGAAACACCCTATCTCTACATTAGCCAATCAATGTTTTATTCCACATTGGACATTAATATGCTGTAACCCAGGGGGTATATATAAAGTGAGCAAAAGGAGCAACTGCCCAAAAAACTCTTGTGTGTGCTTAACCCTAGCACATTTTTGTTAACAGATATCCCCTTGACCTAGCAGTTTATTGTCCTACAATAAGCTGTCTTATAAACATTAATAACACATTACAGGAATATAAAACTGAAAACCGATCCAGATTAATACATTTTTATATTATTGATTAAAATATGGGCTTCGTCCATTGCCTCTACAGACTGATGGTGGCCATCATGTGTTCATTTATTGTAAGAGCATGACTGGAAAGGGAGGCATGGCAAGGGCTTCTCTTATTGCGATGGTATACTGAGGAAATGCCTGGCAGGCTGATCTTTCATAAGCCATCCCTAAACTCCTTGGGCGGTTGCTGTAATATAGAAGTGTGTGGTCATCGTCTGAATATATTATACTGGCTGCTGGATGTAGAAGTGTAGTGCATGGCCACGCGTATCCATCAGACAGCTGCTTAAAACATCAGGACCAAATACCCGGTCCCATCAGGTCCTGCTTTTATAAATGTGTTCTACATTTTATCACCAGGGCTTCTACAAGGCACAATGGGGTTAGGTAGCATTTATATAATGACTGGATACAGTCAGTCTAACTTTATTTCTGTAAAAGTGGTAAAGACGGCGTTGTATAGTGCACATGGATGGTGCCTTGTTTTGACCTGCTTTATTGCAGGGCAACTTGGCTGGGTTTACCCTCCAGGCTCTAATTTGGGATCAATAATCATCATCTCTTTTCCTTATCTGCTTTCCTGCAGTTGTTGATAATAATCAAAGATACACTGTATACGTTGTGTATAGTAAAGTCGATTTCTTTAATAAATATGGTAAAAAGTATTTTTGTTCTATTTATATTATAGATACCAAATCTCCCTGCATATTAACTAGTCTCATTTTCTACCTATGTCTCTACAATTATTTTACCCAGTGCTTCATGTCACTATTGTTTTTTAAATTGAAACAGAATATTTTTTTTTAGAATACTGTTCCATTTAACTATTTTGAATAATCTTAATTAATGCAGTTCCATTTTAAATAGGGTGAGATATATAGCACTCGGATTTAGGGAATGAAGTGTAATTTAGATAACATTTAATAATTTTTTTTAAAAATATAGAATATACCTAGTCTATTTACAAATTATTTTTTATTTAACAGTAAAAAAACAAAAACATTTATGCTTACTTATATTACAAGAGTTCTTGGGGCTCCAGACACACAGTTAGGTAAAGATGTACATATTTAAACACTTATTTGAAGAAATAACTACATTTTGAGTTTGAAAGAGGTAAGGGAAGAGTAAGCATAGTTTTTTTGTGTGCATTAATTGTGTTTTATGTTTCTGATATATGTGGCATTGCCTTTTGCTGATTTCAAGTCACTTCAGCATATGCATAGCACGTAGGATATGTACATTCATTCACGGAAATTGTATTTTGCAAATTATTGACGTTGTGGGGTCACTAATGGGTCTCTAACGCTATATTAAGCACACCATAGTTTAAAAATATAAAATATACCAAACTTAACAAAAAATATATAAAAAAATTGCACACCAGCTATTTGGGCACTTTAGTCCACGGAACAAAATGTACCTTGTTTTTTGAAAACTTCTGTCTGCTTTTAGCTATTTTGTACCCTTTTAAATTCAGAAAACAGCATGTTTTGAAAAAAAAAAAGAGGGTACGTGAACACAAAATCACTTAAAATGTGTAGAGAACGGTTCAGATAACGTATTCACCCTGTTGGGGTAGGTACAAAATGCATGGGTGATGATATCCAAGGGATGGGGATCTTCCCATAAACCAAGTAACATACTTATAAACTGTCTGGTGCCTTAGGTAACCCCATAGTATAAAATTGATTTACATATAGAAATTGTAATAAATTATAATTTTTACTGCTGGTATGAAATTTTGCATATATTTGCAACACCCATTACCCCATGAAGTCCAATAACTGCTACAAAAACGACAATGGCAAGGTGATTTAAGTTGCCACACACACTTGCATATATCAGCCATATATGAACAAGAAACAGGTTTTATCATAGTTACCTGTATATGTTCTAGTCTTTCTTTTAATGTCTCCAGCACTCTTTCCATTTGAGGAATTCCAGGTGGGGTTACTTCTGGGGGATCTTCCATTGTGTTTGGTGGAGCACTGGGTTTTCGATAAGAGTCATGAGCTGGCTGTTCGCGATACTCACGATGAGTGAGATGAGGGTACTCATGATCTCTAGTATGCCCATGGACATCATCGTGCCCATGAATATGGTCTCTTTCATGGCCATGCTCTCGCTCATGTCCATGTTCTCTTTCATGCCCAAAGTCTCTTTCATGTCTAGCTTCCCATTCTTGTCCATGTTCTCTCTTGTGCCCATGCTCCCATTCATGACCATGTTCTCTTTCATGGCCTTCTTCCCAGTCATGTCCATGTTCCCTTTTATGTCCATGCTCTCTTTCGTGACCATGCCCACTCTCATGTTCATGTGTACTCTCATGTCCATGTGTACTCTCATGTCCATAACTGTCTTCATGTCCATGTTCCCTTTCTTGTCCATGTTCTGGAGTGTGAATATAACTCTCTTCATGCCCCCTGCTGTGTGGATAGCCCTCACAGCGGCTTAATTTTAGAGTCAACTCCCTGATTGTTTCCCTTTGGTCTAAAATTGTTTCCTTCTGATGTACCACCGTCTCACGTAAATGCAGGATGGTTTCTTTGGCTTCCTCCTGCATCCCTACCCAATGGTTACCAGTACCTGCACTGTGACGTTGCATATTTGACTGGCAATCCATATCCAGAGGCATTGGGGTACAGACAAATTTTGGAAGAGAATACTCCCCCCAGCAAACATGTACAAGGAGTAGGTACACAGCCACAAAAGTTGAGGAAAGCTTCATGTTTGTTGGAGGTACTTTCTACCTTGTCTTGAGTTTTCAAAGCTTGTATTTTGGTATACTTTCTGAATGTCTCTTCCTTCCTTTGTGTCTGTTGTCCTTCTTAGCAAACAAATGACATTCAAAGGATTTCAAAAGCTGATTTGTCGTGTTCGTAATGTCACCTCCCTCTATAATGATCAAATCCTCTTCTGATACCACTCCATACCTCTCTAGCACAAGCAACCTGTTCTGGAAGTGGTATTAGTTAGCAAGATAATGTGCTTAAATGTCCAGGAGGTCCCACCTCCGATCTAGGTGTCCTACATGCACTCAGAGCAGATCAACGACTTACTTTAAACATAGCTAATGAACTCAGGAGGACTTTAAGGAGATGATGCCCTGGTAAACTATTCCTGCCCTAAAATCACTTGTAGGCAGCCAGTTTAATCCACCAGGTTTTAGACATTCTGAGATATCATTACAACCACGTTGTCTATTTGTTTAAAACAATCTGTTTATAAATGGAGGCTCTCTCAGAGAATACATTGCTGTGATGGCCCCGGGTTAATCAGTGCCGTCTGTAGTAGTGGTTGTGACCATCCGGGGTTAAAATGTGTGGGTATATTAAGTATTGGTGATTTATGTACTTTCCCCATATATGTGGTGTTTATTTGTGTATACTGTGTTCTCCTTCATGTCCTACCCTATCCATGTGCCACATGTCCTGCCCCTACACTTTTAACCCTGTATAACCCGGACATCATTGGCCCGACCACAGCACTATCATATGGAAATACCCCACGGGTGGTGGGGGTGCCGACCAGGGGTGGTCCGGGGAGGGAGTCGCTTGTAGGACTTCCAGGAGAGCAGGGGTTAGCTGGCGCGGTTACGGAACCCGTGCCCGGCTATCTCGCGGCTCGTCCTGGCGGAACTTTGGTCGCAGGAACCCCAAGCGGCAGCAGTTCAATCACGTCGCTTTTTGGGCAGATATCCTCAGGACCCCGAGCTATCCATTGGTACCCCAAGATCACCGCCCTTCCTTCAGGGTCACCCTGAACCGACGATTGAAAGCTGTACGAATATTGCGGGGCTCGGTGGCCTAAGCGTGGAGCCGGACTGTTGGGCTGGCGGGGCTATGTGGACATGGTTTATGGCCTTTTTCCTGTGTTGGACTGTATATAAGCCATGCGTTTACCAAATAAAGAGTTCCTGTTTTACCTCACTACGAGTCTCGGCTTGTTATTGAGGTAAGCATTGGCGCTGCCCTTATCAGGGCGGTAGAGCGCTGTATTACTATACTTCTGTATACTACAGTGCCGCCGAGGTTCCTGAAGAGCTGTGTCCTCCGCTATGATCACTGATTGTCCTTTTCAGGACGATAGCCCCACTGTGTAGCTCAGCTTCGGCTAGCCACAGTGGTAAAGCAGCCCCTTCTCTCTGCACGCTGGTTTTGTCTGGCGGTGAAGGGGTTAATCGCTGGTGTCCCGGCAGGAGGAAACAACGATTGGCAGGAGTACCCAGTCGGGGTACAGGTCGGTCCTGTCACAGTAGCTAATGTAATCCCTTTTACAGAACGATTTAATCTACTTTTTATCACATTGAGAGATGCGGACAATGTTTAAACTAATGGAATGGAATGAGACACAGATTGGGATGTATGGATTTATTAGCGGTCTGTACATTTCAAAACAATATAAAGAATTTTTTATATTATAAGGCTTTTCTGGATGCAGAGTACCCCATGATATTCTTTTAACCCCCTATATGCCACTCTGCCTCTAGAAATGCCTTTTAACCCCCTATATGCCACCCTGCCTCTAGAAATGCCCTTTAACCCCTATATGACAGATTATGCAAATTAGTATGGCCGGTATTTTTTGGCAAGAAAGGTGGCAACCCTAATGACACCTGAGTGTTAGAACTTTGGGTACTCGCTTGTTTTGTTAATAGATTTATTCTTTTTCCAAGTCTTACATTTTTAAATGATGTTTATTAAATAACCAAATGCACAAAATAAACAACTTTATCATTATTTACTGATCTATATAGCGCCATCGTATGTTGCTGCTCTCTAGTATTGACAAACAAGACAAAGAGTAGCGTGTCATAATGTGTATACTGTGCGTTTAGAATCTTAGGAGTTATGTGATTATTCCTCCCCTATCTCTACCATTTTATTACGCTATAGTTGTCAATTGGTTCAAACAGACCTTGTAAGAATGAGAGGAGTAGAACGTAGATAACGTCATTGCAAGTAATTGATAAGATGGTCAGTTTGGACTTTTGCCACAGGCCTAAAGGTTCCCTTATTTTGAAATAGAATTATCTCGTAAGCAATTACACTGATCAACCAGCAAGAAAAAATAAACCAAAGTTATAATAAACCGACTTAGTCACGCAAAAAGCTGTGAAAGTGACAGTTCCCTTAAACCTATGATTTCACATCAGTTTGGACCCTGTTGACGTTATATTCTTTGAAATATTGTAATAATCAATTTTAAACCTAAAATTAATACTTCCCCTTTTCATAAAATTTCTATTATGAGTCATTGTAAAAAAAAAATTTAAAAAAATAACTTTCTCAAAACTCCCAACCCCTTAGTAAACATATGCAATAGATGGACTTGCACATATACGTAGATTGCACTCATTGCCCAGTAGGTGACAGTATATAATATAATGCAGCGTTGGCACACAAATGAAGAGGTATAATCATATTATAGGTACGTAATACACATCCAACCGAATATGTCTTTTTCCACAGCCGGTGCATCTGCGTTTGGGGGCTACACTGTAGTGTGATCTAGCAAGGGCTGTGCCAGAAGAGACAAATTCAGGCTACCTCAGAGCTTCCCTCCTAAGTCAGAACATGTAGGCTGGGAGAATGGCAAAGACCAGGAAACTTGTGTCTTAACTAGCATTGATGGGACATGGTCTTTGTGTCTTTTATCCAGAGACCAGGTCACCGTTTGCTTTTTTGTAGGTTACAGATGCTGAGTATTAGTACGGGGTCAAGACTGCCAACAGTGTATATTTTTCATAGAAGCTCCAGGTGGAAAGTGAAGGGTCCTTGACACAGCCTTTAGATATCTGGGTTGGGTGAGTTTTAATTGTGTCTACATTAGACCCTATAACATTCACGTACCACTCTTATAGGTCACTGAACTTATGTGCTTTGTCTTTTCTTATGATAGTAGGCAAGTGTCAGAGTCATGGTTTGCCACTCCTGCTGAGACAACAGTTATGAGGGAAGCTCCTATCCAAAATTTAAGCTAACTGACCCAGAGCACCCAAAGATGGAGATCAGGAGTTATTGCGCAGTAGCGGAGCTGGACAGGGCCCGATTCAGGGCGACTGCACTCTCCAGGGTGTTGAGCACCTAGGGTTGTGAGGCCACATACCAGGGCCCTGACATAGCAGTGGATGTTGTCCAGAACAAAGCAGAACTCAGAGATATCACGCAGGCACCCTGGAGCAGGCATGAGACATAGCTCTACAGACAAATGTGCAGGATGCTGGGAGTATGGAAGCTAAGCAGAGTAACAACTGAAACATAGTAAGCAAGGGACAGGGAGACCAAGCAAGAAACATAGCCAGACAAGACATACATAATACAGGACACAACAAAAGGACAGGGTCCTCGGAAGCTTCGCCTTTAAGCAAGGATCTTAACTGGGACATGGAGAAAGGAACCGAAATCCTCAGATGATTCAAGGAAAAGAGGGCAAAGGTACATAAGAGCTAGACAAACATGAATACAGGAACTAGCCTAGGACTAAGTGATAACAATTGGAGATTCTGTCATATCCATAGTATGCTTAGCTCACCACTAAGTACTCAGTGGGTCCTAAAACTGCCTACTGAATTACTAATAAACTGAAACTAAATATTGAGCACAAAACCTGTGCCTGCCTACTGAATTACTAATGAACTGAAACTAGACATTGAGCACAAAACCTGCGTGGACATACCTTTAGACTACTGACTGAGACAAACAGAACACACAGGTGGGGCACACCTTATAAAGGGAACAGAGCTGAAGCAAAGAGCAGAACTGGAATCAAGGAATCAGAAGCACAGAGCATATGGAAATCCAGGAATGGATTACAGCAAAGGGGGAACTGTAGCGAGACCTTTGTTTTGTTTATTGCACTTTTGTTTTATTGTATTAGTAGAATTACAATCCAGATATAAAACAGATGGCTTATGCCTAATAAATTATTTCCCCTTTTGGAGAGAAAAGAGGAAATTAAAAAAAATATTTTTGTGTTCTAGGCCATCAAAAAGGGAACTTGAGTGTTTTTAACCTTCCAGTTATCTATAGCTATCTATACATTTTTTCCACCTGCTTTGTGCGTAAGCCCATTGAATGAACAATGTAGACCTAGCTTCACATTGTATCCTCGTTTAAATGTATTTGTGTTTGAAAAATATCCCTGCTGTCTTAGGAAACAAAATTAAAAGTTTTTACCGTAAAAACATAATAACGTAATAAAGAATTTTGATTTGAAATATGTATCTAAAAAACTTTTTTTCAACAACACACATCAATAAAAATATAGGGAAAAAAATGGATATTGTACAGTTAATAGGTAGGTAGAAAGATAAATAGATACATACACACACAGATATAAGTACAGTATATGAACATCAGATAGTATTTTCTGGTGCACTGAAAAAATACATCATAAAATTAAAATGCTCTTCTGGCCACTCCAAGCTGTATTGTATCCTCTTCATACATCTCTTTGCCTAAGGCTTCACTAAGTTTAAACCAAAACAGTTCTTCGCCCTGGGGGTCCTCAGGCCAGTTGAGGTACGTATTTTGCTTTATTAGCTTTCTTAACTTGTGATAGGCGGAAAGTCTAAAAACAGGAGAGCAGAGAAATTGGGTTTACAAGCTGTACATAAAATAAAGACTACACATCCAGACATGTTAGTGTGTAGTTTACAACAAGTAATGGTTAAAGGAATGTAAAGAATACAGATTCTTTTTTGAAAGGGTTAAACGTTCTATGGTTTTGTAACAAGCAATGTTTGGGGTCACAGAAGGTTCTGGCAGGCTGTTTGGGGGCTAATGTAACACAGACAGATCTGGGGACAAAGATGACACTGGCAACCTGTTTATTACTAGACATTACATACACTGTCACACAGACAGTCACAGGCCATGGCCCCCCCTACATCATGCTGTGCCCCCCCAATTCAAACGCCGTTTTTTTTTTTTTGTAATAGACGCGGAGGAGAGAGAGAGGCGCCGAACGGTCGCTGAGGAATACGTTTTCAGAAACCGTTCGGCGCCTCTCACTCTTCTCCGCGAGGCCTCTGCCTTGGTCGCAGTGCCGGCATTTCAAGTTGAGCGCCGGTATATGATGTCATATCCGGCGCTCAACAGTGAAGCCGCGCACACTGCGGCAGAACCAGGGAGACAGGGACTTCTACAGGCCCAAGGTAAGTGAACTTCGAAGGGGGGAGAGGGTAGAAAGTTAGGAGGGGGTTAGAGAGTGAGAAGAGGTAGATTGGGAGGGAGAGGGGATAGATAGGATAGATTGGGAGGGAGCGGGGATAGATAGGATAGATTGGAAGGGAGAGGGGATAGATAGGATAGATTGGGAGGGAGAGGGGATAGATAGGAGAGATAGGATAGATTGGGAGGGAGAGGGGATAGATAGGAGAGATAGGATAGATTGGGAGGGAGAGGGGATAGATAGGATAGATTGGGAGGGAGAGGGGAGAGATAGGATTGATTGGGAGGGAGAGGGGAGAGATAGGATAGATAGGGAGGGAGAGGGGGTAGATAGGGAGAAAGGAGGGTGGCAAGAATATTGAAATAAAGAGTCAGAATGAGAGAGAGAGAATGAATGGATTAATGTGTGGATGCATTAATGAATGTGTAAATAATTTGTGTGAATTAGTGAGTGACTGTAAAAGTGTTTGTGAATCATAGGTGTATTATTGATTTGTCAAAAAAGCAAAGATTGTATAAGCAGGGTGTTTAGGCAATGGGGACAAAGATGCCACAGATAGTGTGTTTATGGGACAAACATGGCGTACGTTCAGCTGTTTGGGGACAATGTTGACTCATGCTGGGCTGTTTGGCGACAAAGATGGCACGTCCTATGTACGTGTAATTTGGGTGCTGGTCAGGTTCTATGTGGGCAATGTGGACGCCAGGGTTGGCTTTGGGGTGTGTGACCAGTGATCTATGCCTGTAATTTAGGGGGGTTTATCTATACCTTTAATGCAGAGTTTATATGTAATTTCCAATTGATATATACCTGCAAAGCTGGGTTTTTGTGTTATTCTGTTGATCTGTATCGGCTATATTTCCATACATTAATTATGTTTACCTGCAAATATAGGATTTGTATGTCTTATTCATGTCTTATGGAGTGCTGTTTCCATTTGTTGTTTATTTGATCTATACCTACAGTGCTGAGTGTACATGTGATTTCCAGTTGATATATACCTGCAATGCTGGTATATACCTGCAACCTGCAAGTTTTGTTTTTTTATCTCATTCAGTTGCATGTGCTGTTTCCATGTGTTGTTTATTTGATCTATACCTGAACTACAGGGTGTAAGTAAAAGAGCGGTATGGTTTAGTGAATGAGGGGACAAAGGGACTCTGATCTGCAGTCAGTGTGGCAAATATTATTTTTTTTGGTATGGTAGCGGAGGGAGTGATTGCATGCAAGGAAGCGTTGAGCGGGGCCCAAGGAAATGCATGGGTAGGGTCCAATTTTTTCACTATAAAATATATTGGCAGCAAGTTCTAATATTTATATATATATTGGCAGCAGGGGCAAATATTTATATATGTTTTGGCAGCAGGGGCTAATATTTATTTATGTACCGTATTTGCTCGATTATAAGACGAGGTATTTTTCAGAGCAAATGCTCTGAAAAATACCCCTCGTCTTCTAATCGGGGTCGTCTTCTAATCAGACCTCAAATAGAGTCTGATTAGGAGACTAAGATCCAGATCCCCCGCACCGCTGCAGGGGACCTGGATCCTCCTGTCTCACCCCCCCCCCCCATCATACACACTTACCGGTGCTTCCTGCTGTATTGCCGGGGCAGCGGGTTGACGTCTACGCGATCCGCGTAGACAACGTCCGCTGCAGCCGGAAGGAGGTGTGGCTAGCAGCGGGGGTTGTCTGCGTCCGTCGCGTAGACCTTCCCCGACTGTCCGAGATCTCTGATCTCTGACAGCCGGGGAAAGTATACGCGACGGACGCATACAAACCCCCGCTGCCAACTCCACCTCCTTCCGGCTGCAGCAGAAGGCGACGTCAACCCGCTGCCCCGGCTGGAAGCACCGGTAAGAGAGGGCTGAGAGGGGAGAGAGGGGAGAGAGGAGAGAGGAGAGGGGAGGGGAGGGGGGGGAGAAAGTGTGTGTGTGTGTGTTAGTTAAATGGGGGCATAGGGCATTTCTGGAGTGGCGTTAAGGGGGCATTTAATAGAGCACTCTGCCTCCTGAAATGCCTTATACCTCCCTATATGCCACTCTGCCCCATAATATGCCTTTTAACCCCCTAAATGCCAGAGTGGCATATAGGGGTATAAGGCATTTCTGGAGGCAGAGTGCTCTATACAATGCCTTTTAACTCCCTTAATGCCACTCTGCCTCCTGAAATGCCTTATACCTCCCTATATGCCACTCTGCCCCATAATATGCATTTTAACCCCCTAAATGCCAGAATGGGATATAGGGGTATAAGGCATTTCTGGAGGCAGAGTGGCATATAGGGGGTCAAAAGGCATACCATGGGGCACAGTGGCATATAGAGGGTTAAAAGGCATATCATGGGCCACAGTGCCATATTGGTGTGGCAAGCCTGGGGGCAGATGTGCGTAACTGGGGGACAGGCTGGAAAATACAAGAAATAAAAACAAAAAAAATATTTTTCTCAATCATAGCTTTTATTAAAAAAAATAGTTTACATGAATTAACATTTACTGGTAAAACTTTTTTCCTTTAGGGTCGTCTTATATTCAGGCTTTTTCTTTTTTCCTAAGTTAATATTCAGATTTTGGGGGGTCGTCTTATAATCAGGGTCGTCTTATAATCGAGCAAATACGGTATTATTAATATTTATATATATTGGCAGCAGCGTCTAATATTAATATAGGCTGCAGGGGCTAATATTAATATATATCGGAAGCAGGGTGTAATATTTCTATATATCGGCAGCAGGGTCTAATATTTATATATATTGTCAGCAGGGGCTAATATTAAAGAATGAAAAATAACTGCCAGTTTAGCTGTTATTTTGAAATCATATTTCAATCACGGTCTTTACTATTATGTAGTTAAAAATGCACGTCTAGTATATATATGCTGTTTTATAATTGGCCCCCCTACTTTGGTCCCTGGCCCCCCATGTGCCCCCCCTAAATATGAAAGCTGGAGACGCCACTGCACACATAGTCACATATACACACATAGTCACACACATCACACAGTGGGTTCTTTCCCTGGTGCTAGCTGCAGCTTACATTGAGCTCCAAGTGATGGAGGGACTCAGCCCATCAGGGGGCTACAGCATCAATACAATGTGGTTAAAAAATATATATATAACTCACTGAAGTCCTCCTTTCCCTGTTCATCATTTCAACTGTGTGTGGGCATTCATTATTAATAATATAAGTGGTTCCTGCTGTAATTACACTTATTACTGACCTGTAGTCTGGGATATCTTCTAGAAAAACCAGAAGAAGGACATCCTCCTTCTGAAAAAAGACTCTGGAGCACGCCATCTCCATTTCAATCCTGCACCACTCACTTGTTAGGTAATGTCTGCTCACAATGCACATTGTCTTGCGGCTGTTGCTGATGGCTTCCTGAATGTTTTCTATATGGTAGCATCCTGGAAGAAAGTCTCGAGGTTTGAAGCAAAGCTTATATCTATGTTTGCCCTGCTCTTCCAGTTGAAATAGTAGATTTTCTATGACCCATTGTTCATCCTCTGAAGAGTAAGATATAAATGCATCATATCTACACGCGCGTTCTTCCTTTTGAATTTTCCACTTGAACCAGACTCGTAACATATAGTAGCCATAAAGTATCGACCACTTCAGCTTAACAATCAAAAGACTTATGATCAAGAATAGAGACGTTGTGAAGAATGTTCCAATGAAGAAGTAGACGGAGATGTCGGCGCCACAAAAACTGAGATCATAGTTTATAAAGTTATTGTCTTGAGCTTGCTGGCCAAAGCAATTATATGACTGAATAAAGGGAACTTGCACCACTGTGTTAAACTCAGACCAATTTTGAAACCAATAGTTTTCACAGGAGCAAGAAAGTGGATTCATATACACATCAAAATATACTAAATTGGGCACGTTTTCTAAAATGCTTTTGCTGATATTTCTAAGTTTATTGTATTTTAATGACAAGTTTTCCAACAGTGTTACGTGCGAAAATATGTTTTCTGGAAGATCTCGAATTTCATTTTTGTCAGCGTTAAGGTGCCTAAGTTGAGTGAGATTTTGAAATAACTCTGGTTTAAAAAGGTCCGAATGATCTGTCATTGGGTAGAGTTCAGAAATATCCAATTCTGTTAGATTTGCAAGAAGTGACAAGGACTTGTTTTTGAAAAATAGGCATGGGTTTCCTCTGAGATTCAGTTTTTTAAGAGACTGAAGACCCTTGAACAACGTTGCTGGAACACTAATGTCACTGAAGGTTTGAGTTTGGTAGCTCAGGTCCAAAGATTTTAATTGCTTAAGATACAAGAATGGATTGGGTGACTGATATTTATTAAAAGCCCACAATTGGTTTTTACTTAGGTCCAACGTGACAAGAGATTTTAAAAATTGTAAAGTAAAATTAGTTAATTTATAAAAACCGTTATCTGCCAAAGAAAGATGCTCCAAAGAGCGAAGACCTTGTAGAGCATATTTTTGAATGGAGGATATTTTGTTCCCAGACAATAAAAGTGTTTGAAGTTTGCTCAGTTTGTGAAATGATTTGCCCCTGATTACCGATAAACTGTTCTCCCTTAAATCAAGCACTCTGAGATTCCACAGATACATAAATTTTCCTTCTTTTATATAAGCTATTTTGCAGCTTTTCAGGCTAAGGTATCTTAAATTGTATAAGCCCCTAAATGCATCTTTGTCGATGTATGTCACATAGTTTTTCGACAAGTCTAAAACGCGAAGTTTCCTTAAAGGACTGAACATGTTTGTTTTCAAGACTGAGAGTCTATTTCTTTCTAAATTTAGAGTGTGGAGGGCCTTCAAACCATTCCAGGCATTGACATTAATTTGCTTTACCTTACAGCTATCAAGGTGAAGGACCTGAAGATATTCAAAACTCTGAAGACTATTGTTTACCACCCTGATGAAAGAACTTGTTGACAGGACAAGTGTAGTAAGGTTTGTGCATTGTCCAATGACCTTTAAGTTAGTGCTTGAGATTTTGCAATGCTTGAGCTCAAGCCATCGCAATAATGGTAAACTTTGGAAAACTTGACAAGCGAGTGACAGGTCATGCTGTAGAGCAGGTCTCATACTTGACCAGTGAAGTTCTGTCAAGTTTGGAAGCCAGCTTCCCAAAAGTTGGGAAATGTTTAAAGGGTTTTCATCAAATACAATTTTAGACAAGTTGGGTACATTTTGCAAAGAACTCCCATTTATGCGAGACATGTTATTCCTCAACACATTTAGTTCTATAAGATTAGGCATGAAGTAATAGGAGAGATCCAAAACAGAAATTGTATTATTGCAAAGGATCAGGTATTGTAGAGACGGTAATTTTATCAAACGTTGCTCACTGCTCAGGTTGGATATAGTGTTTGAGGAAAGGTTCAGTTTAGAAACCATGTACAAATTTGTGAGTGCCTTTGCCACCATTCTAAAATCTGAAATTAAATTAGAGGCCAGATTAAGTTCTTCTAAAGCTTGTAAAGGTCTCAGGATCTCACTTTGTATCGTGAAGATTTTGTTGTGACTGATGCAAAGAATTCTGAGGCTTGTGAGATTTGTCAGGGAATCCAAAGACTCGATTAGGTTTTGGCTAAGGTCAAGAAGTTGAAGGTTATTTAAGTTTTGGAATGCCTTGTGTTGAATAGTATGAATTCTGTTCTTACTCAGTTGGATCTCCAGGAGATTGGGCAAATGAGAAAATGCATTATCTTCTATGATCCTGATTTCATTTTGTGACATGTTTAACCATTGTGTTTCATTTGGAAGATTCCTAATCTCTGATGTTAAGACAACAACCCTTCGGCCTACACAGTCAGCATATTTGTTGTTGTTGTATGGCAGATAACATTTAGAGTATCCATATCCTGTAGTGAGCGTGATGCAGTGCAATGCCATTGTTATAAGATAAATTCTGTGGTTTGTTAGTCGATAAAGGTTCATGTTTAATGCTTTGTTCTATGCCTTGTCAAAAATATAAGATATGTTCATTGTTGCAAACCGGTCTCTTGATCTATAAAGGAGAATTATTAATATAATTACTTTATAATAACGTGTCTGGAATCATTATAAGTAAAACAGTGTATGCAAGCAAAAACATTTTTTAAGTCCTATCATTTGATATATATATGTACTTGTGAGGTTTGGTGCCTTCGTGTTGCTTTACAGGATTATTAAGTAAACACAATGGGTGCTTTTAGACAGTGAGCCGTATTTATTCCATAAATTAGAGCTTGTCTAAAATGTTATTGCATGGTCGAGTTCATGTGCCCACACGCCCCAGGGGCGTTACTAGAAAACACATAACCCTGTAAGGAAAGTTGCCCCAGGGCACCCCAACTTCACAAGCAACATGTCCCACAGTGCCACCTTTGCCCCCAAACAGCTTGTCTGCATCATCTGTTCCCCTAAACATGTCTATGCCATCTTTGTTCCCAAACAGCTAGTCTGTGCCCCAAACAGCCTGCCAGTGCCACCCATGCCAACAAAACAGCCTGCCAGTGCCACCTGTGCCCCTTAAAAATTCAGCCTATGCCACCTCTGCCCCAAACACATGTACATTCATTCACTTACTCATTTACTCATTCATTTAGTCAGAACAAAATGAAAGTATATTACAACCTGCAGCCCCCAGCCAGCAATTGCAGCTCATGTACTCTTCTCAGGTACCTAATGCTTTCAGTGCTTTCTTATTTGAAATCCATGCCCACACCCTTCCCCTTACGGTAGATTAACCCTATGAATACCCGATGGCCTGTTTTAACCTGTTACTGACACAGTAGTTATACACAACTTCCTCTTTACACTTTCATAATCTGACACTGCAGCACAGTGGACAATTGGCCCAGTGTTGAGTACAAGTTGGATCATGGAAATATACATGTACATGAAATGCCTTACCTTTGAACATCAACAAATCAGTCTCCGTCTCTCTGCTGTAAAGTACTATGCTTATTACAAAACTGTAACAAGTATTTGTTTATAGGTTTCATTTCCTCCCTTACTGTAATTTTTTAATACTTCCTCAGAAACATATGCGCAATGTGCGGGAAACCAAACTAAAAAGTTTGCATAGTCTTGGAGAATTGGATATATATGTACCATCAAGAAAACATGAGTGAGCCGGCAAAACACATGTCTTTTATTTCTTATGGGTTTCATATTCAACTGTGGGTTATAACAGAATGGCACAATCATAAAACACAACATGGCAGCAAACAAACAAATTAAATGGCCCCTGTTCAAAGATCTGCATACCCTTACTGTGTATTTCCCCCTTTAGCATCAATGACAGCATGTAGTCTTTTGTAATAGTTGTCTATGAGGCTCCAAATTCTTGCATGTGGTATCGCTGCCCATTAGTCACCACAAAATGCCTCCAGGTCATGCCTCCAAGTCTTTGGTCGTCTCGCATGAACCACATGTTTGAGATCTCCCCAGAGTGGCTTGATGATATTAAGGTCAGGAGACTGTGATGGCCACTCCAGAACCTTCACCTTTTTTCTGCTGTAACCACTGGAGGGTCAACTTGGCCTGTGCTTAGGGTCATTGTCATGCTGGAAAGTCCAAGAGCATCCCACGTGCAACCTTCGTGCAGAAGAATGCAAATTGTCTTCCAGTATTTTCTGATACCATGCTGCATTAATCTTGCCGCCAATCATCATAAGATTCCCTGCACCTTTAGAGCTCATCTCCCAAAATATCAGAGAGCCACCACGCTTCTGAGTGGGGATGGTATTTTTCTCACAATAGGCCCTGTCGATCACTCTCCAAACGTAATGTTTACGGTTGTGACCATAAAGCTAAATTTTGGTCTTGTCACTTAAAATTGAAGTGTGCCACAAGCTGTGAGGCCTGTCAAGGTGTTGTCTGGCATATTGTAACTGGGCTTTTTTGTGACATTGTTGCAGATAAGGCTTTTTTCTGGTAGCTCGACCATAAAGCTAATTGTTGTTCCAATTTTCCACTTCTTAATGAGTGATTGAACGGTACTGACTGGCATTATGAAGGCATTAGATATCATTTCATATGTACAACACAATGGCCATAAAGGGATCCTGAAAGCAGATCTATTTGCAGACTACATTATGCTAACTATCACCAATCCAGCCATATTACTGCCAAACTTACATAAGTGTCATCGCAAAGTCAAGCTAAAAAATCCGAAATTGTAAATGTCAGGTTTCAGCCAAATGTATTGCAACATATAAAAAAATCAGGCATACCATTTTGACCACCTGCCTAATATTGTGTAGGCCTCCCTTTTGACGACAAAACAGCCCTGACCCGCCAAGGCATGGACTCCACTAGACCTCTGAAGGGGGGCTGTGGTATCTGGCACCAGAACGTTAGCAGCAGATCATTTAAGTCCTGTAAGTTGCGAGGTGGGGACTTCATGGATGCGTCCCGGTCCCATGTGTTCTCCAGGTAAGCAACGCACACGTGAAAGCCTGATTCATCAGACCAGGACACCTTTTTTAATTGCTCCATGGTCCAGTTGTTATGCTCATGTGCCCATTGTAGACGCTTTCAACTGTGGACAGGGGTCAGTATGGGCACCTTGACTGGTCTGCGGCTACACAGCCCCATATGCAACAAACTGCTATGCACTGTGTGTTCTGAAACCTTTATATCAGAACCAGCATTAACTTTTGCTCCAGTAGCTCGTCTGTTGGATTTGACCACACGGGCCATCCTTCACCCCCCCTCCACGTGCATCAATGAGCCTTGGCCGCCCATGACCCTGTCGCAGGTTCACCGCTTTTCCTTCCTAGGACCGCTTTTGACCAGGTACTGACCACTGCAGATCGGGAACACCCAACAAGAGCTGCAGTTTTGGAGATGCTCTGACCCAGTCGTCTAGTCATCACAATTTGTCGCTCAGATCCTTACATTTGCCCATTTTTCCTGTGAACAAGTCAACAAGGTGTGACAATTACATGTAAACTGCGAACATAGTGTGGTATAGGTGGTACTCCTACTCTTTCTGAAGTATTATAGCTGGTGGAATATATTAGGCAGATGGAATACATCTCCCACAACATCTCTCTTGCACCCCTAAGATAAGATATGGTCTGTGCGGTCCACTATAATAGGCTGAGTTCATGATGTCGCCCTCAATGCTCAATGCGCCCTCATCGTCTCCACCCTCTGTTTTCGCTTTCGGGATATCATCGCCTGTACCCCTATGCCCTCTCATTGTATAACCCCCTCGCTATTACAAACTAAACCACTAAACCCTTTTTATTTGTAAATATCCCTCTTCATATCTTTGCCTCCCCTCTCTGTAAATGTTAAATATCCTCCAGATTTGTTTACTTATATTCCATTGTAAAGTTCTATTCATTATTAGTCAGAATCTTGCAGGACAACGGATGAACCATGGCTGTTTTATATTCAAATTATTATTAGAAAATGAATAGAGCGCTTCTGTCTGGTTTATGCTTATTTGATTGATACTTATAATTATTATCGATGCTGCCTGTGTACGTGATCTGTCAACCTTTAAAGCTTACACACATTGTCTATGAGTTAAACATTCATATGTTCTCAATGAGACAATAGTAATAAAGCTGAGGAAACATGTTCTCCTTATGTGCAAACAAGCCTTTAACAGATATGAATAAATGCATTTTTTAAATGAATCCACTAGGCGGCGGCAGGATAGCTCAGAAGATATGAACAAGTATCAAGGGAAATCACACAGAACCACAACGAAATCCAATACATCCATCTATATATTGACAGGCAGATAGATGGAAAAATCTACGATATCTACATCCATACATATGTGCATATTTTGGATTTAATCACCAGAATTTGAGCAACTGAGATGTCAGCAACAAATGCACCGTTGAGATGCTGAGATTTCATTAAATCACAGAAAGAATTGGCCCATCCAACCTAAGATACTTAGAGTTCCTGAGTATGGTAACAATGTTATCATTTACATCTCTGGAATTAACCACAGTAGGTGGACTGATAATAATAGATAGTAATAAATGACTTTGCTGTTCAAAAACATATCATTCTAGAAAAGCAGAAGCTTCAGATGAACATTCAGTGAAAATCTGCCGCACACACTTTCATCTCACGCAACCAACTAAACCGTACAGATCCAAAGACAGTCTAATCAGGACACAGGTCATCAGTAATCTCAGGGTCACTTCCCAGCTCTGAACTACTTGAGAAACAAGATCTGACCAAGACCAATAAGCAGACCACAGTCCCTGCAGAAGGGTGCATTCCAGGCGTGATGAAGCAGGGGACAATTTACAGCTGTGGAGATAACTTGTAGCCCCATATTATCATTGTTTGTGGTGTTTATATATGGCATACCTTCCAAGTGTCCTGGTTATCTCATGGTACATGGCATATTTGGGACACTGTTGCCAGATTGTCAACATGGGGTGCGTACACCAATTTGAGTTTTGAGACATCAGGTTCTGGGAGAAGAAGACTTCCTGGCTATCCTTCTTCAGAAAAAGACAAAGGGGTTAATTCACTAATGGCGGAGTTCAATCAAGTACAGCAGACTTAGCAAACTTGTGATTCACACAATACTCCATAACATACAGTATAACTCGCTATTGAAAATAACTTTCTGTTTGTAAATGATGAGAGGTTATAAGTACAGATATGTGTATGCTGCAGATGAGATTTAATACTCATATAGTAATGTATATAGGTAATAAAGCACATGCTAATTATGAGTTAATGGGGTCAGATGGGATAGTTGGCACTTTTTGTTTTGGGGGCACTAGTTGACCCCATCTGGCAGCTGTTAAGGCAAATAAATTTGTACCATGAATACAAAAGGGTATCAATGCATTGGAGAATGAGACTATGCTAATAAACAAAGTATTTTTTAGGCCTCATTCAGAATATGTAATCCAATTTTGGGCACCATACTTCCCATACTTCTTTATTTGGTCGTTGCCGCGGCCGCCATTTTAACTACACTTAGAGGAGGAGACTCTCGCCATTTTAATTCAACTTCTTCTATCCGTTTATTTCTTGCTTCCATAGCAACTCGGACAGACGACTGGGATTTCCAAAAATGAGAATGTTGGACGGAGTGCATCCAGCAAATGGCTAATATTACTTTCATATTGACACGCTAGGCCAAGCTTACTCTCTAGAAAAGTGCCTATGGGGATTTTGTTCTAAAACAATCATGTACAATCAAGCCTATTTTCCGTACAATGTTTTATGTGAAGGAACGCAGCTCACATTTCTGGCATTCATTAAAGAAGCGGGCATTGCACCCCCATCTTAACCAAATAATGTAAAAGTTCAAAGTTTCTAAAATAAAATAAAAAGCTGCTTCACTTCTTATAAATTATAGGGACAGATGCATTAACCATCTACATTTTTTTTAAGAAATCAACAGAAAACCAGACTACTTCTTTAGCGGCTGGACTTTCCTCATCAACATCCCCTGCTTGTCTCATCCCGACTCTTTCTTCTTTACAATCGCTATCACCAGACTGGAATGAATGCTTCATCGGAACATATCTGCCACATTGCATTATTATGTAGAGTAAGGATTGACTTTATATATTTTTTTATTTGTTTTTTTTTTTAATAGCATTTTTCTTTTTAAATACACAAAAGCTTTGGAACCGGGTAGCTCTGTAAAAACACACACACACACATATAATACAAGTGTGAATGAATATACTCCAGAGCAGATGATCACACTGCAGTGCTCTGCTTAGCTGCCACATAGTATATTGTATCTGCTCCTGGGAAGGCCTGCAGATATGTGGACAGATACCCCGTCCAGAGGTAAGACAAGTCTTTTTCCTTTAATATAAAACCTCACACACATGTAAATGGAGTCTCGCAACCTGAAATAAATGCATGCAAGAAATTATATTTGCTGATGAGGCTCTAGAATACTGTTAAGGGTTTGCGTGTAACACTCTGTATTTTATGCTCATGCTTTACCGGGTCCAAATGAGCCATCAAATTTGATATCAGCGTCTCTGCATGTTGTATGTAAGAATTTGCACAGACATACATAGGACTACATACATAACGCTTAATAGTATCTATATTGGTTTTATCTGAATGAAAGACTCCATTGTGAAATACATTTCGGGGCTGTCCTATTGTGATGGAATTCCCCCCTCACCATCTTCTGTCTGTCTGCTTCATTCATTCATTCATGGCCATTCTCCACCCCTGCAACGTTAACCCTTTCTGTGCTGCCCTATTCGTCATATGTCCATTCATCCATTTGTTTTTATGTCCTTCCATCACCATTTTATAATGTTTTAAATGTGCATCTCTTCTTTCACTATCCATTCCCCCCCCCCCAGTCCCCGCTACAAAGCTTTCTTTTCCACTCACTCCGCAGAGATGATCAGAGATTCTATATACTTCTGTTTCCTTGGTGGTCTGTGTCCCTTTGTGCATGTTAGGTGCCATAATTTTTAACAGTTGACAGCAGAGCCAGCTCTGAGTTAACGGGCGTGCGAGAGAAAGATATCTGTTTTTGCTTAAAAAACATTAGGATGAGGACAGAGAAAACCACATTACTTTTGAATGTTTTATGAGATGAATGTAAGGCCAAATGGTGCACAATTATGTTAGCGGACCCTTTATTTTAGATTATAATCCCTATGAAGATCAGTCTTTCTGATTATTTCAAGAATTAAGCACATAACCAGTGAATACCATTCAAAAAACATCTGAGGCATTAATATTGGGGATTCCATACATTACATGGCCAAATATATTGCTTAGCCCGACACTTCGTCATAGTGCCCCAACTGTGGCGACTCCAAGGAGGTGAATCAGTGGGACGGTACTGCATTAACTTTTGCTCCAGTAGCTTGTCTGTTGGATTTGACCACACAGGCCATCCTTCACCACCCCTCCACGTGCATCAATGAGCCTTGGCCGCCACTGTCGCAGGTTCACCTCTTTTCCTTCCTTGGACCACTTTTAACCAGGTACTGACCACTGCAGATCGGGAACACTCCACAAGAGCTGCAGTTTTGGAGATGCTCTGACCCAGTCGTCTAGCCATCGCAATTTTTCGCTCAGATCCTTACATTTGCCCATCTTTCCTGTTAACAAGTCAACAAGGTGTGCCAATTACATGTAAATTGCGAACATAGTGTGGTAAAGGTGGTACTCCTACTCTCTCTGAAGTATTGTAGCTGGTAGAATATATTAGGCAGATGGAATACATCTCCCACAACATCTCTCTTGCACCCCTATGATAAGATATATGGCCAAATATTGCTTAGCCCGACACTTTATCATAGTGCCCCAACTGTGGCGACTCCAAGGAGGTGAATCAGTGGGACGGGACTGCACCTTAACCCACTGAGACTCTCATGCAATTTAAAGCCTTCTCAGGACACCATAAATGAGACTCCTATGTGGCAGGAGGAGCTGCTCAACCCTCGGGTTTGGTCAGAACATGCAAATATGTACCCTAAAAACATATAAAAAAATAGGGGAGTGCACAACCTAAAATACACACACATTAACATTTCAGGGTTGCTGGTTCATCAAGGCTGGCATAAAGAGTTGACAATCTTTTTAAAGTAGACAACATTCTATTTGTTTTTGGAAGCTCATTCATGCCTACATGACAGAATAAGAAGTGGCAGCCACAGGCCCCTTAAATAACTGGACCCTTTTGAAGGATATCATTGTGTTTCCACGAGTATTAGGAAGAAAGGAGAAGAAAAGTCTTCTTCATTTGTTGGGGAAAAAGCATTTAGTCTGGGGTAAGTAGGGGAAGAGTTAGTGAGTGGCGTAGATGAATGTTGCAGACAAGTCGAGTCTGAAGGTATTAATCTTTTCTTGAAATAGGTGGCCAAATCTTGGCCATTGAGAGAGGACCATAGGTGAAGAAAAGGAGTTGTGGCTTTTAAGAAGGGGCCGATATGAAGGTGGAGAAGTAGAGTTGTTTAGCAAGAGTGAGGGCAGAGTAGTAACACTGCATTCATTTGTTGCCAATAAAGTCTTTAGTAGATTTGGAATTCCCAAAGTTGTGTTCTGCAGTGCGCAGATATTCTGGAGGAACAGCCTTTTTTTGTGTGCAGTGGTAAACGTCTAAGTTGTTGGGAGTAGTGTAAGGTAACTAGGGCAATACTGTCAAGAGATGGGAAAGGTGTTGTAAAAGAAGCTGCTGAGTCTTGACATGAAAGGGTTAGGATACAAGGTATGACATGTTTCAATGAGGCTGAGAGTTGGTAAAGGGTATTATCTGACAGTGTTCTATACGGTAGATATGAGGTGGACCTTGGGATGACATATTGTTAGGGGGAGTGTAGAAGAAAAGGTTAGAAGGTGGGGATCACAAGGAAGGGAGACAGAAATTAAGAAATCTGAGAAGGAACATGATCTGGAGAAAACCAGATTGAGTAAGTGTCCAGTGTGCGTGGCAGAATTAGTCCCTTGGGAAAGACTAGAAGGTTGGGGAGAGGAGTTTGGAGCTAGTGGAACTGTTAGATGCGTCAGGAGGAATGTGATAATCACATAGAATATGAAATGGGATGTCAGAAGACAGAAAGGAGGGGAGCTGGGCAGAAAAATGGTCAAAGAACTGCAAAGTAGGACCAGGTGGATGATATATCACCGCCAGGGGAAGAGAAAATGAATTAAATGAACTGAATGACAGGGATGGAAGAATTGGTGTATGCTAAAAGGAGTAGTTAGAGGAGAAAAAGATGCCTACAATACCACCATTTCTAACTAAGGCCTAGGAGTGTGGCTAAAGCGTAGGCTTCTGAAGGATAGTGCAGCTTTTTTTTAAACAACCTATCAGTACCTGATTTTGTGTCACGTGATAATTGTGTTCCCGGCAAAAATCTGCAATGAAACATAATTTTTACAGGATTAAAGTACTGTGTGCTGGAAAGATTTATGCATTCACCAGCATTAGAAATTATGTTTCTAATGCAGCATTTAGTTGCAAAAGTGTTAAAATCAGCAAAATACGTTGAACAGTACCTTTAGTTGGTACATCATCGCATTGGTCCTCTTTAGGAATGTCCAAAGGATAGATAAGATTTTTTTCCCCGTAAATCATGAAGATTGCTCAACGTTCCTCACCCGATGCTGCTATAGCAAACCTGGCTATGATGTTTCATGGTATGCAAGAATGTATGTCAACTCTTACAATGTTTCAGGCTCGGGAGCATCTAATGTTCATCCAGCTTTCGACATATAACTTTGATCTTGCCATTGTTCCTGACATGAAGCATTTCTGTGGATATCCACAGTGTGCTTGCACATCAACGAGAGTAGCAAAGTAGCAAGACATGGCCCCATGTAAAAGTGAGTCCTTCCCATGTCTAAACCTGTTGAGGTTTTTGGCTTCTTTTCCGAAACATATCTCTGTGCGTGTCTGATTTTGCCACTTAATTAGGTAACAGAATAATTCAAGGTGTTATTTGCATTAAAAAAGCCAGAGATATTACACACTCCTAGTAATAATTCCAAAAGTCATTAACAGCATTACAAACACCATGGCGCCCCCTGGTGGACAACAACAATTTATCATTCAAACTAAAGATGAACGGCTTTCTATGTTACTAGCTGGCTGTGCATGTGTATACTGCATCACTCTACAGTATTGTTGGCTATATTTGTGGTCATTTTAGGTTTTTAAAGAAACACTCCCATGATTTTTTGTATTATCTAAAAGCAATGTTTAATTATTTGATGCTTTAGCTTTGGAGGTTCATCATCTCCTTTATCTCCAGGAGGAGATAAAGCTCTTTAATATGTATTTTTCATTGGTGGGTCTGTATGAGGCACTAGATTGTCCCTTTACGTTTTAAGTGTAATCTATGAATATACCAGTATTTCTCCATGTGACCAATCATTAATACATCTATAGAGTGTTAATTTACAGAGCAAAGATGGGGAAGAGAAGGTAGTGCATGAGAATCTTTTACAAGGAGAACAAAGTTGAAACCCACGGGAAGGATATATATCCATGGTGGACATGTACATCATGAAATAACCCACCTAGTCCATCATGTATTAAAGATTGTTGTGTTGAGATTACTGCAAAAAGTTTATTATATATATGTATGGTAATGGGTCATGGTCCTGTTGATATGTAGTAGTTTTGGTAATTGACATGTTGATATGTATAATTTGCTGTATATTCATATTTTTTTCAGATTTTGCCCATACCCAGTGACCTATCCCTTGTTCCCATCAGCCCCTGGTGTCTCCGGAACCATCCTCACGTCCCTTCTGTGCCGCACACTCTGTATTGTTCCCATGAGCGCCTGGTGTCTATGTGATAAGCTATAGGCCACATATTCAAGACAATGGCGACTTCCCAAACCAATTTCCCACCTCACGCCTGTCCAGGTTTGAATTAATTGGCTAGCTGGAGGTGGACATACGCCTGTCACCTTCGAAGTCCTTTTGGCCAAAGAAAGTGATAACGGAACCGATTTGTCATTTTACCCCTAGTGACTTTTGTTTTTCATGTTTATAACCACCTTGTTTGTCCCAAAGCTCATGTGGTGTCGTTACGCTGGTGGTTCATTTGGAGTTTGTTTACCCAAAGTATTCCTTTGGCCTGATAACCGGAGTGGCCGACCATCTTGTAGCAGGCCAGAGTGTGAGGAAGGAAGCAATGATGGTCATGGAGGTACCGCTAAGACCCCCTGGTTCCCGTGACACACATATCAATAAATGGCATAGTTAAACAGAGATAGAAGGCATGGAGGTCCTTGCTTGCTAGATCATGCTGGATAACTGGATGTTAACTCTTTCCAGAAAGAAACAAAAAAATCTTTAATTCAGAATGAAATAGACACATAAGCAGGCACTTTAAAGGGAATGAATATATGACTGTGTGTTCTCTGTCTTGGCAGGAAGATCACTTTTCGTAATTATATACATTGGAATTATAATCCTTGATAAAGTGCCAGAAAAAAAATGTATATCTGCACAATATAATGAGACTGTAAATGAGTACACTATTAAGTAAATAAAAGGTAGGAGTGTTCTATAACTTATCGGTGTTTGTGATGATGAAATCTTTATATGTATAGTTTTCTGTTAAAACAGTTTTACATGGCTGTGATTATATATGACTGCCCATTGGTGCTTTTACTACCAGTATGTTATGCTTGATATCCCTGCTTGAATGCAGGTGACTCAATTAAGCGTATCTTTAAATAATGACAAGTCCAGGTGTTCACGAGGACGGTATTAGTCATTTGGGTAGCACATCTGGCGAGTCATTATATGGAATCTTCACGCTGGGTTATTAAAGGGTTAATAGCGTAAGTTGACAAAAGTTCCCCGGTACGTCGATGGATATTGATAAAGCCAACGATGAACAGCGAAACGAACGGACTAAAGACTAGTATTAAAGGGCATTAAAAACGAAAGATTTCTACCCAAACGCGGCTTCGTTTTTCCCGACCAGACCAGGAATGTGCTGGTTTGGGACCTCGTTAGAGGATTAAACTGTTTACAGTGTCCTGTCTCCTTTTCGCTAACAGGGGAAGCTTGTGTGTCAGGAGAAGATGAAAGAGGAAGGGTGAAGGGAAAAGTCTTCTAGGTTAAAAGCCCCTCTTTAGTGTTCCACAGATGTCTTTTTGAGTCGAAATCCTCCCCTTTCTGTTAAAGCCCCAACAAAAAACCCTCCCTCTTATGCAGAGCGCTGGAGCTGGGTGACAGCGGATCCCAGACCCTATTGGCTGGAAGTTTTCATTGTAAAGTGCAGAAGTTTTTGTCTGAGCCTGTGTTGTCTCCCTCCCATCCTGCTTCCTCTGCAGGCCCCTCTCCCTCCCTCGGCCAGTCTCCCACCCCTTAGCCTGGGCAGCGGTCATCATCAGAGAGACACCTTCTGTCTCATCTCCTGGGACGCGCAACCCCCCCAAAAAACTGGATTCTCTGTGCCTTCCATCAAGGTTCCATGTGAACAACTCCAAGCCAAGCAACATGTCCAGGTCCGATGAGGTGAACAGACTAACGGAGAACGTTTACAGAGTGAGTATCATATCTTACTATTATTATTATTATATTATTATATTATTGATATTATTTTATGTAGTGGCAACAATTTACGCAGCGTTTCTTACGGTACAAAGAATTGACAGACTAAGACGAACCGATACAATAGGATATATAGATATATTAAATGACGTTCTGAATGTATGGACGCTGTGACGGGTGGGGATCCCCCTTTTCTCTGCATTTTTATATTGATTTAGGGTCCTTTTGTTTTGCTCCATAACCTAAAGCTGGACATTCCGTCCCTAATTATCCATGCAAGTTTGCATGTAGCTCAGTTACAATCTTTGATATCCTAATCAGTCATCGGTCTTGTCTTAGATTCAGGATAGCCATAAACTCCTTTACTATATCATATATTCTACCACTTCAGCTGGGAGACTGGCCCGCTTATCTACCACCCTTTCTATGTATTAGAACAATATTTGAAGATTTATGTTTTATTCTTCTTTTTTTTTATATATGTATTATGGGAAGATAGAAAAACTGAAACATATTGCCTGTTTTTGTATTGTATCACCTTTGATACAAAGACACAAATGTCAAAAGGGTTTACAGCATAGGGCAGCCTCATATGGGTGGGCCGTATTGTTTAGGGGTCCAGACTGGCCGGTTATGGAGCGATGGAGCTGCCTCTTCCTAGCACTGAGACAGATTGAATAGAATGACTGATAAGACCCTTTATCATTTACTAATGGGGGGCATTGTGCAGACAACCGTGATCTCATTAACACTTCCAGCTCTAGCAGATGTAACATTTTAAGGCGATTGGTTGTTATACATTTGGACAGCAAGGGGTTAAGTCCGACAAGCGTATCCTGCTGTTGTATGGTATTTAAATTCCCCATCACTCATTGAAAATGATTAACCGCTGGCGATGTAAGAGACCTAAGAATCATACCTCTGGATCTTACTCACAGCTAAAGAATTGCTCCTACAGAACAGACATTTAGCCGCTGACAAAATAAAAAAAAAATAAAGTTCTTGAAGTTTTTTTTTTAAATTCTGTATCTCCTTTTAGATTATAATTTTATGGCTTTCATTAAATAAATGGCCCCAAAAAAAGGTTATCTAGAAGAATAAACAGATGTGGATAGATCTGGTTAAAATTAACTGAAATGCTGCATATTTCTAATGCCGTGCAATGTTTATAGAGGATACATTTTCAGGCTTCTCACATCATTCTAAGCAGGAGCACAAGTGCAACATTCAGATGGATTCTGTACTGAAAGTGGATCTTTCCACCAGCTATATGTTACTGATGTCCAGGAGGCTACCCGGAGGAATAGTCCGCGGCTAATATAGAAGAATGGCCTATTTGTGAAAAAAAGAAAAAATTTCGGTATTTTAAAGAAAAAAAAAATCACTAAAATGAGTATAAATGCAACAGATGGGTGATAAGATGTGGTCCAAAGATCTATTAGATCCATTTGATCGTCTATTAGACTTTAAGGATAAATGTATAAAATCTAAGAGTTCAGAGAAGGGCTACTCAGCTGGTTCGTGGATTACAGGATAAAACTTACCAGGACAGGTTAAAGGATCTTGATATATACAGCCTGGAAGAAAGACGTGGCAGACGGGGGATATGATAGAAACATTTAAATACTTAAAGGGAATCAACACGATAAAGGAAGAGAGTTTATTGAAAAGGAGAAATACTACCACAACAAGAGGACATAGTCTTAAGACTGTATTGAACGGGTAGTGGATGCATGGAATAGCCTTCCAGCAAAGGAGTTTGAACATGTATGGGATAGGCATAAGGCTAAGCTAGACATAAGGTTAGAAATTGGCCAGACTAGAATGGTTCTTATCTGACGACACATTCTTTGTTAAAAGAATGTTATTGGATTGAAAAATGCATTCTTTACATATAAACATTATAATATATCTAATATATACCATTATATATATATATATACATTTATTAATGTATGATATAAAAGAAATGTAATCCATTTAATATTAGAAATATTAGAATTGTGAAAAGGTGACTATGATATATTAATCATTAAATGAAGCCGGTTTGTTGTAATTAGGGGAAATATTCTTGCCATATAGGGGGTTTTATTGTGTCGTATATTATCTGTCAGTCTGTCAGTCGCTCCCTATTGAAGGTTTCCGTTAAACAGATAAATGTAAATCACAGCCTGGGGTTTTTGTGCTGTCGGGGAACAATAAGTCTTTCTTTTTTGTTACCAGACTTCAAAAATATTGAGCAGAGTCCATATGGTTCTTACTGACTTAATGTTTTTATTCATTATGAGTTTAAGAAAATCTACCATAAATTATTTATACATGGAGGAAATGTATAGCCAATTTTCCTAATGTAGTTTATTAGTCTTATTTATTGTGTTATGTATCGCCGTCATATTCCGTAGCGCTGTACAATTGGTATGCGACTACTTTAATTATTCCTTTTAAGCCAGCAATCTATTCAGATATAGTAGTATTTCTTAAGCTACTTGTAGCCAATTTCACTCCTGGACTGGCCATCTGGCACACTGAATAAATGCCTCATAGGACCAGTGACGTATCCAGGCCGAGGGCCGCAGCTCGCACAATGGCCCGGTTACAAGGGAGACTTTTTGTAATTTACATACACTTTTTGTGTATTATGACCCTTTTAAATTCTTAAATGTCGGGGGAGGGGGGGGTTCTGCAGAACACCGCGAACAGGGGTATGTTCAGACCCTGGCGCGCATGCACGGCAAGCACTCCCATTGATTTTAAAGGGAAGGCTTTCCTGTCACTGATTGGCTGCTTAAAGCCTCTATTTTATTGGCAATAAAACAGTTGAATTCTATTAAAAGATCGGTTTGGAAGGCATTGGGGTATATTCTGCTCACGTGATGCTTGAATGGAAATAAAACTCTGCAATCCGTGTTGTTTGCAATAGTTTCCCTTTAAGACGCATGTCCCACTTTTAATGTATGAGTTGTCTGAGAAATCTGCAGATGATTGCAGAAGTCGAAGCATGACATGTCGGATTTACTTTGCCAAGGAAAGGCTCAGGCTTTGAGATTAGCTTAAGAAGGCGGAACAGAGTCACTGCGTTCCCACTGTGCTGTCCAGCGGCTTTTCTGCAGCTGCAGTTACAACAAACGCCGGAGAAATGGCCGGCCTTATACGATAAAATATGAATTGCAGACAAAAATGTCTTTAAAGGCGAAGTCTGATAAATACCAGGAAGCCGCCATTGTTGTCAGTCATGTGATACTTCCTGCTCAAACACCACACCGAGCTGATGCTTTATGGCAATGCTAATGAAGTCCTGTTTATCTAATTAAGTCTTTTCCGCCATAGAATTTCATGAGTTAGAGGGTCCACCTGGGTGATTTAGACGGAGGCATTTATTTGTCTACTGCAGACAGTATGATAAGAAGTTTTAATTTACATATATTGTATGTTTTCTTAAAAAGGGATATATTCACTAAACTTGCAGGTTAGTTCAGTAAGAAAAATTGATATAACAGCGTTTTTCTAAAAGAAGCGTTTAGTTCAACAAAGTAGAAGACGTAAAAGTCACATAAGCTGAGTTCAAGTAGGATAAAACTTTAGGTGTCATTAGTTTTACTTTATTGAGTAAGATGACTGGAACTGCTTCCCAGCAGAAGTGGTAGAGGTTAACACAGTAAAGGAATTTAAACATGCATGGGGTAGACATAAAAGCTATCTTGAATGTAAGACGAGACCAGGGGCTGATTAAGGTTTGAGCCTCTACATAAGGAAAGACATTCCTTACTCATTGATAAGGGTTAAACAAGTTTCTCCCAGCATATAACTTGACTTAAGAAATTCTAGTTCAGGGCTGCAGAAAAACGCCAGCTTGTTCTGAAACACAAAAGCAGAAGACCAAACTATGTCGGGATCAGCACCCTTGCAAGTCTGAAGCTGTCTGAGTACCCTGGGGCTGTCGAGCAGATCAAGAAAACAACCCAGAACCTTGGTAACCTCTCGTTTGCCACGGAGATCTGCAGGATTTCTATCACAGTATCTATTCTCTATTCGACTCAAATGGCTTTAGGAACCTAGGATTTTCTTTTTAGTTTGTATTAATTGACAATAAACCATAGGGGTTATAAAAAAATGTTAGTTCCCAAGATGGAACGCTGACAAGAGGGAGATTAGTTTAATACGATAGTACATATAACGTGTGAGGTCATGTGAGTTTACAGATAAAAGAAAGTACCGTTACATACAGGAAGACGCACATACAAGAGAGCTTTACTCATTGATTTGGCAAAATGACTATGATTAATAAGTAAGAGTCATTTCCTGAAGAACACTGAAATGTATTCATTGGTTTCATGTTACAAGGTTATTGGCTGGAACTAAGCGCACTTACATTCCAGTTGCTTTTTATTATTTTGATTTTTTTTTGTGTTATTGAATATTAAATATTCAGACGGATGTGTCAGCGTACGTCTGGTTTGACCCCGAGTCTCAGGGTTTTTGCCCCAATCTCAGGGTCACGGGGTGAAGAGACAGATTCTCAGGGTAACACAGCTACTGGGGTATTTGATACTAGTATGTTATGGTGGTATCCCTGCTTGAATGCAGGTCACTCAATCAAGAGTATCAAGTCAGTGCTTCCATGAGGTTTCCGTTTGGTTAACACATTTGGTGAGCCAGTACTGAAAATCCTCACAAGTCCCCAGGTATCGGTATTAGTATGCTAATTTCTTTAAAAGTGGACCTATATAATGCGACGGAGTGGAAGGTGTATGTAAAACACATGTGCAAAAATCAGTGAAATGATGGAAAATTGGAAACAATTAGTTTCTGAGTAAGTTTATTATAATTATAGATAAAGATAGTTAATTAAGTCACATGATATTTTCATCCCTTGAATAAAATTACTGAAAATGCAAAATGTTGGTTGCTAAATACCACAATAACACCAAAAAAGTTCACCGACATCATGGACAAGAATAGACAAGCGGTATACAGAAACCACGGAAGTGACATCTGGTCCTTGGTAATGGCGAAGTACCAGGTAATAAACTATTTTCCTGGAGAGAAAAAAACTGAGAATGCTGTTTTACTTGCATTTACCACCTGACTGCATCATTTATGTTTGATTTCCGTGAGAACGTCACAAGGTGGACGCATGGGAGCTGTAATGGAGATGTTGCAGGACAGACCTCCACTGACATTACAGCTCCGTGGGTCAGATCAGAGGTTCTCCCCAACCAGCTATGCAGGACAGTGGGACCATAGTGGAAAATTGAGAATATAATGCAAAAACTGGGACTTTTGGGAGGTTTGAGTATATGCATTGCATTAAAATAATAGTCATATGTACTACTACACAGTAATTCTGATTATTCTGTTAAATTGTCATCTTTGGTGGAAGCTGGTTGGCCCTGGAAGCTTTAGAAGAAGGAAAGGAGGAAAGGGCGGTAAACTCACAACTTAATATGATGGTTCTGCCCAAACTCACCTCATCTGATGTAGAAAAAGTAGAACTCTAAATTCTATTGAAAACATTTTTTTTAAAAAAAGATTTAAAAAATCAAGAAGTATTGATGACAGACAGTTTGTCTACACACTTATCGGTTTGAATACACACTTAAAAATCACTTAAAAGTCTTGATGGGTCCACCTTGTTTGAATGATTATTACCAAAGAGAACACACCAAGGTGAAATCAGAACCAGGAACTTGGATTGAAAGTGAGAACTATTCTGAACCTCACCTACAGTCATTGCTTTGTTTAGCTGCCACTCAAGGGATTTTACGCTTTAGCCACCATAAGGAGAACAATGCGTTCAGACAATGGTGATCAAAGCGTTCGGTGGCCTCAGCTCTGGACAGAATGCATACTGAGAATTCCGAGGGCTATTTACCAAGGAAATGCTATTTTAAGGCACTGCACATGAACAATAGTAATTGCGTTTCATGGGAGAGCAAAGACGGATGTAAAAAACTTAACACGTAAAATGTCCTGTGTTGAGGACAAGTTGTTAATCTGTAAATAGTATTGAATGTCTGATTGTGATGATTGGTCCTCATACTTGTGAAGGGGTAAGTTTACCTTAAGGGAAACAGTAAGTGATGTATTCAGGCCAAGGCCAAGGGGACAGTCGCAGAGGGTGTCAATCCCCCTGCCCCAAAACCCGGGGGGGGGGGGCAGATTGCCCTCTTGGGCGATCAGGTCCCCTGGTGTGCTGTTGCTGAATGGGCCGGTTATAAGGGAGATCACTGTGGGTTTGCATTCAATGTGGGGCAAGCTCCAGATCTACAGGTGGAATTCACTGCCAAGGGAGACAGTGTTATCCAATACATTAGATGCCTTCAAAAGGGGTCTGGATATTTTTTTAGAAAGGCATTACATGCAGGGATATCAATAGAATTTATTTTTATCCAAGGAGAATTCTGATTGCCTTTTGGAGTCAAGAAATAATTTTTCCCCTTGATGGCAGAATTCGAAGTAGCTTAATTAGGGGGTTTTTGTCTTCTTTTGGATCAAGACCAGGAAGGTTATGTAGAAGGGTTGAACTTGTTGGACTTATGTACTCAACCTTAGGTACTATATAATCGATTGAACAGCTCCCACTACCTGAAAAAGCAGGACATTGTGGCAGTTCGGTGGGATAGCAGGATTGTGCCCAATAATCGGGAATGTCCCACAGGCTACTAGACAGTTGGGAGGTGTGAGTTATGCAAGTTATTATTGTTTGCCTCTACTTTTTATGCTGGAGTCTTCTACCAGTTTCTAGACATGCCTTGTAAATTTTCCTTATTCAATTAATTTCATGGTAGTTAGTTGTAGACCTATTTTATTGTTAAATATAACTTTAAAAAGTGCTTTACTGAAATAATACGTAATTTACGTTTTCTGTTGAATAATTTAGCTTTGTTTTCTGTCATGAAAGGCCCATTTTTCAAACAGGAAATTGCGTAATCACATTTCTTTTGTCCTCTCCCCATTTATTTCTTCTTTGTTGGTAAAATAAAGGTCTAGGGTGAAAACCTGAGGCAAAAATGGAAGCTTCTGGAAGTAGGTTTCACCCATGACCCAAGCAATTACAGCTCTGTGAAAACCATGGCGAAACCTCGCTAAAGTTTAGTAGGTTTCTTTAAAGGAGAGCGTTTCAGAAGGGTGCTTAGGCATTTTTCTCAGTGAAAACAGCCTTTTTGTCATGCTTGACTCTTAACATTCACCAGACAATTCTCTTTTGTGAACAGATGGGAAAGTTCCCTTTAGAACATTTTAGCCCTCAAAAAAATGTACATTCTGATACCATGTGTCTGTCTCTCACAATCTTTGTAAAGAATGTACGTACATTTGTATTTATTAACGGGCGAGGATGTCTATTTGATAAGTTTCGAACTAAAGTCCAACTTGCATATTGACTGCTACCAGAGCCGGCCTTAGGTGTTGTGGCGCCCTGTGCGGACTACTCCTCTGGCGCCCCCCCTCACTACCCCCCCTCTCTGCCCCTTCAAACTACACCCCCCCACACTTACCATCATAAGTCCTGATCAAAGCTAAATGTAATTAACCATACAGAGATAAGAACAATGTGATCTTCTTTGATGTTTGAAAGAAAAGTAATTTAAAAAGAGGAGAGTTTTGAATTTTAGGTGAAGAGTTAACTTTTTTAGCATATTTGGGTATTTGGATGTATAAGATCTGAACTGTCCACGGTGAAAGAAGTTGAGTGGTATGAAAATATACATGTATGTTGTGGCATAATTCATTTTCATACTATTTTTTTCTCCTTCAGGTCATATTAGACCAATTCAACCCAAGCTTAAGGAACTTTGTGACGATGGGAAAACACTATGAGAAAGCACTCTCAGGTAATTTTACTTTTTTTTTGTTTTGACATCCCAGCAAGAAGTGATGCAACTATCGAGGAGAAGAGACATCTGTGCCGATGGTCTTTGATTCTAGACCATGGGACCCTGGACACTTCCTACCATATGGCTGAAGGAAAACGGGGCCGGGAGATAAGAAAAGACAGGGACCCCCATATGTTTAAAAGTATTTATAAATACATTTCATGCAGTAAGCTGGCGGATGGTAAAATCAAATCTATACATTTCATGAGGATTAATTATTTTAATAGACACGGAGAACTGTTCTATCCTGAAACACACCAACATCTCTGAGCTTCTAGCTACTACTTGTGTTGTGCAAACTATAGGCTACATTGGTGGCAAAACCTCATCTAGCTTTCCAGTCGTACTAGATTGAAGTTTCTCCAAATAAAATTGTCCCTCCGAAGGTTACTAGAACGTATGTTTGGTGGTTCTTCAAACTATGGGGCGCGATTCATTACTGATGTCGGTCACCGGGTTGAGGATGTCTGTAGGGGGCCTCCAAAAAAACAGAAAATTTGTAGCAAGCATGCACAAATCTGCTGATCACACTGTACAAACCAGTCACACTTGAAATAATGCTCCAAATGTTTTGAATTATCATAGTAATGAGATGACAGCTAATCTACTGGCATTAAGCCCTTTCTCCACAACCACATGTGGTCACTCATCAGTGAGTACCTTTATCTTGTATGCAAAGCGCTGGCACTCCTTCAAAGAAGAGAAGAACAAGTTGTATATCATTAAAAAATGTATTTGGGTCCACAGTCCCGTAGTTAAACATACCGGCCGATCAAACACGCTCATACCTCAGGAGAAGGACCCTTAACGAGTTTCGCACCAAAAGGAGCTTTGTCAAGGAATAATCGACATGCAGTGCTAATGAAATGGCTGCCATGCTGCTCCCTAACTTTGAAAATAAGATAAATGTGCAAAAATTAGATCATTTTGAAATTATATATATATTAAAAAAAATATGTTGAAGTAAGTGATTACTGCCGACTTATTTATTCAGCCCAGCAAAATTGTCCATACGTATGTGTTTTTCGTGTTTTGCTTTAACATGCTCTTTTTTAAATTTAAAATGATCTGGAACGTATCAGGAAGTCCAGATGCTATTTGCGAAAGAGATAAAATTATCATGCAACGTGGCTGCTTTGAATGAACTTAGGGCTAGAAGTGTCCAAAAATTCCTTTCCCAGTTTTGTAAGGTCTTGGAAGCTGAGAAAATGATACATTATTTGGCAACAGAGACTAGGAAGGGCTGTACAGAATCTAAATATGTAATAGCGTACGTAAAAATATTTATAAGAGGTATTTGTATGCTTAATCTGGAAGCAAAAGCTTGAAATAGTAGATCCTTAAAAGGCTATCATTCATTTGCTTAAAGGTATACTCTAGCCTTCATATGCACTTTCAATGGATGGTTTATTATCCATGACGGGCCCACTAAAGAAGAATACATACTAAAGAACTTTTATTCTTTAAAAAAGGAAGTCTGACAATTTATTGCCACCGATTGGTTGCTTCAAGCAGCCAACCAGTGGCAGGAATGCGCTCCCTTTAACGTTGATGTGAGCTCTTTCATGCATCCACGTTGAAATCTCAGTAGACTTCCGCCATGTCTACCAAGCCAGTGCTGGAGCTGAGTGGAGTTGAGTATATTATGTGCACAGAAAATAGCTGGGGGAGTGGACAAAGGGGCAAATGCCTATATAATTCTGCAGAATCACCCCCCGTGCATTTGTATTCGAATCCATAGAGGGATTCTTTAGAATGTTCTCTAAGCATACCGCCTTGCCTTGTAGGAGATATGTTCCATCTTTGTAGCACTGCACATGTGTAGGGCACTTACTACCAGCCATGCTCGAAAGCACTCCAATTGACTTCAATGAGAGTACTTTCCTACCAGCGATTGGCTTCTTTAAGAAGCCATGACTTACAGTTGGGTTACGAAGGTAATTATTTTTAGTAGAAAAAAAAAATGGTAGAAAAAAAAAAGAGTTAGAATTGTTGAAAATGATGTGGAAAACAGGTGACATGTTGTAAAATAATTTGAAGACCCATAATATAACTTTCTCAGCAACATGTACTTCTCTGGGACCTGTTTGAGTCTGTTTTTCTCTCTCATGAGTGGAAATGCCTTAGGGAAGAACATGTTAGTGCTTTTTTTGGCATTGTCACTGCAGTATATCCCTTGAAGGATAATGGTTGGATACCAATTTAAAATTTCAAGCGGATTTGTCACTATTGCCATAGTTTACATTTTGTGATTCATTATTCTGCATACTTTATATATATATATATTTATGCCATGGTAGCAGCTTCCTTAATTCTTGTTCAGAAGATCTTGATGATGATTTCTCCTCTCTGCTGATCCAATGTTTCACTTTGCCCTGTTATTTTGTGGTTTAAAGAGGAGCCATCCTGTTTAAACCACACGTCGTACTGATTCTTGGATCCAAGCCTTGGATTACTTTTCATTCTTGATTTGCTTGGGAACTAGCATATAAAACTAACAGGCAATCTACCCAATATCAAGAAGACGAGTAAATTCCTTTCTATTATTCACAATGGCAATCTGTTTCCGTTAAGATCATTTTAATTTGTATCCAAGTCTAGACTTGGATACAAATTAAAACAGAACATGATTACCTAAAAAGCACATATGGCTTCTGACCTATGATGTATAAAGTCACTTCTGGGAATGACATTGGGAATAAGAAGTAAGGTGCTAATATCCTACAGTACTATAATTTCTCTACCTAGTTTAGTTCTCACTATATAGCAGCCACATGGTGGGGGGGGACTCTCCATGATGAGTTGAATGATGCCTCCCCAAGGGGCATTTTTTTTTTACATTAATCTCCATCCCTCTAAGAGCCGGATAGGAGCTAAGGTGAAGACGCTGCTTGGGGTCCATGCAACCCAGAGTGATTCAGTTTAACAGCCATAATGTTTTTGAAATGACATAAACAGACACACATTTATAGCTGAGTTCGGAGTCTGGACCAATGCTTTATAAATATTTTTTCCTCCTCGGGAAGTACTGGTTCCGTGTGTTTATGATGCCTGTAATAGTATAAATTAAAAAAATCATAGATGACATGACGCAAGTGGTTATTTAGTAATGTGCTAGTTCTGGGTTCCATTAAAAGAACACTTGATTTCTCTTACAGGTGTGACTGTAGCAGCAAAAGGCTATTTTGATGCCCTCGTAAAACTCGGTGAACTAGCAAGCATTAGCCAAGGGTCTAAGGAGCTTGGTGAGTTTTTTTCATATTTTTTTTAATCACTCTGGTAAATGCAAGGCAACAATGGGTATAACTTTTATTTACCTATTAAAGGTAAGAGAAGATTATGAAAAAAAAATTGAAAAGCGTTTAGAACTACCGAGAGCAGCCGGTGTTGGTATACAAAGGCAACTAACCAGTGTTTTTGGTTAATTGCCATCTCTGTTTCAATGCAGGTGGACCAGTGGCTCCCTTATTTGTACTGACTTGCCTATCTGCTTTAATATCCATAAAATCATACTTCAGACGTACCCTAAAAACTGTAACTTAAGTTCGTTCATCATAGTAAGTCTATGCACGTCCATGTCCTAAATGGTCAGTAACAGGCAACAATAATATATACAGAAAGGTGTGTTCGGACTTTTATGATTAACTCCATAGATGATTGAATTACTGCACTGCAGACCTGCTTACTCCTGGTTAAAAGTAGATAGCGGTTCTTCTTCGATTGTATAATGGACCAGTGGCTCCATCAGCAGATTACTGGCACTTTCTGCCTCAGCCCCCTCGGCCCTTTACCCCCCTCCCGGCAACTAACATACACACTAGCACACATATTTACACACACTACAATACTTAAACACTCACACCATCACACAGAGACACTCATGCTAACACACACATACTCACTATGACACTAAAACACACTCTAATACAGACTTACACAAGTATGCTAACACATACAAATTTATGATAACACAAACACTTACACATACACATTCATGCTAACAATCACACACAGTTAAACATACACATTCATTCCCTCTAACACATACTTACACTGTCATGCTAATGCACACTCTTGCACTGTCATGCTAACACACCTTCTTGCACATACACATTTATTCTAACACACATACACTCGCATATTCACATTCATGCTAACATATTCACTTGCACATACAAAATCATGCTAACAAACATACACATTCAAGCTAACACACACATACAGTCTCACTCTAACATAAGTACACACTATACATACTTTCTCCCTCACCCTTTTACCTCGCTTGAAGATTTGTTTCTGGCTATTCGGAGTCTTTGCAAGCAGTCTCACTTTTACTGCGCGGTCACATAACATTGCTGCTTTCACGCTCTTAGTGAAGAATTTTGGACCATTCCACCCCTTGGCACCATGGATGTTATCAGTGCAGGAACACCCACATATCTACATAATGATTTGATAAACTATCTATGAGAAGGCACTTGGACATGATGTAAACATGGACTCTGCTAGCATCCAAGAAATAAAATGTTAATTTAGCTGTTGTGACAGGCAGACATTAAGACATTCTGGTCTAGGGTGGCAGAGCCAGGTGGAGATGGCAGGCCAGGGAGGTTAGTAGCCCTCAAAACCAAGGGCAGATTGCCCTATTGGGTGATTAGACTCCTGCTTCTTCAATGCATTGACCCGCCTGTATTAATGGCAACCCAGACACGTATTTAATGAATATATATCACCGTCCTCCCTATCCCTGTTGTTTTGCAGTCTTAAGTACAGTTCCTTGTCAGCAAGAAAAGGAACAGTAGGACACACGAACATTAAGTATTCATGGCCAGGCTGATTAAACAGGAAGTCCCGTTTTCCTGTGGAGAGCCTGCGATTCCTGTTAACTGTCACATATAGCTTTTTCTGGGATGTGAAATATATTGTAGAGCTCTAATGGGGGGAAGGGAAAACACAAGAAGAAGAAAAAAAAAGCGAATTAACTAGCCTTCCGTGTCTGTTCCTTCTCTCAAAGCTCAGCCAACTCCTTGCTTTTCTTAACCTAAATCACATTCCCCATTTTGCTGTCTTGGCAACGTGCTCGCGTTCCCCTAACACGCCAGAATGGATTGTGTGAGGTGCACAGACAGTCACTGCCTGGTTCTCCCATGGCCTTCCTCTCCATGCCAGGGCTAGTTGTTTCCACTAACACCTTTTGTTGCTGGAGAGACCTTCAAAGCTATGCAAAAATAATTCTCTCCAAATCATCGGTGGCTATTTACTATTCTATAAAGCTGCCTTTCTCTTTATGGGAATCCAGTTCTGTTGTGTTTATGGAGGCTGTTTGCTCAAAAAAAAAAGGAGTCAAATGGGAGACTAAGAGCCCGTAGATGAGTTAATGCTTTTAAATAAACTTGTTTAGTACTTTCTCTTTGAAAGACATTCCAAACTCTTCCAACAATGAATCCATGAAAACCACCTTTTGAAATATTATTTACATTGTGCTACAATTATTTTTGTAATAACTTTTATAAATTTATGTCAGTATTTGTTACTTCGCGTTGTTGGAATTGTTTTTTTTTATGGGAGTTATGGAAAAACCAAAAGAAGATGTTTTTATATATTTTTTATTTTTCCCTGTTAGTTTTTGTTTCAAATATATTATATATATATATATATGTATTTATTTATTTATTTAATTTTTTTCTGTACACATTCTTAGTACTAAAGAGCACAAACTAACAAATGGAACAGATAATTACAGAAATATAAAACTGCTGTATATTATTGTGTGTGGATAAAACCTCCTCCTGCCTCTACATAATACGTTGTGTGAATTTAAATTAAATCAATGGATAAAACCTGGCACATACGTCCGCCAAAATGACGGCACCCTAAGGTGAACTTCCTCCTGATTATGTCCACGGAGAAGTAATTTTATTTTCGTCTGCTTCTTGTTGGGATCTGGCCTCGTTTTCAATGAATTTGCAATTCATACAAATCCGAGCGCACAAGTCTAGTAGTCACAATCACCGATCATCTCATTGTGCTTAGGAATGAACTCATGTAGTGTAAGAAGAGACAAAGGTAAAGCCATTATAAGTATGTCTCGATGTGGAATCAGCACTAGGGGCAGATCTTCTTAGTCATAAGACATGATCTTCAATTCTGGGTAAGTGTACAATATAATTAGCTTGACTTAAAGTCAAGACAAAGGAAACTAGTTCTTGTGTGTTTCTCATCGTGGCCTCTACGCCAGAAAACCAGCCACTAATAGGAGGGGTATATATTGTTTTCCAATTATGAGGTATTATAGACACCTCTGCCAGGGTCAGGTATCTGAGAAGGGACTGTTTATAATTCTGAATGGGTAACCTTGCTTTATGCAATGAGAAGGCAGCCGGCGTAAAGTATACAACTGTCAAATGTGTTTTAGGTTGCCATTGGGTCAGTTGGCCCCAAACCTTCAAAATCGACCAGACTTGGGGGCAATTGCCCCCTGCCCCATTACCGGTCCTCCCCATGCTCTTTACATGTGTTCCTCAGAAATGTATGTGTGTCCTGGAAAAAACAACTGACGGTGGTAACCCTACTCTGGTATGAGTATTAATGCCCCATCTGAAAAGCTTCCCGAATATGACTCACATAATGTGAACACTTCCTTCTCCATTATAACTTTGAAGGCCTGGAATGATATAAAATATGAGGGGTCATTACAATTACTAGCCATGCAAAGACTGTCCCTTCAACCATGACTTTGACCCATTACATGGTTATGTCATTATACTGTCTGCTTTGTGTCTTCCTTTGACTGAAAGTAGTAGGAGTATTTCCAGGGCAGAACATCTGTTATCTGGTTATATTAGTCTATATTATGATATATATGAAAATTAATTACCATCATTATCTGTGATAATTAGATCACATAATCTAACTTTCATCCTGTAGATTCTAGTTGACATCATCTATCAACATCGCTAAAGCATCATTTCAGTAAATATTATTTAAGCTGCCCACCATGGATTGAAACGTCTTCAGTGAGCACTTTGGAGAATGTCCAATCCAGCGGTTTCCTTAATGTACAGAATGTATGGTGGATTACGCCACTTATAACAGCAGGGAATGATTGAAGATGTAATAAAACCCCGATAGGGGGTGGAGGAGAAGGTCACAACTGGCCAGAGCCCTGGAGGGACTGGATTTATTTTAATTAAAAACATCACGTTGAGCAAGTTTGGTATTCAAATGTGTTTGGTTGAGTTATGATGTTAATTACTTGATTTGTCTGGTTTAATATTTATATCAATCCTGTCTACATGTATAGAAGTAACACCAGATCTGGCCAAGACTTTATATCTAAAGAACATAGAATAATTAGTCCATGTGAAAGTGTGACTGTCATACATTTCATCTCTATACTATCTGATTGCCAGAGGCTTTTGGAACTTGAGTGGTAAATAAATAAATAAATTAATTCAAAATGTATGTTTCATTAAAAGTCCTGATAATTCCAAATAACAGCTTTGAAACTAAAAACGTAATGTTTAATAACGTTATGCATAGGCGATACCATTCCTATTGTGCCATTCTTTTCAGTCCGTACAAGTATTTATCCTGTTAAATTCCCTGTGTGATCGAGTATTCCAGTTATGTGTTTGCACGATTAGCACTGCATTAGTCGTCTTAAGTCAGGAGTGCAACTACATGATAATCTGAGTCACATTGAGCTTAAAGAATGTCATAATTAGGGTTAGAACAGTTGGAGACAATATGCATCTTTCTTCAGAAGGTTGAGGTAGCATTTTAAACTCTGTTGGTATTTCTGAATTGCTCTTAATTAACTTGATCTATTTGTTGTGTGCTTATTTTTTTTAAAGATTTTATACAGGTTTTAAAAAATATCAGACATATTAACAATATTGCAATGAACGATCGTGTGGGTAACTAGATTATGTGCACCAGGCACGGACGGGCCATCTGGCAAACCGACCAAAGTTTTGAGGTGATGCCAAATGGTGCATCACTTACCTTTCTTGATGTTCACGTGGCATTAGGTGTGGCCGCACTTATCTAGCAGCCACCAGCCTTAAAGTTCCAGGTTCACTTTTCTTCGCCAGGGACACCAAAATTATTCACTGCCCGTCTCTTGGAGGGAAACCTCCAACATGGTTTCTGATTTTGGTATTCCAGTTGATGTGGTAAAATGTATCAAGCAGTATGAAATGTGTTTAATTAAAATGTGTATAGGAGCCAAAACGTTTGGTGACCAGCAACAGAAAGCGCCCGAATCAGTAATACCAACACATAGGAGGGGATTTATGAAACATAGACACTGCCCCTCATGCTCTGCATCAGCGCAACCACCATATTCAAAGGTGTTAGGGCAGTCGTGCTGTCTTTATGCATTTGAGTCTTGAGACGCCCCAGGTGAGAATCCCATTAAATATGTTATTTTTAATGTTATAACATTTGTATAACTAGTCTGCTTCCCAGCTACAGCCACACAAATTAAATCAGATTTTATTGTAACAAGGTAAGCAGGAAGTCTCGTCATATTGACCAAAACTTGACTTGAAGTACAAATTCCCATCACCTTACGAAAAATGTAGGCTTTGCACATAATTCTAAAATACCCACATTGCACAAAATCAGCATTTTTTGGTGTCAGTTCCTGAAGTGGTGCCCAGTACTGCTGGTTTTCTCTCATTCCTCATGGAACACAGATGGCTTTGAACATTGAGTAACTGATTGATCCATCTGCCGTCATATGAGGAGATCCTGAAAATGTGTACATTTGGGTTTATTGGTGCTGAGATGATAACAACTCTCCTTTTAAGATCCACTGTGATGTAACAAAAAAAACCAAACATATTTTCTTTCCCATATTTTCACCGTCTGAAGGAATCCTTAGTTAGCCAACCAATGGGAGAGCAGAAGAATGTATCTTTGCAGTATCTTTGTATTACTATTACTAAAATTACATTACTATTACATTTCTATTACTACTAATTACTATTACTAAAATAGTAATACAATGATACTCAACTTAAATAAAATCTGATATTATGATTATTTTATCTGTGTCACAATGTTACATTATTTTTGGCCATGGTAATAATGAAATTGAGATTTCCTAAACTTTCCTGAGCCACTCTTATCAGCTTCGTATTTAACTTGGCTTTTTGCCCCCTAAGCCCTTTCTAACTGACTAACCGATTTGGCTACATAGTGCTCTTGTTTATTTTTTTTTAAATTGTTCTAGGGGATACATTATTCCAAATGGCTGAGGTTCATCGGCAAATACAAGTTCAGCTAGAGGAAGTTGTGAGTATTATACTAAATTTTGACATGATGATACTACCCCCCCTATGCATTTGCCATTTTTTTCCTATACCCCAGAGATGGTAGAATAGACTTTTATTGCATCACATTCTAAATGCACAGACATTAATATGAAGTTGGGCTTTTCTTTAAGTATTCCTGGTGAAGAATCATTTTAGCCGCGCTCTCATGAAAGCAAAACTGGGTTGGATCTGTTAAGATTTAAAATGATTCCTTCTGAAAATTATTATGACGCAAAGTGGTGCAAACATATTGCAATCAAACTAAATCAACCTAGAAAACTGTGTAAATAAATTGTGAAAATAAATATTTTTCTCTTTCCAGTTAAAACTTTTCCACTCTGAACTCTTGGCTCAACTGGAACACAAGCTGGAATTAGACATCAAGTATTTGACTGTACGTACGTCGTCTTCCATTCGTTCTCATTATCTATTCTCACACCTTTGTCCCACCTCTTCGTATCGTGAACTTGTCACATTGTAACTGATAACGCTTCCTCACTATCCCCAGGCGACGCTGAAAAAATACCAAGTTGAGCATCGGTCCAAGAGTGAGTCTATTGAAAAATGTCACTCTGAGCTGAAGAAACTGAGGAAGAAGTGTCAAAACAGCAAGAACCCCCAAAAGTATGGAGACAGGGAAGTGCAGGTACCACTATTTAGTTTTTTTTTTTTTAGGACTGTCACTTAATAATTTATTGAAATTTTTGAAGGGGTGCTAAAGGCTTTATTGAAAAAATAATATTTTAGAATTTTAGTACATGCCTCCCTTTGTTTATGAAGTTCTGTTTTTAGTTTGGTGCTCTTTACAACATTCGTGCGCTATCCATAAGAGACCTTCATAAATGCTTCTAACTACAGAACTTTGCATACTGCAAATCTGTACCTTCAAACGGTATTGAGTAATGGTATTAATGTTTCAAAATCACATAGTGCCTTCTTCATGTCCTCTAAAGGGTCAAGTGAACCTATCCATTCCTATTATAGAATAACATCACGTACATAGAGCAGTTTAGGTCCAAGGTAATTGTTATGGCCATTGCAACATTCATAAACAGGATTTAAAGTTCTATTCTGAAATATTTTATATCTGATCATGGTTAGACTTTCGACTTTTCATGTCATTGTACGTGTGATCTAGGGCCTGACTGGCGATGTTGAGGCAGGTCTGGTACTTTAAGTCCAATGGCCGTCTGATGATGATGAAGGTGCGGCTAAAAGCCGGCTAATCGCTACGTTTTTATGCTCACAGATTGGGTGACCATATGCAGTTGTGGGCCACCAGCCCAGTGGGCATTTGCCTGATATCCCAGATGGCCAGTCTGGCCTGCTGTGATCAGATGTGTTAGCACAAAAGACTATTTATGTTGGTCCAGAGCTCTATGGTTATCAATGTTTGTCATTGTGTGTTGTCCACCGTCTGTCTCAATGTGACCTCTGTTCACCCCAGCTCTTCTGTCTTGATTCTCCAGTCTACATTTCTGTTGTCTTTCTGATCTGAATGTTCAGTTGTCAGATCTTTGCTGAATCAGTACGTTTATGGTATTTTGAAGGATGTTGCTTACATGGTGGAGCTATAGGATGTGGATTTATTTCTGCTTATTAGTCCAGTGCCTGGGGTTTGATGTTTCCATCCAATAGATAGGACCACAGTGTAATGTAGTAGGCTCACTCTAAATAGCTATTTGGTTGTAATGGAGCTTCTTGTCTTGCTGCCCCTGTGGTTTACAGCTAAAACCAATGAGTCCTGAATGCTTCAGAAAGTGTAAGCATTGTCATAGGAGGTTTACCATAGGCCATGTACACATAGGAATAATCTAGGATAGTGTCAGCCAGAAGAGTCCTTGAGCTTTAGTGAGAATCAATGAGAAGCTAAACAGTTTGCTCGATTTAACACATGACACAAGGAGTCTGTTTTAATAAAATAATGTGCAAGCGTTTTACACACAGTGGGATAGAGTAGTTGCTGTTGCCCAGGCAGTAGTCACTTGCGGTGTGTTTGGATGTGTGGGGGGAAATAATAGCTTTCATATCCCCCACTGTCAGCTTGCATTGCAATAACTATTTGAAGTCAATTCCTCCAAGTGCTTTGTTCCCGCAGACAAGGATCCTGATGACTCCACAAGGGGCGAAGCTAATGCTAATATATTATTACATTTTATTTACAATGCTCTATCTCAATTGACACACAATGCATGACCACACATAAACAGAGATACTGAGGGAGCTTACAATCTATTAGAAGGTTGAGGTGGTATGGGAGAGAAGGTAAGAGGCTATCTGGGAGAGGTTGATTTAATTATAGGAAAAGTGATATGTATGTATACATTCACGTGCACCCCACAAAGCTACTTTTCTTTGTAGAAGAGGACAGGGAATAGTATCTTTCTGGAATGCAATGGTCCAGCCACCATTCAAACACAAGGATGTTCTTATGCATCTCTTATGCAGTCTTATGACTAAGTTTGTTCTCCAGTGTATTATGCCTGCCTGCAAACTGCTGTAAAGTAAAAATACTTTTAAAAATAGACATGTTAATAGTTTATTTGTATCATGTAACAAAATCCAAAGTGAATGAACAGAAGAAGGTACACTCGAACCCAAACACCTTGGAGAACTAACCACAGGTGAGTTAGGCAGACTCTGTTACTTCTCGCTTTTTGTCTAATCCCAGACAGACTCAATGTTGTTAAGATGAAGGCCCTGTGGAGGCTATACCATCACTTCCATATAGTAAAAATTTTGACTCATCGCTACAGAGCACCTTCTGTGATTTTCTGCACCCTGGTTCTTGTGTTTCTGTGAATAGTTTGGCCTTGTTTCCCCCTCTGAGATTTGGCTTTTTGGCCACAAGTCTTCCATGAGGACCACTTGTTCAGACAGTAGATGGATGTACCTGTTTTTTGCCAATGATGGCACTGCTGATTGCAAAGAGAAATAAACCTGTTTTGTTTTTTACTATTTGTTGCTACCATTAAGATAAAACGACATAATGACGTGTGAATAAGTGAACAGGGGTGCCATGTTGATCATGGAAAAATAGGAAACACGTAAGACTCAGGGTGGTAACTTTAGTAGAATTAAAGTTCAACGTTTTTAAATAATTTAGGTCTCTTCTTCAGATTTAATTTTATAAAATGTCTGAAGTGTCTCTTAAATATAGTTACACAAATACATTGCTTGGTCAGTGAAACAGCCCAAAGATCAGATAATGATCAGTCATTGGTAAATGTGTGACATATAAGCTACTCAATTGGTGTCAGAGGTCCCTGGAGGTGTCAAAAGTCACAATTTTGAAAGAAGTCAGAATGGCTGTATGCTGGTTAGGTTGTTGCATAATGTGGTAATGTGATAGGAATTCTTTATCATGGCCAAGCCTTGGTATAGCTTTGCTCTTTAGCCATTTATTACTGGTTGGCCTGTTTCCCCACCTACAGTGACGTAGGACATTTTACAAAAAGAATGGGGTACACATGGGACGTTTTACAGTAGAACGACCCATTGTTCTTGTGGCATAAGTGGTACTTGGGTCTGGGTACTACCTGTAAAATAACAACATGGGGATATTGGTGATGGATAACCCAATAACCAAATATAACATATCTGAACATAATTTTAACATACCCTTATATCTTGCACAGATTAACTAATAAACTGAACGGTATTGGTGCTATACTTCAAAATAAATGCGTGACTCACTGGCATTAGTGGAATTAGGTCGGGCTATCATATCAGTCATCTGGCTTTTTAGTGAATACATGTGTCTCTTAGTATATATATGGCCACATATATGTTAAGTTTTAATTTGCGCACACTATGCAGCACAGAACAATAGAATTCTTTTAGACTGTCTGTGGAATGAGACAAGAAACATTACATCACTTCCGTCCAGGAAATACTGAAGCGATAATCTTGGTATTGTAGAAATTCTAGAGTACAGCAACAATACTCAATTATTATACAGGCTTCCTCTCGGATCTTAAAATAAACCAGCTACCTAGTTATCTCATAAAAAAAATAACCTTGGACCAAGAAATTGAGCATAATGGTTAGATAATAGAAACACAGAATTTGGCTGTAGAACCAAACCATTGGGCCCATCTAGTCTGTCCGTTTTTTCTCCTGTAACGACTGAGACCTTAATCAGTTCTTGGTCTTGTCTTAGTTCAGGATAGCTTTATGCCCATCCCATGCATGTTAACATTCCTGCACTCTAGGAATGCCTCTACTGGGAAGCTGCCCCACTTATCTGCCACCCTCTCTGTAAAGTAAGTAAGGAGAGAAAATGCTTGGATGTTCACGTAGACTGAAGTCTGTTAAAATGTTCTTGTCACTTCCAAGGGAAGTTTTTTTTTTTTTTTTTTAGATAATATACACACATTTTGATTTTTTGTATTCCTTCTTTATTAAAAAAATGTTTTGTTTAGTAGTAATGGTTTGGTTCATCGGCAGTTCACGGGTTAAGCTGTTTTCCCAGATCTGTTATAGTGATGGAGAATACCTACTCATATCTATGTGAATGCCCAAGTACCATGACAGAAATTATAAAGTTGCACAAAAGGAAAAGGGAATTGTGGGTGATTGGTATCAATATGATCTATAAGCAGGTCAAATCCAGGTTTGTGTATTAGAGATATTAAAAGATAAAGTCTTTCTTGCCCAGGAGAAGTCCATGGAAGATGAAAAAAGTTTTAGTGCGACATCGGTGTAGGTAGATGCCTATAATTAAGAACTGGCAGGTTTATCAAATTCTATATAGGGTTTGGTTAGTAGAGAGAATTGTATTCTAATGCGGTGCTTTAAACAGTAAATGGACAAAACAATATTTACCAAAATGATAGGTGTACCAGAATACCTAGGGCTTTCACAGCATACCCAGAGATCTTCCTCTACTGGGGGAGCAGCTTAGTGAAGGGGCCGGGCTTTCCCCAAACAGCCTTAGTGGGTTGGGAGTGGGAGGAAAATAGGCAGGGGGAGGGCGTGGTCAAACACCGCTTGCCTATTCTCTGATTGGCTCTCTAAGGTATGTATTTTTTATTTTATTAACTTAAAAGTGCTTTCATATGCATTGTTTGTTTAGTGTCCCTTTAAATAACAATTACCAATATTAATGATTATTGTTTTATCCCAGATAATTCATGCTTGTAGACCACCAAAATATTTAATTATGACACATTTTAATTAGGTGATGTTGAGCTTTAAAGACTAGGTCCCTTTATTTATTAGAAATAGAGGCACTTGGGTGGAATGATTATTTTAAGTTGTTTTCACTGAAGATTGCAGCTTCAGCTTAGCAATGAATGGACAAAGCAAGGGGATTGCATTCGCAAGCACATACATAGTAATGAGCTGATCACAAAGCAAATGTATATTTGGGTCCAAGTCTATTAATGACTGTGTCTTTTAGGAGTGGTCTATTTAGTGGACTATTTGGCACTAGTAATGTGTTCTACTGGCAACCATTCATTATTTTTTAACTACACATACAAATAATAGCAGCTGCTTCCTGCCAAGTGAAAATTATTTCTGTAATGAAATGGATATCATCGTAGCTCCTTCGCCTTTAAAGGTATCCTCTGGTTACATGTAGATAAAGATTGTCAATCATTCAGAGCTTAACTCTCTTGTGTTTAGTGGAATAATTTTACATATTAAATAATAAATAACACATTTTGTTAAAATGTTAGTAAAACATCTCAATTATTCCAGGAATTATTTCTGAGACTGTACAATCTCACCCCAAAATCTCCTATTCCATCTAATACCCATAAAGAACCAAGCACATCTTACCTTGGCTATCATACATACTATTAGTTAGTTACCAAAATCTGCCTAGCTAGATTCTGGAGACGTCAGGAGAGTCCTACCTGGAACGAAATCATAGCTTAAATTTATCATCAATACATCTCAGAGAAACTTTTTATATAAATTATTATGGTCTCTATGACAAAAGAACGTTATGCCCTCTGAGGCAATCTCACCCTAGAGTCTATACACCAAGTTAAAACATCATGCCTCGTTCCACCATCAGCCATCTATTGTCTTTTGTTGACAAGATCGTTCCTATCTGTCAGAGTGAATGCTAGAACGCCACATATTACTGCTTTTTCTACTCTTTTTCTACTATATTGAAATTTAGATCCTCTTTTTAATATCTGCTTGTTTGTTTTATTAATGTTTATATGGTGTATCATTACCTATTTATCATATTTATTGTTTTTACTGTGCTATTTGTGTGCATTTATGGTCATTAGCTTGTGAAAATCAGTAATGAATGCCTCATTATGGAGTATTAACAATTTGGAACATAGAGAGAGTGTGCGTGTCATTAAGAATGCAGCATGGAAACGGGGAGAATAGGGTCATACTAGCATAATAGTAACCCCATATTAACAGCCTCGTCTTCATTATACAGCAAGGGCCTTTGATTTCCTCTACATTTATCTTTATTTTGCTTTAGCCGTCTCTTCCATTTTTCATTAGCATGTCAGCAGTTTGGGAGAGTGGGGGCCGCAGAAACAACAGTTGGCTCCAGTGATTTGGAAAGGCTTGGGCATTATCTCTGCAACCCTTTTGTAAACAAGGTCACCATGGCAACCATTACTTCTGGATCATGGCCACCTACTTGAGGCCAACATGGTATAAGAGGGGATGGGGGAGGTGAAGTGGAGAAAGAATAAGAAAGGGTGTTAGAGGGAGGGAGAAGTGCCCGTTTCTTCAAAAGAATGCAAGGATGCCCCCTCCCACATACACACTTAATGCTTTGGTGCTATCTGTCTATTCTGTCATACATCAGGAGGCCAGAGACCTAAAGATAACCCTTTATATTCATAAAGGGGCTGGGACAAAGTTTATCAGGGCCTCAGTCAGACATTGTGTATCAGATGTAGAGTCTCGTAGTCCATGCTCCTTCTCTTGGCTTGGCAAGACATTTTCTTGACAGCCTTTGTATTTGGTTGCGATGTGTACCGTGTGCTTGAGTAGCTGACGGATTCGTGCCGGTTCTTCCTGATGATCCAAAACATATCGAATTCAGTAAAGAGCATATTTTTAGGTTTTGTTATTTCGTAGTTGCTTTAGTATGAAAGCTTGTTTTACTGATTAGAAAAACCTATGTAAATCGACATTTTATGTGCAATGTTATGAATGTAAAAAATGTATACACTTGTTTTGTCTATAACAAAACACAGAGCTTAATTTAATGCACTGGTAATTTTTTAAGAACATTTGATTTATTTCGTGTATCATTCATATGACCCCAAAGCAGGTATAAGATGGAGCAGTTCATATTAGAAACATAGAAACATGGAATATGCTGGAAGATAAAAACCATTTGGCCCGTCTAGTATAAGACTAAGATCTTAATATGTCCTTGGTCTTGTCTTAGATTCAGGAGAGCTTTAGATCTATCCCATGTTCAAATTACCTTAGTAGTTTAGCCTCCAGCACTCCTGATGGGAGGCTGTTCCATTTATCTGCCACCCGTTCAGTAAAGTAAAGCCTCTGACTTATTTTAACATTTCTCTTCCTTTGGAATACATTTTCCTCATGTAGTGTTAAACCCCTTGAAGTATTTCAATGATTATATCAAATCCTCTCTCTCTCTTCTCATTGAGATCCGTTATTCTTTCCTGATAATTTTTATCCTACAAACATCTGACACATTTTGCAGCCCATCTCTGAACTCCCTCCAGTATATCAATATCCTTGTGGAGATGGGGTTTCCAGAACTGTACAGAATACTCTAGAAGAGGCCTGACCAGAGATCTATAGTGACGGAGCCTCCTCCATCTTCCTGCTACTAATGCCCCTCGCTATACAACCCAGCACCCTGCTTTCTAATGCTTTATTGCATTGCCTGCTTACCATTAAGTCATCAGAAATAATTACTCCTAAATCCCTCTCTTTTCTGGTCACTGACGGAACAGGGTCCCCAATGCTGTAATGCAATAATAATATATTGTTATAATAGTATTATTATGAACTGTAACTTCAAGATGTCAAGAAGCAGTCAGGGCAGTTTTAACCCCTTCGTGGTTAAGGCTTGGCAGTCAGACATTGTTGCTGATTTACAGCATTAGAATACCCAAACAGAAGTTTGGACGTATCCTTCCAGCAATATCAACGGTTTGTATAGCAAGTAAAAAAAAATACAGCTTTTATTTTTTCCATACTAACTAATATATATCTATCCAAGCTAAGATGGTTAACCACCATGAAAGCAACACAGATAATAATGAAATTGTTAACCTCTCGAATCATCATCTATCAATAACTGAGAAAACAGTCCTATCCAAGGGGCTTACATTTTTTCCTAGCACAAAGTCAGTAGTCATCATGAACACCCAGGACTACATCGCAGAAGGAAACAGACAGTTGTCTGACGAATTCTACTACAAAAAATCGAAACAGGACCCCACCAGGTAATATACAGAAGATCTTATTAAACTAATCAGATCCTTCTTGAAACACATGCAACAAGAATTAGAAAATTGTGCCAATCCTCAAATATGGACTTTCTACATGCTGCCCAAAATCAACAAGCCAGGCAACCCAGGACAACCCATTATTACAGGTATGGAAACTCTTACTGAACCAATATCTGGCCTTATAGGAAACATTCTTAAGCCCCTAGTTATCAACACTGAGAGCTTTATACAGGACACCACAGATTTTCTTAATAAATTGAATCAAGTCACAAACCTACTGTACCTGCTAATACTATACTTGCTACCATGAATGTGGAGTCTTTATATAGTAACATCCCCCATTAAGATGGTATTGAGGCCTGCGTCAAATTCCTCTCCTCCCATAGTGCCACAGACAAATATGATAGTAAAACTCTCGGCAAGCTCATAGAATTTATACTTACACACAACTATTTCAATTTCAACAACACTAACTATCTACAAATGACCGGGACAGCCATGGGCACCAAAATGTCACCACAATATGCCAATCTACTCACCCCCACAAACCACATAAATATTATTGTTATATTGATGACATTTTCATAATATGGACAGAAGGAGAAGAAAACCTTTTAAAATCTTTCAATTAATTCCACCCATCAATAAAATTCAAAATACATTTCTCAAAACATTTCATGGACTGCGCCATAACTGTCACCAATGGCTCACTCGACTCTTCTGTGTACAGAAAACCCACAGACAGGTACAGCTACCTCCACAATTAAAGCTTTCATCCCAATCACACAAAACAAGGTGTCATCTACAGCCAAGCCATCAGATATTTCCATATTTCCTCTGACACTGAGGACCGAGACAAACACCTGGGTACGCTGGAAGAATCATTTCAGAGGAAGGGTAACAGGGAATAAGCTTTTTCTATAAAATTAAATCTGCTGTAAGAACACCACTGGAAAGGCTTCTAGAGTACAAAAAAAAGGATAACACAACCAGGATCCCTCTGGTGGTTACCTACAACCCAATGCTTGAGGAAATACGCAAAATTATTAAAGACCTACAGCCAGTACTCTCAGTACTGAAAAAAATATTTCCACCAAAAGATTGGTCTGCAGCAGACTGGCCCCAGAATGGCACAGAATGGCACTGTACAATGCAACAAATCCCGATGCAAACTTTGTCAACATATGGGACAGTAACACAGCAAAACATACATCGTCAAAGATTCATACTCATGTACATCTGCAAACGTGGTGTACATGATACAATGTTCTGCATGTGACAAAGGGTGCTACATTGGGGAAACGGGGCTTAAGCTGCACCTCAGAAGGAACCTACACAGAAGCGCTATCAAAAACCACGAGGAAGACAAATATTGCACCCGGGTAGGACATCATTTCACCCAGAATAATCACTCCATCCAAAATCTGAAAATTAAAGTACTCAAAGGGAATTTTAAAGACTCTGAGGAAAGGAAAACACTTGAGATGAAAATAACATATTTCAACACCATAAACGAGGGTCTTAATGTGGTTTCCTGACACACTACCAGAACTTCATATGACATTCATCTTAATGTCCAATGTGTGTCTAATTGCTGTCATTGTCTCTGATGTGTTAATGTGTTTATTGGTTTCCCTAGGTTTATTTGTTCTGTCCTTTGGTTATCTGTCTCCCTCTCTGCATTCTTCACCTCCAGGCCTATTATTTATGACATCCCACTCAACCCCCCCCACCCATCTCTAATACCATCACTTGTTTTAAGTTGTAACCTCTGTCATGTTGATCAGTATTGCTTCAGACCTGATGAAAAGAGGATAACTCTCGAAAGCTTGTCGTCTTTTAAATATTATGTTAGTCCAATAAAAAAGGTAAAAAACATAAAGACAGGTCTCCGGCTTTTGTGCTTAAAAATGGAACTTTGCAAAATGAAGTAGTCTGGAATAAAAGAACAACTCTATACCAGTATGCAAGTAATTAGGACCAGCTCTTAGGAATAGGCTGTACTGATTGCTTATATTACTCAGGTTCTAAGTAGCCATTTACCCTTTAAGGAAATATTACAACTTTGTCTGCCTTTTGTGTTTTGTGTAACTTAAGGTTATATAAATAGAAACAAATCATTACAAATGGGGTGTTTGGCATATCCGTCCCATCAGAACTTCCTGTAATTGCTTTACATTGGTGATTGTTACAATAGCAGTCATTTTATTCTGCATCAGTCACTCTAAGGCTGTATTTTTTTCTGTTTATACAGTATGTAGAAATCATGAGCACCAAGCAGTGTGAGCTGGAACAGTTTGTGGCAGAGGGATACAAATCTGCGCTTACTGAAGAACGCCGCCGCTACTCCTTCCTGGTGGACCGTCAATGTGCAGTGTCCAAACACTTTAGTGCCTATCACAGCAAGGTATTTTAACGTCAGCACGTAAATTCATCCAAGACACTACTGCAGGGGTGGATTGGCTCGATATCTTTTACAGTAGAGCTGAGATCACTTTTGGATACATGTCTTCAGAAAAAAATGGCCTTAAAGGAATGTCTGGGAACATTCCAGGGTAGTCAACCCAGAGCTCTACCTTTTCTGGTAGAGTGGCTTTCGAAAAGGCTTGGCTAGTTGTGTGCAAGCAGGGTTAGGTACGGACAGCCGTTAGTGGGTTGAGAGTAGGTATGAAGTTGGCATAATGGAACACTCTGGTCAAACCCAGAGAGTTTCCAGGCGTTATAAAGGGGGATCTATCAACTTCACAGTTTTGTAGGATAACTGAATCCATGCATTAAAACTACCTATAGCTTGTATACAAAGCTCACTGGCTAATCAGAGAAATCAGAAGTCAGTATCATACTTTTCCACCAACAGGTTGTTAAGATGGCATGTGAAGGCCTTACATGTATTTATTATGTACTAGTTATTACTTTTTAATTTATTGAGCATATGTAAATGTAACACATGGCATGTGCTTTAAGAAGTCATTTTTGATCATTGACACCTTGGTACCCTACTGTTCTTTGAGAGTCATTTTCTTTTAATTCCAGCTATTACATTGTGGCAGTAATGTAACAGCTACTTATGTCACTGGCTAGGACAAGAAATTGTCCAGTGGATTTTTACCATTTTTCTCATTTTTGATTCACACAGTGTTGCCCAGATCTAGCATCTGCCCTATGTGCTATGTGTTTCTAAAATTCACTTTCACTGAGAGTCCCACACTAATAGTGTAATTGCAGTTTTTAGCATTATAAAATTCATTTATTAAAACTTCCTGTATCTCATTTTTGTTTGATGATTAGTGTTTACGGTTCAAAAAATTACCTAATGGAATTAGTTGTTATATGTAGCAAACCCAGCTTTATCTAATTAATGTCCTGTCCCGAAATTCCACATCCCACCATTACAAAGGCTGCCTGAGCCAATAAACAGCAGTCAGCAACTTGACAATAAAGGAGAGATAACTTAATGGGAAGAAATCATCATGTAGTTCTTGAGAACAAGAACTGAAAATAACTGCTTCCATGGTATACAGAATGCGCTGGTATACACCCTAACCCTAAACCAAAGCACTCATCCTCTACTCTACCCGGGACATTCTCACCATTCATTTTTTAAGGCACTGTTTTTATTAGGGATGTATTTTTTCACGTCAGAAGCATGGAAACAAGAAACCTTAAAATGGTAAAACCAGATATAGCTACCTCAAAGGAAAAAAAATATGGTCATATACGGTATAAATCCGTGATTGTGAGGAAGCCCTCCTTTCAGTTAGACGTGTAGGGGTAACTTTATTCCTATACTACTATGTATTTAGTAATTCTGAAAGTGACTCTGACTTTCTCTGCTAGCGTTTGGTTTTTCTTTTTGTTTTATTTTACACATCTTCATTACAACCCCATCCTTTAATTGCCAGTCATGCAGTGTCTTACATGTAATTTGTACAATTCGTAATCCTTACAACTTGTAATACTTGACAATAGTCAAACGTCATAGTATGTCATAAAATGTTTTATTAGCTAAAAAATATTTTTTTTAGAATGTGGTACCGGTATTACTACAAAATGTGTCAGCAACAAGATCATGTAATGAACGATCATACCTGGGAACTCTCTGGGTTTGACCCAGAGTCTCCAGGTGAAGCGATTCTTTCCTGGGTCTCTGGGTCAGTTTCTTCTTTCTCCGAGGTGTGAAGCGGTGATTGGACTCATCCCACTCCTCACCCACTAGAAGCTGCCTGGGATGTCCCCAGATATGGTTATAATACTTGAGCTATAATGCTATAGTTTTATAATAAATACAGTATATTAGTGTGTATATTAGAGTGTAAGTTGCGATTTAGAATTTAAGAACCGAATCTGTTTCAAAATGTAGCATTGATCTCCTCTCTTTCAAGCCAAGTTTTTTAATTAAGCAATTTGATGGATTTTTAAAGGTAAAGGAGCTGCTAAGTGCCAAGCTTCCTTCGTGGCAGCAGTCATGTACGCAGCCCACCAAACTTCCTGAACGAGCCCTGGTTCTGGTAAAACAAACTGCCAACAACTCTGCAGAGCCAGTAATCTCAGATCCGGTGCCAAGCACTAAACCGCTGGAGGTTCCACCAGAGCTAGCACCACTCATCGGAGGAGGTCTTTCCTTAAATCACGTGAGTATGGTGTACCAAGGGTTAATGAAAAGTAACCCAGTTCAATATACAAATTTATATAAACTTCACTTTATTTAAATCCCGGTAGGTATATTGTACAAAAGGGAATCTGTCATGACATGTATGGTTTATTATCCACTCGATAAAAAGAAACGTATCAGTGCTTAGTCTAGTCTAGTGGGAATGATCTGAATGTTTCAATCAAAGGACTGATTGTCACCGAGAAATTTTACTATAACGCAAATCACATGGACAAGTTAATTCATAGGAACACAAAAATTAAATCTATTACGTAAATGTCATTGCTGGAGGTTAAATGCAACTCTTATCGTGAGTTAATCCTCATTTTTACATATCTTCCAGTTTAATTTCCTTTTCAAATTAAGAATATATTGTTGCCGTTACTCCTTTAGATATCTCTATCACAAAGCCCATGTGAGCATATTGTCAATGAGATAACCTTCAGGAACCCAAACTTGTTTTAGGCCGCCACTCCCATCACATCAGCCAGGCATAGGCATGAGCAATCATTACCCAGTCAGTGTTAAATCCTCAAAGGACAATATGTTCCCTGTGGGTAGGCACATGGTGCAAATTCAACATGTTTTCAAAGACTTTACTGTTTTCAAGTTAATGTAACACATGGTGCACAGCAGCTTATCCAATACATGATAAAATGGCAAGTCTCACTCTAGCGTAGAGCCTTAACCATCCCATTTGCTGCTTCGCATTACTGGGTTGCCCTGGTGTTTACTCATTTGTCTAGGTACCATGTCCTGGAATCCACCACCAAACCCTCAACATTCCAATGGATTGAGAACCTACAAAGGGCATTCTCACCACCATCGACATTTCGCAGAGATGCTATGTCTAAGTGTGAATATCTACGGCAACCCTACCCCAGGGGTTTTAGTATTGACAGTACCCATTGATATTGGGAATCGGCCATCACAGGAGTCACTGGGAACTCTATAGATTCACCCAAGACTTCTTTCTGTTTTTCCATTCATGTCTTATTCCTGTAATCTCTAACTGTAACTATTGTGCCATCAATGCACTATACCGCAATGGCCACCTAATCCCTCTAGTACAGATGGTTTAAATAAATGAGGAAGAAGGCTTTTTTTTTTGCCCTCAATCCTACGCCGTCCTCTCTCCGGCTGCACTGTTGTAATACACTGGCACTGGTACGAAGGTGATGATGTAGCTGGCCTCTCATCATTTGCTGCATGCTGGCTCATTGTAATTCATCTCATGCCTTCAGGTGAAGCAGCATTTCTGCCTGACTCTTACTGCTCAATCCATGTATAATCTCCATCCACATGTAACCCGGAACATGGAAAGGATACGCGGAACACGGGCAGGAAAAGGAAGGGAAACCAAGAACCCACAGCAACACAGAGAAAAAAGCCACTGTAATGCTTTATAGTGTCCTTTACAAAATATCTTTAAATTTATTACCCCCTATCCCAGTTGTCATTCCAGAATATACTTTCCCATCACAGCCACAAACAGGATACGTAAAGAACACTAATACATATGACAGACAGGAGCGGGTATACTTGTAATATTCCTCGGTTTGTGAAAAGTGTCAGGAACATTGTAGCGTTGCAGCTGTCCCTCGTTCTAGAAAATCTCATAGAACTTCTGTTTTCCCATCGTGGTAATGTATTTCTTGGTTGGGTTTGCCAAATCTGATAGATGTCTCAACATGATTTCACTGGCAAACGACCAAGTTTATTAAGACCGGAAGAGGAGGCCCACAACCCTCATGTATTTGGGGTTTTTAAAAGGTTGGAGACTCTGGGAATGAGTTTCCAGCTGCTATCAGGGGCCAATTTTTATATTAAGTCTTAGAAATACTGTAATACAGGCTGCTCCAGTACCTTGGCCCAAATTACACCAGTGGGTTAACACTCAAAGTTCTCTTAACAGCGCATGTCCATCCAAGAGGTTCTTCCTATTCCAAATGGTGAGACCCATCGTACTAGACCCTCGCGTGATCTAGGGAACCCAACTGTTGTGGATTCATTATCACCTACTCAAGTGACTCTTCTACAACAAGGCCCGCCATCTTCCCCGACACCACCACCCCCAAAGGTGAATGAGATGTATTCCTGTACTTTACCAATGCCTCGCAAACCTGCATCGGAGAACAGATTGGCCACCCTGGGTAGGTGCAAACATTTTAATATTATTTTGGAAACAATAAATGATGTTATAAAATATATAATATTTTCTTTTTTATGAGACTTACTAAATAATGATACCTATTTTTATAGCTATTATTCTAGATAGGTGTTAGTTATCCTTTAAAAACATCAACATACATAATTCTGTTTAATATTTATACCTATTTAGAACAGATGTAGCTGTTCTACAGGGGCAATAAGGCACATTTGTTTTCCAATTTCCCTAATAAATATATACTAAAGTAATTAGTCATTAAACTTTCCCAAGTTTGCTATATATACATATATTATATAGCGCCAACATATTTTGCAGTACTGTACTTGATGAACATGTCTAATAATGAGACATGGGAACTTCCCGGGGTAGGCTACCTGGAGACCTCATGTTTTTGGGGGTGGCTGGCAACACATAGGATCGAGACTAGCTCTAGATAGACGTTAGGGAGTGAGAAGTAAGCAGAGAGAAGCTGGGAAACAGGCATGGACAATTTACTCCTCTGCCTGAAGAAAGGAGCTGACCTGGCAACCTGGGGAAGAGCTTCACCTGGAGGCCCCAGGTCCATCAATAATTTTGCATCAGGTAACTGGCCATTGGATGAACTACAAATTAATTTACAACGACCCTGAAGCCGGTCAGTAGCAAAAATATAATATACCTTGTAGATTTCATGGAGTAACGATAGGGTTATGTGAAGAGCCATCTGGTTGGTAGGATATGGATTGTAGACTTTCGTTTGGAAAAGGTGTAAGCTGTCCCAGACAGTCACTGAGCCATAGCTTACCTTAGTAGGAGCCAAAATAATCCCTAACACAGCTGAGAACTCCAGAGATCCAGAGATTTATGCTTAACGGGACTACTGAGTGAGTGTTACATAGGAAGAAGGCTTAATACATCTCGGTAATGGAGACAATGAATCAGCCAAATGTACCTTGCCTACCATCTGGATTCCTGATTATACGTCTTACGCGCTGAACCTTTGGAACTTGTGGTTATTATAAAACAATGGCTTGTTTGCCGCGCCAATTAACTCTACTGAATATTAGAAAGAAATTAGAAAGAAGAAAACATATATAGATCTTCATTTTAGGCACAAAACAGGATATTAGTGAAGATCCTGCCCGCTATATAATTCTAATTCTAATTTTGAAGTAGCCATCTTTCAATGGCAGAAATAATTTTTATACCTTGGAATCAATAGATGAAAAAAATAATAGCGCATAAATCACTCTTATTACATATTTCATTCTCATTAGAAGCAGAAGCTATTGGAAGGTAGTCTGGAAAATGTTAGTATTGTTCATATCTTTGGAGCATCACAAGAAAGTCCATGGAATAATAAGTGCAGTATGAAGGCACACGTTGAAGTCGATAGGTGGCAGACAGGAGTATTATATTACCATTTTACCATTTTATCTGGGTGCAGTTGATAACCAGTGGAAATGGTGGTAGAAAACCACCAGGCTGCTGGGAACCTTCCTAAAGCAAGCACATCCAGACAGCTCGGAAAATATTAATAGCCAAATACATTTAGTAGATCACTAAAAATATTCACTGCCAATCCTTCCAACACTCGTTCTGAAAAGGAATTAAATAGCCTATGACTGAAAGGATCCAGTGATTGTTTAAGGGTATTGGCTCCAGAGCAGCCCAGGAAATATTCTCCTTATTATTAGCTCTACTTTGGGCGGACTGCATGGTCAACGGTGGAAATAGAGAACATGATGGCAAATAAGGACCTTTTGTCTCATCTATTCTCATCTTCTCTGCTCCTTTACCCCGCTGGAACAACCTTGAGCGTTAGTCAGTCCTGTCTTGTCTTAGATTCTGGCTAACCTTATATCTATCCCACGTGTCTAAATCCCACCAGTGTATTGACCTCTACCATTTCTGGTTGAGGTTCCACTTACGTATCTCCTTCATAGCCATGGAAAAGTTATTGCATTGTACCTAAGCCTCTGACCCTCTAGTTTTAGACTAGGACCTCTTGTTCTAACATTTCTTCTCCTTGGAAATCTACTTTCCTCTGGGGTTTTTTAGCTACAGAGTTATGAAAAATTATGTTAACCCCTGCATTAACCGCAATAAGAAATCATATATATACACTAGCCTAAATAACTAGGGTACTTTTTGGCCCAGTTGATTGTATATAGAGGGCTTCCATTAAACTAAAGCTTTTTTTTTCTATTGTAGTTTGGCGAGTTGTCTTGTAAATGTAAAATCTTCTTTATTTTTGGTTTTAGTGGAAAATAAGACCCTACCTCGAATCAGCCCCTTATCGGTGTTACCCCCTCGTGTGGAACGACGTAGAGTGCAGGCTGTCTTCTCACACACAGCCGGGGAGAACAGCAACCTCCTCAATTTCCAGGAAGGCGATATTATTCTTCTGCTTGTACCAGAGGCCAGAGATGGCTGGCATTATGGCGAGAACGAAGCTACCAAAATGTGAGTTTGATACCCTTGACAAGGCTAATTTACAACTTAACTTAATTTATAGAGGGTGGGATGGGACCCCTAAGCCTATAGAAATTATTAAATGTCAATGCTTGTTTGTTCTTTAAGACACCTACCGTCCAAAGTATGCACAATGTCGTGAATGTTATGTCATAGAACTGCCCAGCTAGAAAGCTGTCAGCATATGGTCAATCATAGGAAATTATAGTTATTTTGCTGCAAATGTTATAGAACCCATTACCAAAAAAATATATATTTTATTTTATCTGGTCATGTATCTTAGTATCAGCAAAATATGTGAGTAGTTTTAGGGGAATTGGTTAACAGTAGAAATGTAATAAACTATTTAGGTTTTCAGACAAATTTAGCACATACTTTTATGTACTTATATGGTTTTTTTATTAATATTTTACTTAATGTTTAATTATGTTTCCCATTATTATAAAAACATCCCTTTTTCATCCCGCTTTCATTAAACTTGTATGATATAAATATGAAACTATAATATTACATAATTGAAGGTTGATCCATGAATGTCATGAGGATGTGTGATGCGTTGTCTGTTTATGTTAAGTTTGATAAACTTTTGTGCCATTTGTAGAGCATCTCTGCCCTCTAGTGGAGGATAATGTGAATGACAGGAATCTCTAATGAATAATACATTCTCTCTCTCTCTCTCTCTCTTTCTCTATATATATATTTATTGTGACACAATACCCCTTTACTTGGTACTCTGTCCGGGAATCTTTACTCACACACAGTCTATCAGGCTGCAGAGACGGCTCAGACACGAGGAGGGTAAAATAAAAGGCTGGGCCTGTTTTTATTTTTCACCACAGGCATAACAAAAAATAAATAAATCAAAACAAAAAGCCTTGCTCTCGTGAGCACTAACTAATACAAGGTTCTCCAACCTAATTGCAGTTGGACAGCTTATCCGTTCCCAACAAACAAAAAATAACAGTTTATATGCAATATTGGCAGCACTCAGTATTTTGGCAGCTCTCTCCCTGCCTCTCAGGGAGCCAAATGATCTCTCTTGCTCTGAGATCAGGAGGCTACTTAACTGCCTCTCCCATTAATTAGTGGAACCAGGTGAGTACTAGGAGAGTATCCGTGAATCTCCGGACTGGATTCCCACCTGCTGGTCTTCGGCTGCTCACAAACTGTGGAGTGGAGCACTGGCCCGCCCTTCTCTCCAAATGCTCCACCCCAGGGACCCAAAATACACAAATAACAGACATCCAACAATTCCATTATTTGACAAGACATCTCCCTGGGGCTAGTAGAAACTATTGAGGGTAACCACCCTGCAAAATATAAGGGGATATATACACTCCCTCCATTATCATCCCCTGCTTTCCGTCACAATATGTATAGAAAATCTTTATTAAGTTCTACTATTTAGTATGTGGTATTTTATGAAACTCATCGTTTTATTTAATAATGGCTTCTTTTAATAGGAAAGGTTGGTTTCCATTCTCCTATACTCGCCCATTGCCACCAGCAGAAACCTCAGATAAGCCCAACTCCGGGTGAGTAATTTAAATTCCTTATTTGTTGATGAATGTCTATTTGTGCAAAAACATTTGCTTTCCCATCACGGAGCTATGATTTAGTTCAGATATAGAGGGTAAATAATTTATTCTTACCCTTCCCACAAAAGCATGACGGTGGGGCAACTCTGTAGGACATTGCCCAAAAATTGGGTTGGTTAGGAGGTATCTGAACTGACAAACCTCAAATTATTCTCTGGCTTTGGAACAGATATTAGTTGGATACTGAGATATCAGATAGTGTTCAATCACAAAGGGTGATCCAGTGACAGTGTAACTACACTGTCACTGGATCACCCTTTGTGATTGAACACTATTACTCTCCGTGCATTCTCCTTGTACACAAAAGATTGCAACAGGATGAGAATAGGACCATAAAAATGCCAAGGGCAAATATCCATAGTTTACATTCTACGGTTCTATTAAAAATTAGGTCTTGATCCAGTGGCCAGTTGGGCATTAGTCCTGTGTGACTTATGGCTAGTGTAAGTCTGGTTGGCTGTGAAACTTCTTGGTGGGCTGGGTACTTAGACCTAAATGCCAGACAGGTGCTCTGCACAGCATTGCATGGCTCTCCGATGGGTACATTTGGCAAGTACAGGTATACAATATACCCACAGCCAAATAAGATTGCTTATAGCCATAAGTTTACAACTCTAGCCTTCTGTATTTATTCTTAAATGGCCTTTTTTCCTTAAATTGCAGTTTCCCATTAAGTAAGTTAAACAGCAGCAGCACTGGGAACCTGGACAAAGTGGGAATATTACCCTCCGAGTCTGAAAGCATCAGAAAGGATGCAATGAGATACGCTCCGTCGCCTCGCACCAGTACCTTCCGACAGCGACCATACAGCATGATCAACCCTGACCTGGTGCAGGTGAGATGCTTGGTACACACATGTAAATAAATATACACATATTTACGCCAAGACAAAGTGATGTCATCATCTGATGTCACTACTTCTGAAAAACCTGAGCGATAGAAGAATCAAAAACAAATGACAAATATATAGTAATTTATTAACAAAGATTTTTTGTAATTGTCTTTCTTACATGAAAAAAAAATTAAGATCTATACTGTTCTTAATTTTCAATACAAAGCTGTCCATTAAGAAATATATTGTCTGTCAATGCTATTTTTTTTCTTTTAGCTTGCAAATGAATTTGGAAGCCCATCTTCCTCTCCTTCCAGGTAAAACCAAAGTGTATAACAAATTGAATACATTTTCTAAATATTCTGATAAACCATTAATATTTTAAAACCAATTGCATGGTTGTTTTAAATAATAAATATCATTTTATATATATATATATTCGTGGTTTGGTGGTGGGCTATGGCCTTCCACATAATTAGTGATTCCCACCGGCAAGGACAACAATAACCTTATAGCGATCACGGGAAATAACTTGTTATAATGAAACGAATGGGGGTTTTTTTATTAAAAAAAGAATGGGTGATGTTACAATATTATCCAATTCTTACTCTTTTAACGTATATGTGCTTTGAATGTGTTTATTTTTCAGAAACAACCCATTCGCCCACGTCAAGCTGAAACGCACCATCACCAATGACCGCTCGGCGCCTGTAATCCAGTGACCTTACATTTCGGACACCATTGTCACCAAGCTGCTTCAAGATATGCCTGAAAATGGAAAAAAAGATGCTATTGACTTATCTCCGTGGAACGCAGCGCACTAATGTAATGCTGTTTGAAGGGCTGCATCATTAAATCGTTATAACTGTGGAAGTGTTCTGTTTACAGCAACCTTATAGGACTTCTCCTGCTTCGTACAGCTCGACTTGCGTGTCGGAATCCTCGGATCTCGCTAGCATGTAAAATGAGACTTTGGCCGAGGTTTATAACGTCAGTGATTTCAAACACCCACACGTGCTGCGCCTTTCTAATCACGTATCGGTGGAACGACCTTGTCAGTATTAAACAGAAAGTGACTTTCAAGAGTCACTCGGAAGCTACAAAAAGAATGAGTTACGTAAATTTTTGTCTTCTAGCTCGCTCTAATGACGAGACTGGGCAACACGCTAATGGTTTATTTTATGTAAACACACTGGGGATAATCTAAGTCTTACATTTTTGCTTTTACAATTAATAAGAAAACAGATTGTAAAAGTGTTTCTAGATGTACGTGGTATGGCATTGGCTCTTCTTACAAAAAATAATTGAATTCAAAATGTAACCGTAAAAATAATGAATGTACGTAAAATATGGCATATACAATTTCACACAGCAGTCCGTATTTTGGATACATGGAATAACGTAGATATTAGTAATTAAATCATAAGCACAAAATTATAATAAGCATTCAACCTGTTACTGAGCACTCAGATGGCTGTATTACATTTTAGATGTTTTTTCTTCTAAAAGTGATATACATTTAGGGCTGGGCTATATTGGGTTCCATACAATCTTGTTTAATGCTTTAAATGGTTTGGGAATCCCAGTAGGTGGCATACCATAAGTGTTAAAGGTGCTGTTCCACTTAGGTTAAATATTGAGCTCTCTAGTATGTTAAGTAAATGAATATTAGCAGCTCTGTCATTGTATTCTTTCCCCTGAACAGTGAAATGCATGAAATCAACACAGAAACTTTTAAGAATCCTTTTCTGTGTCAATGGCAACAACCTATCAGCAGTGTTCCCTCTAAGCTGTGCGCTTGTGCGCTCGCACATAGCTTTTTTAGAGAGCGCACACGTCCAAAAATTGTGCGCACAACAGTTTTTCCCCAAAAAAGAAAAAAATTATAGTTTTTTTGAAACTTTATGCGGCGCGGATATTGTGCGCACAAAATTTTTGCTCTTTGAACATTTTTGCACAAGAGAAATTTTCTGTGCACGCCAACTAAGAAAAATTAGATGGAACATTGCCTATCAGTGTTTGTTTTTGCGTCAAGGGACATTTAGGCATTCCTTAACCCCTTCATGACAAAACCGGGCTCACAATGCATTGTTTTTAATGGTTTTAAGGAGAACCCATGGTCCTTAAGGGGTTAAATAATATGCATAGGATAACATTTTCCATTTTTCGAGAAATGGTTTAGGCATTCAATATTTTTCTAATTCTCTTATTTAATTTTTGAGTATTGGCTTAATCACAGGCAGTGGAACCGCACCTTTACAAGACACTAGGGCAGCACCAAAAACGTCTATAACATTGACAAGGTTATTTTCGTAGCTTATCATAGCTGTCCTCAGCATTGATATGTGTGGGTCTGCCACAGTCAGAGTTAAGGAACCTAACTAGGCCTATAAGCCTACTCAAATTTAATGGGATTTCACTAAATCACCATTTCTGATGGATAACGGGTAAACCGAATCTGAAGTGTGCAAACAATTCCTTTGTAAGCTAAAAAGTAAGTGATATCTGAGGATGTATAATATATATAGAAAGAATAAGCAAGTTAAGGATGGATTGATGAAAGATTTGTCATGTTAACGAATGGGGACAGAATTGTATCGTAACGTGAAATGTTCCACATCATAACGCATTGATTGTTAAGTTGACTTGCCGCTCTCTGACAGAGTTCATAGTCATATTCGATAAATTGTAATGGCGTTTCTAGATTAAAATAAAAATATGCATTAGGAAAACATATTATCCCTTTAATTCTCATTGAGAATAACAATTTTAAAGGTGCAATAAGAAGGGATATAGGATCATATTTAGAACTAGTCTTAGTAACCAAAGATTTATCACAGATTCCACTAAATTTAGTTCTGTTGACACAGAAAAGTTCTTAATGTACCCAAAATTTCTCAAGCAAAAGAAAATCGAACAAAATCCATGGATAGTTTAAACAAACGCATTTAATGTCGCTATAACCTCAGGAGCTGGCAAGTCTTCTTTTAAACAAAACTTGTGGTTGTCGGTGACACCTTCAAAACTCCAGAATCATATCCACCTGCATGATTTCGGATTATAAACAATGCATTCATTTGCATTGAAATGATTTGCTGTTGTAAAATAGCAATTGGTTTATTTTTACAAATTTTCACTTTATAGTAGTCATCTTCTATGATGTGGTACTACATATTCTATAAAGATGGTTGGTTTGGACGTTCCCCATGTGAGAGCTTAAGTAATGTCAAGAAAAGTTTATTGATGGGTGCATGGAATTTAGATAAGCGGTACTGGCTGTTCATTCATTTGCTTCAGGCCCGGTCCAAAAAACTAGTATTTGGCTTCCATGAATTCCCCCCCAGTAACAACCCTCAGCGAAGCTTAACCAGGCGCAGTGTCCCACCAAAAAGCAGTCACCCCTACGTCATAAAATAATCATTAACACCAACGTTCCCTACAGACCTACTGCTGATCATTGAGCTGTTAGATTCTTGTGATATACGTGATATGTGTTTCTTATAAGATGTTAAGCACTCCATTATATGCTTAAGGCTGCGATCTCTGTGTGAAGGGACTCAATAACCACGTCCTTGATAAGAGAGAGCAAAATGTATGTGTCTCTGATTGTGCAAATCCATGAAATATCACTTCACTAAAGAGATATCAATGTTTGAAAATGAAAACTGTTTATTAAAAACATGCTTCTTAAATCCAAATGTTGGAGATGACCAAGTATGCGACAGAGTTATTGAAAGCTGTATTCCAGTTATGTGGTTTCTTTTGCTGCCTTTGGCTTGGTGAAGGACAGTGATCCTTGATCCCCCCTTCATATTCCTGGCACAACTTTAACATTTCATATTAAAAAAGTTTGATGAGACAATTATTTGTCCCATTCTATGGCCATTGAAGTCTACGTTTGAGTCCCCTTGGTCTAGAAGCGATAAATAATTGAAAATGACCAACTTCTCTAGAACGGATTTTTCAACTTGTAGCTCCTGTTGATGATTCATGGTCATGGTCCCAAAAGGAGATGACTCTATAGACTGTAGGCCTTCTCTACACTACAAGAGGAATCGAACATTGGATCTTCTCACTTTGGTCCTTCTAGATGTTCTAACACAAATTCCTAGTAGCTAGAAAAAGCAGTTTATTTTTTCAACATGAATATTTCTTTAAATATTAGACAGTTCTATTGTAGTATGTATATGCCAAGTGCTAATTGAAAAAATATCTTAAGTTTTAACGCACATTTCCTTTGGGACGCTGTACCACTCATTGTATTAAGTTGAAATAGCATTAATTTCTTGTAAAGCCATTTAGTTCAGTAAATAATATTTTGATAAAAATAGATGAGGATTACTTAAAAATCCAGTTGGAGAAAAATATGAGAGCAGAGATCATGCAGTGTTCTCCGTGTTCTCGTGGAAAACTTGTGTTCACGTGGCTGTGAGTTTTTATATAAGTACTTTATAAAATGTGTATATTTTAGGTGAACATTTTCTAACATCTGCATTTAATTTTGTCATTTTTTGTAACATAATTGTAACATACATTATGCTATCTTGCTGATATGTGTAACTAACCGAAAAATAGAAATTGCTTTAATCAAATTCATTTTTATTTTTTTTAATATTGGTAATACATTCATTGTAAAGGAATTTCTTGTGGTTTTTTTGTGTTTATTTTATTGTGACCTAAAAAAACAAACCAAAAAGCAATTTAAAAATAATTTAAAAAAAGAGATTTAAGATCCCACCATCCAAATTAAGGTTTTGGAGGCTATTGTTAATGAGTAACTTCATTCAAAAAAAAAAATAAAAAAATATTATTACTAAATAATAAATATTTAACCCCTTAATGACAAGGCCCGTACGTGTCAAATAATTCTCCTGTACACTCTTGACATAGCGTTACTATACAGAACATAAAATTAATTCCACCACTTACCCATTAGTCAGTATAAGAGCTCGTTTTAATGTTTATTTTTTTTGTTTTTGGCGAACAAATACCATTTTGAATGAAAAAATTGTCTTCAATTTGCACGTAAGAACAGCAAATGCATCTATGTACATACAAATTGTCAAAGCACATCACATTTGAACCATGTAAAAATAACATGAGTTTCTGAGAGATAATACTGCGTTTTTTTATGATTTATTTATACATACATCATGTGTTTAGCTTTTGTTTTCACTTAATATTTTACACGGCAGAAATGCTTTTTTTAGAACTCCCCTTTATTCATATTTCATGGTATCATATATTAAAATTCAATCGTCAGTTTCATGGGGGAAAAAAAGCAATGCGGTGATAAAAGTCAGCCTTTGGAATGCCAACGTTCCATGTGTGTACCAGGAGTCTCTGGACGAAGTCCTGCTTCCCTGGGTCTCCGGGTTAGTTTTCTCGTTCTCTGGGCAGGGGAGCGACGTAGGCATGCCCCCTCACCACCCACATTTCATGGACTCCCACTGCTACCCACCCAGTTCCCTCCCACTACTACCCACCCAGTCCCCCCCCTACTATAGGCTTTTTGGGGCTAGCCCCGCCGCTATGCAAAGTCACTTCCCAGTGTATGTAAGAAATACATTCAGCTCAATTACTATCAGGATCCTATTGACTTCAGCAAAGATTTCTCCATAATTGTTAAAGAAACTCAAAATAAAATTATGTTGAGATTGAATTCAATAGCATTCTCTTGTTCATCGAACCTTGAAGGATCTGGGGGGGATTTGGGGCCTTGTTGACTTGTGGTATTTAGAAAAGAACTAGCCAATTTCTGAGGTGTTTTGGGACATTGTCAAGTTGGGTTGTCCACTGAGAACAGCGAGAAAATAATAGAAGTGACAATAGCTTTCTTTTTTAATGTGAAAACCGGCTACACAACCTGAAGAGGGTATTTGACATAAGGGATAGGTGCCATGGGGTTTATTCACTTAAGGGTGAGTTGGCAGAAGAGTTGTGATTCCAACTGCCTTATTGCACTTCTCATTATGAAGGGTCAACACTAGCAGGTTTCTCCAACAGGAAGGGCTATGCTGGCCTTGGATGATGGATAATTTAAGGGTGAGGTAAAGAAATGTCATCGATTTAACTATACATTATACAGGGCCAGCCAAGCTCATCATGCAGCAGAAGGTCACCAGGGTTGGGTCTTCATAATGTATAGTGAAGCCGAGTCGCTGGAACCGCTCTCCTGTCAACTCCACCTTCACGGGGTGATACAGAACATTAAACCATGTTTATAAAAAAAGCCACTTTGGTGCAAAGTGATATATGCTGAATAATAATGCTTTATAACGATGGGGAATCCTCCATATTAAGAACTTTAGCATAGATGTTGGTCTTTTTAAAACGCTGCCCATTGTACATTAGAACATTTCCCATTTTTTATGAAGGTTTCTGTTCCCAAGATATGTTTCCTACAATTCTTTACATTGTACCAAGTAACCAAGAGCTTTCCGGCGCAGTCTGACGTTTATCATTACAATACCTTTAAGAAGCAGTACGAGATATTGAGACAGAATTGGCACATCCAATTAACATATGTGTGTTAATTTTAACTTGAAATATGCATATATATTATATATGCTTGTATTGAAAGACACACAGCCATACATATATACACAGTGTATATACATAGTGTACAAATGGCGTTGTTTGAAATTCATAAGGCGCATATTTGTCATGAGAATTATCAAATTATCAAAAGTTCCCGAGCAGAGCCCTCTTTACCTATCGCCTTATATTAATCTGTATATTCTAGTTTTGAAAGACCTCTAGGATATTTGTATAAGTTGTTGGTGCTATATAAATAAAAGATAATAGTAATAATTTCAAAGATGTCATATAAACAATTAATTTCATATTAAGAAATAAATCTGCTACATTGACATATCAGCAGGGATGTCAAAAAAATGTAATTCTAAGCATAGGCGAAATCCTTCAACTGCCGTTTCATGTTAGACGTATATGCTTAGGATCATGGGCATGGGTAAGATCCGGTATTAAGCATGACAGCAGGAAGAGAACATGACCGATAGATAGACAGACAGACAGACAGACCTATATGGTGCATATATAAAGGCAATCAAACATTAGAGCATATACAGCTTAAAAGTGAGAGCGAGATGTAATTATGAAGACCACGTTTGTGTCTTCTCCCACCTGAGTAGATCAACCACCCCAAATTGTCATTCCAGACAGTTGAACACACAAAGCTCACAATGCTTCTTAGTTTCTTTTCCCGACAGTTTTTACTTGTTTACTTGTAATGACTATTTGTATGTCTTTTATGTTAAATGGGGTTTTTTACCTAAACAAAAACATAGCTGTTAAGAGAAAAAAAGGCATAAAAAACTGCGTTTGTGTTGGACGTTAAAGTGCCATGTAGCATGCTCTGAAAAACATTTCTGATAATAAATGTCAGCCTGACGGTTGGAGACTTCTGTGTCCTTTTCTCAACACCAATGAAGGGAGTATGAAGGGAAGAGGCAGTGGAAATTCTTTACAATAAATATGTCTTAGCAACTGTGGCATGGCATGTTAAAGTACGCTGGTGCGGTTATCAAGCTGTTTTTAGGTAATGGAGCTAATTCTAAAGAGCAGGGAGTAGTTGCTGCATGATGTCATATGTGACATCACTTCGTTTACAATGACACTATATTTTTCAGAGGACTACTGACGATGACACAATTGGTTGGAAATATAAGCTAGAGTCTAATAAAATAAGCTGGACCATTGAATAAGTCCCTACTCTACGTAGAGAGGACTCATTCAATGGAGTTTCCATCTTTTACACTGTGGATGGTAGATTACCTAGTGTTGTAATCTCCACATCTTTGTCGGAATAAGATCTATGTACATTTATTTATTTATAAACCAACCCAAAAATGATTTTAGGGCATATAGTGCCTTTAAACCTCCCAGGGCTACGGGGGTAGATGCTTTGCGTGTTGCTCTACTTTAGAAGAAGTTTAGGGGAGTGATTGATCAATGTGGTGCTGGTCATGAAATCATAGAAATAGAGACGCTAATATCTTGGAATTTATTTATTTTATGTTTAATTTGCTTCTATTTTTCATCTATGGGTAGAGACATTATTAGCACATCGTGATTTACTGAACAAATCGTTTCCTGGGCCGCCTTCTCACTATTGGTGTCTAAAACGTGGATCGCTTTTATAACTTCCAGCATGAGCACCGAGCACTTCAGATTCTAAGAGAATTATAAGAAAAATAGAAACTGTAGTAAAATGTTTATTGTTTTTGCATAATACCACTGGTTTGGCAGCTAGAGTCGCATTGATAAATCTCCCGGCTTCTTGTTTATTTAGACAATCTAGTACTGCTTCTTTTACACAAGAGATAGAAGAGAAAGCATTCTGCTTACATTTCCCGGGCCCTTGGTTAATGGTAAATAAAATCAAATCAGGATGCTAATAAATAAAAAATATTACTAAACGTACAAACACACATTCATGAAGCCAAGATTCTGATGATGCATTGAAGTCTCTGAACCTTTGTGGGCCACCAGGATGAGATGCTCAGCATTTGTCATTCTGCTCGTAGAACCCAGAAAAAGCTGGATGTTGATCAATAGCTGATATAAGTGGAAAAAAAGACACATTGGAGTCATTAAACAATGTTCAACGGGATTTTAGAAGAATCCAAACTTCGCTTGTGTTTGCCATATAATAAGTCCAACAATGGCGTCTTCTGGTTTTGAGTTCTCCATTAGCTCTTGTTTTCAAGCACATCGTGAACGTTTTGACGAAGCAACTGACCCCGGGATTTAGTTGAAGCAGAAAATGTCATTGTCCTCTGTTCAAGCAAAAAAAATAAAAAATAAAATAGACCTCCGCTTTTTTTCTCTTCATTTTTCATCTCCATTAGGCCAAGTAGGTATGTCATGAGATCTCTGCCAGCGTCCAGTAATCACCTCCTATTATAAATGTGATATATATGCTCTCTGATTGTAAATCTTGAAAAAGCACTGATCCCATATATAGCAGAAAACCGATTAGCACCCAGTCTTTAGTGATGTCTCTGAGTGACTCGCAGGATACTTGATATAAACGATTTCTTTTTTCACAGTAAAATTCCGAAAGAAAAAATCAGATATTGTATGTCTACTGTGGGTATATCTCCGGTATACCCAGTGCAAACACCGGTAGCGGTAATGGACGCCAGTTCGTTATAACATCTGCATTCACATTGGTTCGAAATACCAAAGTCATTGCGCCAACCAGTAAGGCTCCCATTGGGTTAATTTGGCACTATACCTAAACCAGCAAACCGCCAGCAACAGGTTCACATCCTGAAGGGATTAGGCAGGGAACATGAATCTGATGAATCTTTGAGACCGCATAGGGGTAGCGCACACACAATCATATACAGCCACTTATAGATTGTAAGGAAGGAGAGCTCTGGCAAAGTGATCTTCCATATGAATCATTTACACAGCATTTGGCCAGATATGAGTTACCCTTCACAGGAAGAAAGCCATTTTAAGGCGCAGGAAATATAATGTATACTACTAATACATACCAAAGCTGTTGCTTATGAAATCACCTTCCCCGATTACATCCATCCCTGGGGATATGTATCATTAGGCAATGCTGTCAGCAAAGCCGCCATCAGGGGGTAAATACTGGGCATGGCCAAGCAGGGGGCAACTAATTGGCTTGGACAGTAGGAGGAGCGTAAAGCAGGATAATTGGAGGAGCATGGCCAACAGAAGCCCATCTGGGAATTCTCCGAGTTTCGCCAGCAGACTCCGGGAGAAGCACAGCTTCTACGGTTCGACAACCTGAATCCTCTGGTCCGTGGGAGCAGGGTCCTGACACGCCCCACTTCCCGCCCATTTTCCCTCTTATAAGGGGGTGTCTAACTCACGGGACCACTCACAGATGTCAGCAGGTAGTCCTGGGCGCAAGGGGGGGGCTTCCGGTAGCTGGACAGTTCCCAGGTATGAGCATATGGACGGTTCATAAGGAGGGTGGAACATGGGTAAAACAATAGGCATGACAATGGGATGGACATGGGGCAGAGGCTTTAGGTCTGTACTGGGCCCCAAGATTCCTGATGGTGGCCTTGGCTGTAAGCCTTTAGAGTTATGCACCTAGCCATTCTAAATTAAACACCTGTCCTAGTCTGTAGCGGTCTTACTTTAATTGTAATTCACCATCGATTACTGTTTAGTTGTACTGTACAAGACCATTCAGCATTGCCTTTAATGTATGTACCATCCCTTAACCCGTGGTATGTTAATAGGGCAACTCGTAAAGAGTTAAAAACCAAGTCTGGAGAGAGGTAGAAACTTCATTGTGAAATATTACCCAACATGTTTTTTTTAATCTTTATTCTTATTGATTCATTTTATTTTACCGCTGCTAAATATTAACCTTTTCATCTTTAGAACATTTCAAAGAACTCGGGTAAAAAATGTTAGAAAGTATTTCGGCAGGCAAGGGAGAAAAAGTAAATTTTTAGTAGTTTAGTAATTTGATTTAGGGGGCTCGTTAACAAAGGTAATGACCGAAGCAAGAGATTTATTACTAGACAAATTAAGGATCTCATGGTGTAGGATGACATGACCAAGTTATCCTTAAAACGTAGCATAACTTTATCACGCATGGCTCAGAAAACCCACCGCTTATTCCTCTGGGCCAAAACACAGGGGGGGGGGGTATATATAAAGATGGCAAGTAACTGTATTAACTACTGTATGTGGCACAATCACCAACATTTTGTTAGTGCATGTATTCAGTTTTTTTTGTGATATTTGTTATATTCACGGCTCATGATTAGAAAATAAACATTATTATTGCGGATGGTTGAGGTTCTGATAGCTACAGTATTAGTCAATGAGAACAAACAACACCGACATGTAAATCAAGACCCATTGCTGGAACTGGGCATCAAATAAAATGGAATAAATTTGGCACATGGAGAATATGAAAAACATCCTATAGAAAACCAGTAGGGCGAGACTGTTTATCCAGGATATTTGATGAGGAGTTCCTGCGCTGGTACTAATCCTTAAATTGATCATTCATTTGGCAATTAAATGTCTCACTTGTTCCATAAGTCTTTTCCAGGTAGAAGTCTACCTTTTTCACAGATATATGCTGTAGCCTGAAACTGACCAGGCAAATAAGGGACACTGGGGAGTATGAAGAGATGGTTCACGCTGGCTCATGCCCACCACGGGGTCTGTCCAACAAGAGGGACAACATCTTCAGTTCTCGATAGCACCTGGATGAAAGATACAGCTATTAGATTTTGTTGAAAATTAAATACTGTTTCAAATTATTTTAGTAATTGTTTACAGACATCCATAGCTTTTGTTTTTTGACCTACAGCCCCAACTGGGAACTCTCCAAGGTTGTCCCGGAGTCTCAAGGTGAAGCACTGCTTCCCCAGTTCTTCAGACACTCTCCTCGGTCCCCAGGGCAGGGGAGCGGTGATTAGCAGTACTCACCAACCCCCAATTCTCCTCCCAACCCAGTTAATGGCACTAAGCGTTAGCCTTGCCATTGTCGATGGCTAGCCACGCCACTCCTATGGCTAACCATGGCCCTTGATTGGCTAGGCCCACCCTTGTGCATGGTTATTCTTGCCTCTCACGAAAGCCATTCCCTAAAACGAGGGAGGTCTCCGAGTAGCCAGGAATGCCTACTGTATGGCTTTACGGATAGGAATGCCTACCTTCGGCCCTATTTCCTCCCTCGAGTCTGTATGATCATATGATGCAAAGTGTGTATACTTCTATTCAGACTAACACAGTTGAAGGCAGAGGTGTACCTAATTATTAAAGGAGTTTTGATGCCCACTGGTGTTGCTGGCCCCATCGTATCTGTGTGTGGAAAGTGGTGGCAGATAAGGTGATGGTTTGTTTTCTGCATAAATGCGTAATCCGAGTGTAGGTTAGCAAAGTGTTCCACTCTCAAGAGTTTTATGATGTAGATAATTTAATAGCGTGTAAAGGTGAGACACCATCATTTATTGGTTTGACATTAGGATAAACTGATGTTCTTAGAGTTTTATCTACACATTAAGCTTAAAATTAAATAGCAATGATGCTGTAAGGGGAATTCATGAATGTAACGTGAGACAGACGAAATGTTTACTTAGCACCTAGCTAAGGTTCTGAATAATCCCGATATTGTGCTCGTGGTTGCGGTATATTAGCACTATGTCAACAATCTAATGGAATATTTGATGTTCAAACACAAGTCATTGGCACGTGTGACTCTTGGTACAATCGGCATCCTCTAGATAGCTCTTTGATTAACAAAACATGTCGGGAAGCTATATGGAAAATGTATTTTTGTAAAATAGGAAGAAGTAGATGAAAACACTATCACAATATATGGCACGTTCTTCTCATTTACAGTACTCGGGAAACCTGGGTTCTCATTCCTTCGCACAAAACTTTAACACATTGTTCATTTTAGGGGCAGATGCACCTAGTGTGCTACAGCAATACAACTCCCAGGAAGCATTCCTAATTAGAGAAATCTATCACAGTCACAAAATGAAATAGAAACATGATCTTATACCTAAATATTTCTCCTTACAAGAATTAAGTGGGGGGGGGCAGAGTCTTAGGTGCAATGTACGGAAGTTTTAGTTTACTAAGAGGGTTGTAGACAAGTGGAACAACCTCCCAGCAGAACTACCTATAGCTTGGGATTTTTAGTTTGTCAATCTGTGAAAAAAGATTGGAAAGTGTTAATTTATAATAGATAATAGATAGATATAATAGATACCCACCCGTACAAAGGCTGTCTGACCCAATGATCAACAATGATCATCTCAACAGGCAAGAGGTAACTTAATGGGGAAAAATAAGGAATAATAATTACATATTTTCATATTTCTTATTTTGATCTGTAAGCACCGTTATGTAGGTTTAGTGAACAGAATTATAAATCTGTAGGATTTGGCATCATTTTAAGATAACAAGAATGAGAGAACTATTTGGGGGGATTTCAGTTGTACTAACATAAATTATTCATATTTTAGCATCTTCTTTGTATTCAAGGAAGTCTATGCAACATTCTTTCCTTTTGTTAATGGTTAGTAAACATTACCATTTAACACAATGAGAATGAATGAAATAAGAAATTGTAAAGGACAGTGCTGTGTAAATGTGGAAACTTGATATATACATGACCTTTACAAATGTTCCCATGTACGATGCCTATTAGTCTGGCAGCAATCCCTCTTATATGATACTTAGCAATGAAATAATTCAAAGGATATGTGAACATCGGTATAGATTGCCACTGAATACAAATAATAATCATCTGTTATCGTGCAAGCTTGGTGCTGGGCGTATAAAATATATTCCATAACATTTAGTATTTTGGTTAAACAGGAATTGATATTTTAAAACGATAGAAGACAGACAACACAGTGAAACACTAAATAGAAACAACCAAATTCACATGAGAATACGAAACAGAATCATCCGCTGACGGAGACTAGCATCAGGAGGGGCAGACTAGACGACAATGCATAAGCCATGATTTAATTTTGTCTTTATCCCTTTACCGCTATTGACTTATGATTCAATAACTAACCTGCTTTTCCACTAATGTCAATGCGTTCCATATAATTGGACAGTATACAGTCTTTGAGCCAAACTTTTGTTGACCTTTATATATTTGGTCCAGTGATCCATGTGACCTTTTAGATCTTGCGGCTAATCTCCATGCACCCCCTCATGGGGACAGTAAAGCCTTGCATTCTTTTAAGCTCATATTAGGATAATGTGTTGGTACCTATAGATGTTACATAGCCATACATCTGTACATGGCTTTGTACTGATGTATGGCCTGGGTTGGGAAGTCAAACAATACATTGGATGTTTCCTACAACTCATCTCCATGGAAGATGGAAGTTTTTACAGGTAGGATATTCCTAGAAAATAATATTATGGTATATTTCACACTTAGATATGTCTTTAGATGGTAGTCTAGCTACACTCCCTAAAAGCACGTGCTTATAGTGTCTTATGAGAAGTTACCTGCAGGCAGTGCTACTTCCGAGTCACAAACTGGGAGATGAGGATCCACAGCAGGAGATACCGTGAAGCGGGTAAACCTGAGTGTGTCCATCAGGTTAGTTTCCACCCGCTTCCCTTGAAGTGAGGAAGGGGGTGCTGGTGTGGTGGGGCTTATCTGTGATTTCAGAGCAGCTCCTTCTGATGCCATGGCAATGTACGAGGAGTTTTGTGTCATGAGTGGGAAATCGTCATCCCACTCAAAGCTACCGCCTGTGGGGGAAAAAAGCAATGATTTGAGTGGCCTGTATCCTATATTTGGCTCAATCAGTAATGTGTGTATTATTTTTTTTAACATTAAAGATGAATAATGTAAGGTGTTTACTTTACATTATTCATTCACTTAAACCAGAATCTCTGATGAAGTATTTTTGTCAAAGATAAAAAGTAACTAGGTACCATAGTAGAAATAAAAACAAGTGTTCCTTCAATGAAAATAAGACTTGAGACAGATAAAGTTGGACAGTGAAACTGTCGTATTAATACAAACCCCATTCATTCTTTAGGATGGACAGAGTCATTGGTAACTAGCCTTGGGATGGAACCACAAGATACCATGTGAAGTTAGGCATCGCAAATAATAGCCACAATACTGATGACAGTTGTCCTTTAAAAGTTTGCTTTAGTTTGCTTAATTTGTTAAGTTGGCAGCATTCTACATACCTTTCTCAGCTTAAGCGAGAAGAAATGCTCTGGTACTGAGCTGGTCATAATACTTAGATCTAGTAATTATGCAGACAATAAAGGAAAATCCATCTTACCAAAGCCGTCAGGTGATGAGAAACCGTCAATGTTTGCATCCAACGAAGGATTTTGCATCTGATCATTTTCTGTTGTGTTTTGATTACTCAGTTCATTTGTTGGCGTCTCCTATGCAAATATTAAAAAAGGAACAAAAAGAACCTAAAACATTGGCTGTACTGCAGTCTGGAATTCAATAGATATAAGTTACACACACTAGGGAGCTAAGTCTTGTTTTGTACAAGAAATAACAACCTGCATTAAAGATGGACCTAGGTGCATCTAATAAAAAATTGGAAATACAATATATTTATATATCCCTCTCTCTCGAAGTATTTTTCTCACCTGGTCAAACAGATAAACAGTGACATCATCGAAAAAGGACACCATCTTCCTCTTTCGATCAAGATCATCATCCACTTCATCGGCAGACTTCGGAGATTTCAGGAGACTACGTAGGTTGCGTCCATCATCCATCTCAGTCACAACAATTGGGACCCCTGACAGCTCTCCTTCAAACTCTGAGCCTGTTCGCTGCGGCTCTGGTAATCCAAACCCATCATCTTCCTCCTCGTCATCCTTGTTGTACTGTAGTGCTCTTGTGTTTTCTTCAGCGCTGTCCCAAAATGACTTGCGCACAGTGGGACTTTGGAAGGCCTGAAGATTTAGCGGTGGAAGGGACAAAGAGAGCCTTGCCACTTTTGCTGAAAGGAAAGACATTTTAAATAACCTTTTAAATATATTATTGTATAGTTTCAATAAATAATATCAATTAGAAATAAGTTAAGGAAAAACACAATTGCAACCCAAACCCTAATAACTTGGCCAGTTTGAAACCAAGCCAAAACTAGGACAATTCAGAGTACAAAAAAAAGGAATCTTGATGTTGGTTTCAACTGTATTTTAGGATGTATCAAGGTGGGGAGATTTCCTTCACTGTTTAAAATAAATACCAATTTTATAGCTATTTTAGGGAGCTATCCTGTGCAACCTATATCCATTTACTATCCTATATCTATTCAAGACCTCTCTGGAATTACATCTAGTTTATCGATTGTCCTGCCTTACGGCACCAGACTCTCCCACAGCATTCTGGTGCCTTTCTTTACTTAAACAACCATATCCTATCCACTTACTTACGTTCTTTCCACCCCTAATGTTTTCCTTATGAGAAGAACAAAAAACATTTAAGATAACAAACGTACAGAAATGTCAACACATAGTCCAGTGATCTGTGTACGTTAGAACAAAGTTTCTCAGTGGTGGTCTCCAAACAGCGACATTTCCCGGCCTATGTCAACCAGACCCAGGCCTAGGGTTCAAGGGGGCGGCAGTCCCCTTGGTACAAAACTGAGGGGTAGATCACACAAAGGGCCAGGTACAAGGGAAACCTTCGATCTCGGTCTATTTATGCTATGGAGGCTCAGCACAGACCCATAGGTTTTATTAAAAGGTCTTGTGCTCCTTTAAGATACAGTATGCACCAAACTTTAAGAGTGCTGCTTATAATCAGGTGCGGCCTATAATCGGACCAATACAGTACTTTATAAATATTTTTATTTGGGGGGGGCGTTACAATGAAAATAAAATGTTTTCACTGTGATGAGCTGGTCAGAGATATGCAGAACTCCCAACATATCTCAATGTCATTGCAGCTCAGTGTAAATAACTATAACAATTTTATGATGCAACTAATAAATAAGCAAGGAACACCCAATCAACTAGTTTGTTATCCTGTTATCAGAACACAATATTTCATCCCTACCTTTTATGGCCTCGTTTCCAGGATTTGCTGGAGACCTGATGTCCACGGAAAGGTTTGATCGTTCCTCCTCCTCCTCCTCCTCACTATAATCTGCTGAATTTTCGTCTCGGCTCTCTAGGCAGTTGTCAGTGGGTTTTTCAGATGATATGACCTTAGTTTCTTCAAAGCTTTCCTGCTTACAGGCATTTTTCTCTACCTCTACCAAACTTTCTTCTTCGGGTGCTTCCTCCCCATTAGTTTTGCTGTATTCTTGGATCCCCTCCGACTCCATTGTACAGCAATCATGAGTCGAATTAGTGTCCCTGGTATTGTCACAAGTTGGTGAATTACTGTATTCTGGGTTTTGATGTTTGGAGCTTTCAGGTGAATCACTGTCCAGAAGCTCGCTGTTTAATGTGGCTTCAGCTTTTGTAACTTCTGGCTCCAAGGACCAAAACTTCAGTACGGCCGTATCTTTTAAGACACAAGAGTTCACAGTCCCGGATGATTCAAAGGTGGACAATACATTTCTAGTTACATTTTCTCTCAATGAGACCAGAAGTTGTTCCTTGCAAACCTGAACTACAAAACCACTTTCGGAATGTTTTTTTAGTACATTTTCATTTCCATTTTTCTGATCAATTCCAAAGCGTACCTTTTCAGAACCTTCTTGCTCTGTTGCTTTCTTTTCAGAAAGCAGATGACTTAATTCATTTTCCTTTGGTTTTAACCCACCGTTGCAGTTGACATTTCCTTCCCTGACATCATTAACATCATCTGTTGCATGGCTGTGTTTGTTATCCATTGCTGTGACAGTTAAATCTTTAGGTGTCTCATCGTTAGCCCTTTCACTGGCATTGATTTCTTCAGCTGCTTGTTCATCGCTCTCGTTATGATCACTTTCTTCTGCTGGTATTGTAAATGTGATGTCTTCCTCCTTACAAAACCCATTATGATTTTCACCTTCAAGCCTTTGTCTAGTAGAGCGACAATGTTTCTCTGGTTCATTGTCAAAATCAGAAAAATAAGCAGAATCTCTGTGTGGGGTTCCGAGATCCAGTGTTCGAAGCGACCCCTCCTCCATAGGGGTAGCTGGTGCTTCTGAGAACTCCTCAGTCAATGTCAAGTCACTGGTTGACTCTGATATTGGTGTTAAAGTCAACTTTAAATCTTTAGGCCCTACGTCATCGTCTGTAATTTCTTTAAAGGTAAACTCAGGAGAGAATGTATTTTCTGTTTCATAGCCACTGTCTCCAAACATCTGCCCAGGTGAAGAAAAGTGAGAAGATGGACTACATGCATCTGACGAGCTAGTGTTTGATGGAATGTCCAAAGAATCGACAGAGTCTAGTGCTACCCTAGGGCCATGCTGTGTTTTTTCTGCAAGCAAATTACGACTGACTGGGAACCTTTTTATCACATCTGGAGCAATCTCTATAGTTTCCTCTTCTATGGTTTCCGCTAAAGTGGACAGAGGTGGGATTTCAATAGGCACAATCACACTGCAGTTAGCCATGGAGTTAGAAATTCCAATAAAAGGAGAAGGTGGATGATTGGATACAGTCTTTTGAAGCGATTCATAAGCCTTCATTTGAGTACGATTACGATAATCTTGAATATCATAACTTTTTACAGCTGCGCCCATGAGGGGGTCATAAAATTCCTGGTGTTCTGATGCACAAAGGCTCTCCCCAAAAGGTCCAGAATATAGATCACCTTCGCCAAATGTTCTTGCTTGCATAGAGCACTCTGATAAAGAACCTTGTTCAACTTTCAAAGATGAATCATCGTCCAAGCCATAATGGTCCTGATGCATGGCAACATGAGTGGTCCAGTCAATTACAACATCCCCACGTAACATAGCACAAGAGCATCTCTGAAGGCTTCCCAACACCCCTCTGCTACACAAAGGACATGAAGGCATGTTACGGTGATTACTATTGTCTGTACTGCTGCTACTGCTTTCTGTGCTTTGGTCTTCCATTAAAGAAGCCTCGCAATCCCACGGTGAGGCACGATCATCCAAGAACTCAGCAAGAGATTCAGGATCTCCGGCTAATGTTTCTCCAGCCCCTCTTTCTTCAAGTGTATCAGAGTCCCAGCTCCTCCTGTGATCTTCAATGTCTCGATAAACATTTAAGATAGAATCTGATGAAAAGACATCTGACATGGGATCCATTAGCGATGTCTCTTGTACTTGCCTTGATAAATCTCTGTCCATTGCTCCACAGAAAGGGTTTACATAACGAGGAAGTTCTCGCCCTATTGTAATAAAAGGATTGCTGTTACTTGGTGTCCACCTGTCTATAAGTTTAGGAACTTCGTGCAAAACCAGTTCATCAGGACTGGTTCTACCACTCTCTAGTGGGTCCCAGTCTGAAGGAAAAAGAGGTTCTAGAGGAGAGGACGGGCTCCCTAGAGACATACGCTGGTGAAGTGTTCTCTTATCTTGTAAGTCATATTTTCTTTCATAAACTGGACTGGGTGCACAGACGTTACAGTCAACAGTGTTACCCCTGTCTGTGTGCTCCTCTAAGCGAATATAGTATTCACTACTTACTGAAGGACTGCGAGCACTGATAACTGGGACCACACTAGGGGTTTCCAAACTCTGGCGTGAATGTTGGTGGCTGGAATCATAAAATGGATTAGCAGGCACAGTTAGACCGCCACTGTTTGGTGGGTAGTCTTGGCATTGTGAAGATGCCTTCCAGCGCCCGAGTCTTGCTTTCTCCCACATATACTCAAAATTGAGCCCACGGCTGCTCTCTGTTACCGTCAAGATGTCATCCATGTCAGCATGGAATCCATCTCCACTACTAAAATTGTCAAGCAGAGGAAATGCTGAAATCTCTTCTGAGTGGCGCAATGGACCACCTGATGATTTGCTTGGTTTCAGAGCATTCCAACGCCACTCGAAGCTTTCTTCTGTCTGGTTGGAGCATTCATTTAATAGATATGTGAGCTGTAGGTGAAGTTCTTCTACTGTGGGCCTCTGTTCAACAGATAACCAGCAGGACTGCATAACTTCATACCTTAAAAAGTGAGGAGACAGACATATTTTGAAGGACGAGTATTAAAATGTTTTTTACTTTACTTGGGCATCAACACATGTGGATTGTGTATTGAACAATCAGCCATTTAGCTATTATACTCTAAAGATACTGAACCTTTTAATATCTGAATATATATATATTTTTTATTTAAAATGAATCAGAAAATTGAAGGAAAAATATTCCACTTAATGCTAAATTCCATAGCTGAAAATGTAGGAACCTAATCAGAGTATGAATAAATTAGGTCAACCCAGTATTAGTTGTTAAGAATTACACTAATAACTGTGATGTCGCCTCATTCTAATGTCTCAATACATTAAGAAAGGTGGAAGTGATGCTGATTTCTTTTTAATGAATCGTCCAGACTTACGATGACCATAAATCAATACATTATCATTAAATTTAAATAGTGGTATGATACATAGGAGAGGATGAAAATAATCTAAACTGTGCACATTCAGTGTCTAAGAGTGGTTTTATTGTTTAAAATTAAACAGGCTGTTTATTAACCATTGCCATCCTTATGGTCACTCTTAGATCAAATAAAATGTATCACACTGAAGATGGCAAAAGTTTACAAAGGATGTCAGGAACCAAGCAGCTTCCATAAAAATGGAAGAGTAACTTGAAGGGACAGTCTACTGCCCGTAACAGCCTCATCACACATTAAAGCATAGTTAAAAGTATTCCATACAGATAAATTACTGTCAGGATCAATGGCAGCAAGAAATGCATGTGTAGGGGATCTCATTAGACCTGGAGATCTCACACGAAACAGCACTGGAGCTGGGTGGAGGTGAGTATCTCATGGTTGCTCACTGCTGAGCAGGAGATGCATTGAATAACCCAATTACATAAAGGGATTCATTAAAAAAAAGATAATTCTAAAGTAACACTCTGCCATCATACCCATTAAAGCCTATTTAAGCGTAAATTTTCCTGGTAACTACCAATGTATCTGGGAGATCTCTGGGTACTTCCACAGGTCTCCAGATCCGTTTCTTCTTTCTCTGGTCAGAGACGTGCCGTTTGGTCATGCCTACTCAAGACTGTCTGGGACCCGGACTTATGCATGAAGAGGAAGAAGTTACGAGTAGCCCACCCTGGGGGTTCTCATATGTGTTTATGTTTTTTTTAAATTCAACGATCTTGGCAATATACTCACCAGTAATCTGAATGGGGCAGTTTAAGTCGGGGCTTTGCCAATTTCATTTGCTGTTCTTTGATTACAAAGGTCAACACCTCTTCATCTGACAGGTGGCGATATGGTTGGCTCCCAAATTCAAAGAGTTCCCAAATTGTTACTCCAAGGGACCTGCAAATGGTTACAAAGTTGCTAAATGCACAGGTTCTGGTATTTGGCTGAAAATTAAGAAAACTCGTTGCATATATTCTAAAAGTAAAACAATGATAGGTTTGAATGATACATCCCTTTAAACAGATTTATTCACAATTGTGTATATAGAGTAAATGTAACAAAAATAAAGTAGGTGACCCACCAGATATTGCTTTCTTTGCTTTGGTCGACCACAACTAAGTTGCCGTGAACCTCATCCAGTAATTCCGGTGCAACCCAGCGCAATGGGATCCAGAGTCGATCAGGAGTGATATAGTAATCCTCCTGGACGCAAGCATAAAGAACATATACTCAGATCATTCATTCATTCACGTTTACCTGTTTTCTCCCAAAAATGCAGTAGTAAAGTTTAAAAAAACATTTTTGATTTATAATTTTATTTTAACACAACAATTGAACATAATTTTGCTGATCAATGAAGTTTGATACAATGTGAACATAATTTGTTCTTCCCAAAGTAGGAACGCAGCTCCCTGGGTTAGCATTCTACTATACGTGATAGGAAATCCAGCTCTATCTACCATACATCACAATTTTATTTTACTGCATATTACAATTTTATTTTACCGTATATTACAATTTTATTTTACCGGATATTATAATTTTATTTTACCGTATATTGCGACCTTATGCATGCCATGTACCTTGTAATTGTTGTGAGAAATTCCATAATCTCCTATGCGAACAGTAAGATCAGAGGTGAGAAGGCAATTTCTTAGCGCCAAGTCACTGTATAAAAAAAATAATAGTGATTATTGGCAAAAGGGATATTTTATAATTTAATATATTAATGAAATAATGTAAGGTTATTAGTTCTACGTTTGAACAGCATAGGGCATCTAACTTTAGTGCTATTCAATTATGACGAGTTTGTCTCTAATAAGTAAACAGGTTCACTTTTCTGAGAGAGTGCTACATAAATGGAGCAGCCTCCCAACAGAGGGTAATACAGTGGAATTTAAACATGCACGGGACAGGCATATGGCTCCTGAATATAAGACAAGGCCAACTACTGATTAAATGAGGCAGACTAGATGGGGCTGAACGGTTATCTGCCGTTAAATTCTATCTTTCTATGGTGATAACCGACAGGACAATTAAAGGACACAGATATCAGAGACTTTATAAGACCAATGCAAATGATTACATAAGTAACTTTTGAAATAGCGGGATAGTAATAATAATAATAATGATAATAAATAACAATAATAGTGCTTATTCAATACAGAACCTCTTTGATTAGCAATATATTTACAGGAGATGACAGGAGAAAGACACTGAAATGTATTCTATTTGGCCAATTTTTTTTTTAAAGCAACTAATATTAAAAAGACGCATATCAGCATTTGCATTCCAAATGCCCAACATAGCATTGGATGTTTCTAAATTGTCACTTTGGCTCCCAGTATATGTTTTAACGAGATGATACACAATATTAACTTTTAGATATCTTTAATTTTCAGATCAAGTGGACTCCAGAGTCTTAGGCGACCTTCTTTTCATCCACCATATGGTGCCTTCTGCAAAGGAATAGCAGGATCTGGAATTCTCTATGAATGAGTGAACAAATGAATGAATGGATTAATGAATGAACGAACAAATTAATGGATTAATGAATGAATAAATCACATGGGTGAGGAGGTGGTACACCGTTTTGCATGTTCTCTGTTTTTTGGGAAATACATTCAGATTTAACATTAACATTCAGAGAGTTGGCTCTGTCCACCTTCTGCCTCCCCCGTATGTGCCGGGCATTTGTTACATACAGAGCTGCAGCTTTGACTTCCGACTCCCTGCAGCATATGCGGCAGCGGCAGCGTACATAAAGAAAATGCCGCAATTATTAGTATGCAGCTCAGAGCAAAAAGCAATATTAGGTCATAAAAGAAATAATTAACACCTGTGTGCCTCCGCTGCTCCCAGTACATACATAAACATAGAGGAGAGCCGCCGTTATCTCATGCCCAAAAGGTGCTTTCAATGCAGCAGATCCCGTGCTTTACGGTTGGAGCAAACTCTAATAACCTGCATTGCATGGCGAACGGAAAGAACCCATCTGCATTTCTTTCTGATTGACTAAACAAACGTAGCCAGGCACAGAACCGCAACGGCTTGGCATTAAGTAACGCTACAAGAGCGCGTCCAAATGATGTCACATCTACTGTGCTAATTGGATCACTTTACATTTATAGCATCTGATCTGATTTAGTTCACACCAGCAAACCAAAGCGATTTCTTCCAACAGGGCAAAGCTATTTTCAAAACAACACATATTGTTGACACTCGCAATACTCCAGTGGGTCAGTTATGGATTCTTAGACTTTTATAGAAATATATTATGAAGTATGATAAAGTGTATATATATATATATATATATATATATATATACACAAAGCTGCAGGCTAAATAATCTTCAATGTAGACCATCTAAAAAAATGATAATCTACAACCACTGGTGTAACTACAGGGGTTGCAGGGGTCGCACTTGTAACCAGGCCTGTGCATCTAGGGGGCCCGGTGCAACCCCTGCGACCCCTTCTTCCTGTCGCCTCATAATGTTTACATTTTTTAAAAAGGGCCCTTCTGACTTGGACCGCAACCGCTCCAGGTTGGAAGGGCCCTTTCTAAACTATTTTGAACAGGCACGGGAATACACGAGAGTATCTGGGTCACATGACCCTGCGGTGAAACCGAGGCTGCTCTCACTGTGTGTACTCTTGTGTGTGTGAGCATAGATGTGTACTTGTGTGTGTGAGCATGGATGTGTACTTGTGTGTGTAAGCATGGATGTGTACTTGTGTGTGTAAGCATGGATGTGTACTTGTGTTAGTGTGTGTGTGTGAACATGGATGTGAGCATGGATGTGTTATTGTGTGTATGTGTGTGAGCATGAATGTGTACTTTTGCATGTGTAAGCATGGATGTGCACTTGTGTGTATGAGAGTGGATGTGTACTTGTGTGTGTTTGTTAGCATGGGTGTGTACCTGTGTGTGTGAGCATGGATGTATAAGTGAGGTGAGATAGAGTGTGTGTTAGTGAGTATAAGTGTGTGTAATTTGTATGTTTACATATGTTTTATGTTGGAAGGAGGGGGGCAAGGTGCAAAGAAGACACAGACTAGCTGTTGAAGTTGGGGAGCCCAGGGTGAATTTTTGCATCAGGGCCCGGTGGTTTCTAGTTACGACCGTGCCTACAGCCTACAACTACAAGGACAGAAGCAATATATAGAATCTGTTTGTCAACTGGGTGCGAGTGGCCACCAGCTTGGTTAAACAACCAGAAGTAACTGTTCCTGACTGATATTTGATCTGATTTGAACAATATTGATACATGTGATAGATGTGTAGCTCCAACACAGGCAAAAGGTCAATCATCTCAAGTGATCAAAGACATTTTTAAAATGCTTAGTACCATAACTTCATACTACATTCCTATTACTCGGTCCTTTCCATTGCAAAGCAAACACACCTCATACTTCTTTTCTCCGCACTGACTCTCAACCATTAATGGATCTTCTTCTGTGCTTTCAATTTGTTCCTAGACACAGTCATGGCCTCTCTTTCACATTAGAATTACAGCCCCTGACTTTGCAAATTACTTTATAAAATAATAATTTACAAAATAAGACATGAGATCTAATCTTCCCTAATTTTCTTCATCTATGATTATTTTTTTTACCCCTTTTTCTCTCCTCTCACTCAACCATCACCTTGATTCTGTCCCTTTTCATCTTACACAGTCTCTCTTGTCCATGCTTGCCCCTACCATGACATTTTTAAGCTCTCTTTCTTCACTGTGTCTTTCCAGTCCTCTTTGAGCCATGCCATTATAACTCCCTGGACCCCACCAATCTCTCAAACTACCTTCTCATCTCTCTACTTTATATCTTCTACCCTCAAAACTTTCTTGATTCCAACTCTTTACTTGACACACTTTAATCTGGATTCCTCTCTCGATACTCTAAGACTTTAACTAAACTAACCACTCACTGGTTAATCCAAGGGCCACAACTCGTCGCTAATCCTTCTGGACCTTTTTGTCACTCTTGAGACAGTTGACCACCCTGCTCATCTTCAAAACCTTCAAAGTCTTGATCTCTTTCTTGGTTACCATCCTACCTCTCTATTCATACTTTCCATGTCTTCTTTTATCATAAACCATCCCCTTCAATTTCCCTCTGGACTGGCATACCCCAAGACACAGTTTGAGTTTTGATATCCTGTTTTAAGTAATGCTGGAATTTAGGTAGTCTAAGCAGATCACGTAGCGCTATTACAGTAGGGGGATGGTACAAATTACAAAATGCATTAAAAATGTCACATTTCTTCCTGTCGCTTAAACTAGCACCATTTTACTCAGTAGTTATTACTACCCATTGGTATTTAAAAAAATAATGAAGTTTAAGAAGAAGTCTCATGGGAAAAATATATTTCTCTTTGACCTGGATCTCTCTTTGTTCCAATAAACTGCCTTCCTCTGCAGACCAGGAGGCCGCCATTGTCAGTCATGTGATATTTTGGGTGGCCTTCCTGCTCAATAACCACACTGAGCTGATGCTTTATGACAACGCTGATAAAGTATTTTCCTCCGCAGGTTTTCATTAGTCAGAATGTACAGCCGGGTGATTAAAACTAAGCATTCTATTGTTTACTAAACATAGTATGATAAGGAGTCGGGGGGTTTGTCTAGTAGATTGGAATAAGAGAACTAATACAAACGGCTAATATGCAGCTGCCTGAAAACATTATATTAAGAAAAAACTAAAACTGTTAAAAAAATAAATAAAGCAGAGCAATATTTCTGAAATTTTGTTTTCAATCTGAGACCAGTAATAAAAATACCTAGTTCCCCAACATGGATTTTCTCTGTTTAACTTAGCAGTGCCAGGGAAATGCAAATACCAAGCCATACAAATAAACCTCGCTCTTTTCTATACCTGTGTATGTAATTGTTTTTATGCAGGTGCATGAGTCCCAGCGCTATCTCATACGCCATTCTCTGCAATGTTGTGAGGTCACACGTAAGGAGGTCGGGAGTCATGCCATCCGCCTTCCGCTGGGCTCTTAGATATCTTTTCAAGTCTCCCTAAAAAAAGATATATAAAAATGACTCTTAGTTGTAGCAAACACAATGAAAACATCCAAATGGATGTGCCTTTATGTTACGACTAAACTTGAGGAAAGGCAGAACGCATCAGGCCCTGGAAGGGATGCCCTTGTTTGCAATGGGAACTTTATCTATTCCAATGAAGAACGACTTCACTTCTTTATTGCTTCACGTAGTTTGGGAATAGTTTTTTCCGTACTTTGGAGTGTTTAGTTGACGTTGGTACCTTTTATTGGGCCGATCTATATTCCATCTAAAGAGGCCTCTGAGATGTAACTTTACATCTTCAATTAAAGACTCCGATTTCTCTTGGGCTAATATGGCTATAGTCATTATTCCTTTTATACTTTATAACTATTAGAACATGATAATGTGATGTGATCTGACATTCTCGAAAGAAACAAGACGCGTAGGGCATGAATTTACGAGCATTTCAGTATTCAGTGGAGATGAGCAATGATGAAATGCAGCGCTCTTCTTTAAAGCTAAGAGTATACTTTGAATTTCAATCAAATTGGCATCGCCTTCATCCTGAGAACCCCTGGCATGCGAGAGATTCATCTACCGGAGATGCATGTAATGTTTTCTTTGAACTCACCAGCTGACAGAATTCCATGATCAGCAGGAAGGGAATCGTCTCTGTGGACAGACCCAGGCATTGGAGAATGTTAGGATGCTGAAGGCTCCTTCAAGACAAGAGAAGAACATGTTTACTGTAGTTACTTGTTACCAGTACCAGTAATTAAATGGGGAATTGTCCCATTTCACATTATTCTCAACCTTAACTCTTATACCTACATACAATATATCAATCATGTGTTAAATGCATCAGTGGTGGACACAATTGGACGTGATAATACGTGATAATGTCGTAGACCGTGATGCCTATAGCAAAATATGAGCAATATAGGTCCTCTACCCTTGTACCTGTATAATTAATGCACTGTATATTCACAATAAAGTATTGGTTGCATGTTTCCAACTAATCTAAGCAATAGGATAGTTTGCTTTGTGTTTAAGTCGCTATTCCGAGTCTCTGTTACCCGTAAGCTGTAGGGTGCTCTTCACTAAGCCAAACGATAGACGGCAGCATGTACTTAAGAAATGAAAGAGACAAAAACAACTAAAAAAAAAAACCATGCAGGAACAGATAAGCCATTATATCCTTGTTTCAAATAATTTACTGAGACAGAACATTATGAGTGTACTCTTAGCCCACTTACAGTTAAATATGCGGTGACACAGATTCATAATCCTGAAATTACTTGTAGGATGTTCTATGATTATGTGTGCCTGTCTTTTCACAAGTGACCTGCTTATGTTGCTTTAGAACTTTTAGCGAGATCATAAGCAACGCAGAATTCTTCTGAGCAGCCTATTAAAAGAACAACCATCTGCATTTTCTAGTCTAGATTTTTAGTATACTATTAGCAAAGCTCAGAGTTTCCATGACACATTGTGTATTATTCAGGGCCATCTCTGGCATGTTTCTCCTAATCGGAGAGGTTGCATTGCTCCTGCATCACACCTGTATTAAAGGAACACTCCAGAGATCATACGCACTTTAATGCATATGATTGCTGAGTGATCTCTAGAAATTATCTGCAGAATCTCCTCATATATATTGTCCCCGGGGGACTCTGGATGAAGCGTCGCTTCTCCAGGTCTCCGCTGAGAATCTCCAGGTCTGGGGAGCGGTATGGAAGCACGTACCACACAAGGTCAGCAGACCCCCAACCAATGTCAGCAGGAACGCCTACCGATATCGGTGGGATCGCCCGCCAACGTTAGCAAGACCGCCAACATCAATGGATTGCCCACACATCTCAACAGGATAGCCCACCAACGTTAGCAAGACCGCCCAATGGCATCAGTGGACTGCCCACTGATGTAAATAGATCCCCCTCCAGATAGCCGAGGAGGGTGGGCTCCAAGTGGCTGGAGCCTGGATGTTTCCAGGTGTGTTCATACCTCTGGAGCACACGACCCTATAAACTCTAGCTCTTTCACTCCCTCACTGATGGAGGAGAGAGGCAGTGCTAAAAACTGACAAATACATTTAATCATGCATGGGACAGGCATATGGCTCCGGAATCTAAGAAGAGGCCAAGGATTGATTAAGGCTTGATACTTTACAGCAGGAACACAATGGGCAGACTAGATGGGCCATCAAATTCTATGTTTTTGACCCAGCTAGAGATTCATGTCAACTCACGTAAACTCCAGCTCTTTCACTCACTCACTGATAGAGGAGAGAGGCAGCACTAAAGACAGACAAATGCATTGTGTTGGCCGGAACCATACATACAATGGAGCAGCCAAGGCAAAGAAGTAGTGGGCTGTTGCTGGTCTGCCCAGTCTCTGGGCCAATAGCAGCACTGATCTCAGCTGAGTCGTAGTCGCAGACCAAATGGAACCCCAGGCCACAATACTGTACCAACCCCCACATTTTCTACATTTTCGATAGCGTAATGAATAACACAATTATTGAGTGTTTATACTAATGTTCTGATTTGCTCTGTGTTATCTGTGGCTTTTTGGGCTGTAGACCAATATGACACATTAATACTGTAAAAGCACTGCGTGCCGGATCAGGCAGAAGTCTCAATGCAGGGGCAGGTTTGGGTTCAGAGCATGGTTGTAGGCAGGCTGATGTATCCAATTCAGGGCTGCGCTCCACTTTAGCCTTAGTCTTTCTCTTGGGCGCCATCTATAGATGTTGTGAGCACAAGCAAGATATAACTTTGGGTGACAAGCTCAGTACAGGTAGGAAACTGGAAGCGCACCGGCAAGGCAAAGCTAGGAGCTCAGCTGGAAGCTCTCTGGCAGGGCACATGACAGGAGCACGGCTTGGAAGCCCTCTGGCAGGGAACACGGCAGGAGCACGGCTTGGAAGCCCTCTGGCAGGGCACACGGCAGGAGCACGGCTTGGAAGCCCTCTGGCAGGGCACACGGCAGGAGCACAGCTTGGAAGCCCTCTGGCAGGGCACACGGCAGGAGCAAAGCACCCGGCTTGGAAGCCCTCAGACAGGGCACCCAGCTTGGAAGCCCTCAGACAGGGCACCCAGCTTGGAAGCCCTCAGACAGGGCACCCGGCTTGGAAGCCCTCAAACAGGGCACCCAGCTTGGAAGTAGATAAGGGATTCATTCTGGAATCCACAACTGACAAAAAAAGTGGTCATTGTTGGCCTTATTTACATATACCTACACAGAATCCCCTGCAGTGGTGGCAGCACTACAAGGTTTCTGTGGATAAGCAGGTCTTCTGCCTTGCATGGTGGATGTGGATGGGTGTTTAATAATGCCTCTGCCTCCTGATCCGAGACACAAGTGTTGAAACACGAGAGTAACCGATAACCGTAGAGCAAAGAGGAAATTAGATATTATAGCCCATTTATATATCATATCTGCAGCAGAATCGGCATTGAGGTACCTAATATTACATTTGTTTTCTAAATGTTTGTGTTTAAATTCCACACTTCTCTATCTAAGCCTACAATCGTCGGGTCCTACCAGTGGCGTCTCCAGGTTTCATATTTAGGGGGGGCACATGGGGGGCCAGGGACCAAAGTAGGGGGGCCAATTATAAAACGGTACATATACACTATATATATATATATATATATATATATATATATATATACACACACGTTAGACGTGCATTTTTAACTACATAATATGCACTTATCTCTTTGAAGTAAAGACTGTGATTTCAAAATAACAGCTAAAGTGACAGTTATTTTTCATTCTTTAATATTAGCCCCTGCTGACAATATATATAAATATTAGACCCTGCTGCAGATATATAGAAATATTACACCCTGCTTCCGATATATATTAATATTAACCCCTGCTGCGGATATATATTAATATTAGCCCCTGCTGCGGATACATACTTATATTATACCCTGCTGCCGATATACATAGAAATTATACCCTGCTGCCAACATATATTAATATTAGCCCCTACTGCCGATATATAGTATTAGTCCCTGCAGCCAATATATATAAATATTAGCCCCTGCAGCCAATATTTATTGATAATAGGCCCTGCAGCCAATATATATTAATATTAGCCCCTGCTGCCGATATATATAAACATTAGTCCCAGCTTCCGATATATATTAATATTAGCCCCTGCAGCCAATATATATTAATATTAGACCCTGCTGCCAATATATTTGCCACACTGACTGCAGATCAGGGGAAGACAGTGAGAGTCAGTGCAGTGTTCCCTCCTTCTGACTGCACCGTGACATTGAGAAGTCCTCTCCCCTGTAATCATCCCCAGAGTTCCTTTGTCCCCTCATTCACTAAACCATAGCGCTCTTTTACTACACCCTGTAGTTCAGGTATAGATCAAATAAACAACACATGGAAACAGCACATGCAACTGAATAAGATTAAAAAAAAACTTGTATTTGCAGGTATACATAAATAATGTATGGAAACAAAGCACTGCAGGTATAAACCAACAGAACACACAAACCCAGCATTGCAGGTATATATCAACTGGAAATCACATGTACACTCAGCACTGAAGGTTTAGATCAAATAATCAACAGCACTCCAGGTATTGATCAACTGAATAAGACATGCAAATCCTATATTTGCAGGTAAACATTAATAATGTATGGAAATATAGCCGATACAGATCAACAGAATGACACAAAACCCAGCTTTGCAGATATAAATCAATTGGAAATTACATATAAACTCTGCATTAAAGGTATAGATAAAACCCCTTAAATTACAGGCATAGATCACTGGTCACACACCCCAAAGCCAACGCTGGTGTCCATACTGCCCACATAGAACCTGACCAGCACCTAAGTTACACATTATGTCAACTTTGTCCCCAAACAGCTGAACGTACGCCGTTTTTGTCCCATAAAGACCTCTCCCTCCCAATCTATCCTATCTACCCCCTCTCCCTCCCAATCTATCCTATCTACCCCCTCTCCCTCCCTATCTACCACATCTGCCTCTCTATCTACCACATCTGCCTCCCAATCTATCCTATGTACCCCCCTCTCCCTCCCAATCTATCCTATCTACCCCCTCTCCCTCCCAATCAATCCTAACTATCCCCTCTCCCTCCCAATGTATCCCATCCACCCCCATCTCCCTCCCAATCTATCCTATCTACCCCCTCCTCCCTCCCAATCTATCCTTATCTACCCCCTCCTCCCTCCCAATCTATCCTTATCTACCCCCTCCTCCCTCCCAATCTATCCTTATCTACCCCCTCCTCCCTCCCAATCTATCCTTATCTACCCCTTCTCACTTCCTATCTACCTCTTCTGACTCTCTAACCCCCTCCTAACTTTCTAACCCCCCCTTTGAAGTTCACTTACCTTGGGCTTGTCCAGCGGTGAGATCGCGAGGTCTCTGTATCCCTGGTTCTGCCGGCTTCACTGCTGGGCGCCGGATATGACGACATATACCGGCGCTCGGCTTGAAATGCCGGCACTGCGAACCAGGAAGAGGCCTCGCGGTCGCGGAGAAGAGTGAGAGGCGCCGAACGGTTGCTGAGAACTTATTCCTCAGCAACCGCTCGGCGCCTCTCACTCTCTCCTCCGGGTCTATTAAAAAAAAAAAAAAAAAAAGACGGCGTTTCAATTGGGGGGGCACACCGGGGGGCACAGCATGATGTAGGGGGGGCCATGGCCCCCTCTGGCCCCCCCCTGCCGACGCCACTGGGTCCTACAAACTAATTTCAGATAACAGGCTGATCTGTGTAAATTCCACATCAGATAATCCCCAGCGATCTAGAATTCAGTCACCAAAGTGAATTCATCTCCAAATGTAGGACTTGCGTAGGGCCGACGTGGATCTTGTATAAAAACCTATTTAAATAGTTAGCATAGATTCCAGATGTAGAAAGCGCACAAGCACAAGGGCAGATGTAGTTTATAAACATGATGAAGGTTTTGCCGATAAGCCATTTCTAGTTACATTTACTTTCCACCGCAAAGAAACATAGTACATTATACTGCAGGAATGCCTCCAGCGGTGTTTAAAAACCCTAACATTGTCCCCATAACACCTTGTCCTGAATAACAGACAAGACAGACAGAGGAATGAGGGAGATAGCAGACTATTACTAGATTTGCCAAGAATTGTTTTTATAGCTACTATTATGTTTATGTTGATAAATGGAAATGGCTATTTTATATGACAGCATTTGAATTCACGGTGGCAACTAGGAGCTTTATGGCTGTTAATGCCAGCATGGAACTGCTCTACTAGACACATATAGAAAGGCAAAGATAATCTATTCCTTGGCAAACCGATACTTGTCCTGCAAAACCTTGGTGACAAGAAGCATGAAATGATCCAATACTATAGCTTCCCGTAAACCACATCTGTTGCACTTCATATAGGGTTTAATCCATGTTGGCCAGAACTATCCAACATGTACCTCAATGAAGTTGGGCTTTACAGAAGGTCTACAGAGGGAACCAATGTTGAAAGTAATTATTCCACGTCATATGTTTCTTACTAACGTCTTATAAATTCTAAAACAAATAAAAAACATTGCTTCCTTTCTGATTTCTACAAATCAGAGCAGCCCATTGAGGTGGCCCTGATTGTCAATTATTAGCCATCTGTGACTTGCCAAATGGGCCTCGGAAATATTTGGAATTAAAATAATTCAGTGTAGTTACTTCCAATATACCAGAGCACCATTCCCAGGCATTTATTTCGCAGACAAACACATCGATAACTAGTAGAGATCAAGACCTGCGTAACAATAAATAATTCTCAATACCCATCGGAAATGAAGATATCCACGGTTCAGGACCCAATAACATTCGATGTATGCTTAATCGACGTTCAGTATTGGTTACTAATGAAATTGCGAAATATATCACATACTATGCATTATGGCTAATCCTGCAAAGTTTCTTCTGCAAGAAGGACCAAGTTGGCCATGAATTATAGCCTGTGTGAGCTTAAATCCAACATGTACCTTGGCCCAGTTCACATGACAGGTGGAGGGCATGGAGTATAAAACACCTCCTCCCCTTCCACCTTTAGGTCCATCTATATTCAGGAGGCAAATTGGATTTGGCTCAGATGGGATTCTGCATGATGGGCCAGAGGTGTCATCTGGAACCAACTCAACCAGCGCCAAAGCTTATGCCTCTAAGAACCCATAACATTAACGGGTACACCTACCTATAAGGCTGTGCTTCCGACAGGAACTTTCTTTGTTCTAATGGGCTGGCGTTGACTCGTAACTCCTTAACAACCACTTGGGCTGGAGTATAGTCTGAGAAAATCTCACCCAGGATCACCTTTATGGAGAAGAAAGTTGATAATTAAATGAAGAACACTAAATGAAGGTTCTCCCGAGTAATGCATATTCCATTCTAATTTTTGTTTTATGCCACCAAAACATATCAGTTTACTTAAAAAAATGATTATACACATGATAGGCCTGTTACAGTTTCCCAAATAAGACCCGAGTAGCCTGAAAGAACAACTGTTTTATGACGTTTCTCCATAATTCTAAGCAGTATCCAAGAAGCTGCATGAGAAATATGCTACAACAGTTTGGAACCAGATCCACTCCCACAATAATATGCCATAGAAAGCAAAAATGTTAGCCCAGAAATTCATTCTCACCTTTCCAAACCATCCGTTCCCAATCTCCTGGAGATAGCTTAGATCCTGCCGACTAAAGCCTGTTTGCTTTACTGGATTGTAAATAAAGAATAAACATTTTTACTGTAATTCAACATTAAAGACACATACGTGCATTTGTTTCATTCTACCACAGAATACATCTAACTCCGTATTCCGTAGTTGAAGGACATTGGTTCTGCTTTCCTTCACTGGTGTGCTTTACTTTACTGAGGTGGTGGTAGGAGTAGACCCGTCTCCCAGCAGAAGTGAGGTTAATATGGCTCCTGAATCTAAGACGTGGCCAAGGATTGATTAAGGTCTGATTCTTTACAGCAGGAACACAACGGGAAGACTAGACTGGCCTTCAAATTCCATGTTTCTGACCCAGCTAGAGATTCATGTAAGCTCAATGGCATGTACCAGACCTTACTTTCCATGAGAAACGGGGGAACATACGCTTACCAAAAATAATTTGACCTTGTAACTTTTGTTTTACAAAATTAGTCCTGGTTGCAAACCACACACTGCATTGTACATAATGTGGCTATTTGTATAATATCATTGATGGCCAACACTGGATTTTAATACGGTTGCTTTCCTCTACCATTCAATGAGGTGAGTACTCTAGTGGCATTAACAAGCAGGCACGGACGGGCCATCTGACACTAATTCTCTGTGGGCTGCTGGCCAACAGAGCTCCAAACCTGGCGACCTGCCGCGTGAGCATAAAAATGGAGCGCGCGGTCTCTCATATCCAGCCGTCAGCTGGACTTATCTCATTTGGTGGCTGCTGGCGTTAAGGTGCCAGGGGTGCCTCGTCATTCCCAGCCTGGGCCTGTTAACAAGCCAAATGCAGCCCAAACTGTTGGGAAGAATCTGCGGCTACTTAATATCTCTTTTGCTTTAATCTTATAAATCACTTTGTGTTGACTCTGCTGGAAATGAATGCAAATTATATTCTGACATATTTGAACAATTATAATTGAGAACTGCACTCTCTGGTTGTTCAGAACTCTGATTAATCGATTATGTCATCTAAATTATAGATGTCAAACTATTTTATGTTTCAAACCCAGACATCGAGCAGCCTCGGTGTGGACACCCCTCTTTAGAATAACACCCTAATTTATTGATTGTCCTAGACGTCTTTCCTCTAATGCGGTTGCTCGTTCTTGTTTCTCCATCAATTATTTTTAGTACACTGCATATAACTATAAGTGATGACTCACTGCATGGAAGTTATTTTCTAAATGAAAATACATATAATATGATCGGAATCATTTTTTCCCAACTACTATCAAGGAGGTTTCATATTTAATGCAGACTATAGAAACCTTGGCAATGCCAAAGAAAGAAAAAGCTGGTTCTCCTTTTGCTAATATTCTACTTTTTAATCGATGGAATGAGTATGAGCCAGAAGCATGTAAAAGGAGGTCAGTGGCATGAAGGGTACCTGTTTTAGGAGCTTGTGTGCTGGGGACAGGTAAAGACACCTCTGAAAGAGGCAAAATATATACATCAGGAACGGACTGAGAGGAGGAGGTCTCCTCGGCAGGCGGGGTGTATTCCCCCGAAAACTCTTCCCCATCAGGATTCTCAAACTCCTATAAAAAAGAGGAGACAATAAGAAATGTAGAAAATTTCATGAGCAAATTGTATTTATAAATGTAAATTGTGAATACACCCACTATTAGCGTGCACGCATCTCAACGTATGGTGTTGTCCTGGCAGCTAATGGTGGGTCATGCATTACTTGGTGGTAATTAATGAGCTTCTGATAGTTGGGTCCAAATGTTACTACACATCTATCAGGGCTGGATGTCTTTGTCGCTTGATGGTGAACAATGTTACTTAAACTGTAAATCCTTCAGGACAAGGACCTGCTTTCCCAATGTATTCATGCCTATTATACCCGTTAATTTAGAAGTAGCTATCATTCTCACCTTGAATCCAACATCTCCCCTCTTGCAACAGAGACAGGTGAGGAGCAGAAAGATGAAGGCTAATAGCCCTGAGCAGGAGATAAGGACCACTGCATACGGTGGGGCGAGAGGAGCCCGTCCTTGTGAAGAACCGTCTGACAAGAGATTTAATAGAATGTAATCAGTGTGGAACTGAGACAGGTGGCTGGTTTTTATAAGAGATCGCATCTTTCCAATAACATGCATGATATAGCGACTGTCCTCTCCTAATACAGCTAACAAGATTAGAGGCCAATAAACTCAGGTTAGCCTATCACACAGTCACAAGACGATATTATAATTCTATTAAGTTGCAAAATGTGTACACAACACTTTCAAGTAATACACAAACATGTGTCCTATCTATCTATCCATTATGTATTATCTATGATCTATCATCTATCTATATATCTCTCTACCTATCTATTATCCATCTATCATATATCTATTACCTATCTTAATCATCATTACCTATTTATTATCTCTCTACCTTTCTATTATCTGTCTATCACATATCGATCATTTATCTATCTATCCATTATGTATTATATATGATCTATCTTTCTATCTATTATCTAATTATCCATTATCTATCTTTGTATCTATCTGTTATCTAACATCTATCTATTTATTATCTATCTATTAGCTATCTATCATCTATCTATATATCTCTCTACCTATTATCCATCGATCATCTATATATCATCTATCATATATCTATCACCTATCTATCTACCATCTATTATCCATCGATCATCTATATATATTATATATCTATCATCTATCTATATTAATTATCTATTACCTATCTATTTATTATCTCTCTACCTATTATTTGTCTATCACGTATCAATCATCTATCTATCCATTGTATATATTATCTATGATCTATCATCTGTATATTATCTAATTATCCATTATCTATCTATCTGTTATCTGTCTATCTATTACCTATATTTAATTCATCTATATATCGCTCTACCTATCTGTCTACCTATTATCCATCGTGATCTATATATAATATATTATATATCGATCACCTATCTTAATTATCTATAACCTATTATCTGTCTATCACGTAGCGATCATCTATTATCTATCTATCTACCTATCTAATATATTCACGTACCTTTATTCTATACAGTGATATTTTGTAATATTTTTTTTTTATTTTTTTTAACATGTAGATATAGCGCTCATATTATGTTTCTCGTAACTATATTTTATTAATGCAAAATTAAACAGTACAAATTAAACAGGCCTGAAAAACAGATCCCCTAATTGAACCAACTTATTAGGAGCTTAAATGATGCTAGACATGCTTCTTATCATGTAATTGGTATATGTAACAAATTAAAATGGGAACTTAGATTGATCTAATTAATAATGCATTAACCAATTAAAGGTGTTCTGAAGATGAACAGTTAAATGTACCCGGATCTCTGTTTAGGTTGTGGGTCGTGGTTAATGTTCACGTAACGTCGCTTGTTACGGAAACCATTGGAAAGGTTGTTATAAAGTTACTACATTCAAACATGGTCTAAACCATAGCATTCCGTGCAACATATTAACCCCTTCTTTACTGAGGGAGTTGTGACCCTTTCAGAATGTGTACACTATGTTTCCTTAACCACGATTCTCCTTTTTCATACACCCGCACAAACTATATATTGTTTCTTTAAGGACACATAGAGCTTTCTATTGATGTATGGTCTAACACCTAATATGAATAACACATTAAAATAATGAACATTTTGGAAAAAAAAATCCACTTTTGACCAAAATACCACAAACTAGATTAATGCAAGTGTCCTGAATTGGAAAAAAAACCCAGCATGCATATGTTGTCTTAAGTTTTTTTTTTGGACGTCACGGGGCACAGTTTTGCAAAACTGAAAATTTCAAATTTTATTTTGTGAAGCCTATGTCTCATTTGGGACTGTTTAGCAGCCCACCAGCACGAAAATACCCTCACCAAAGTACATATTCTCAGAGAGAAGACGAGCCAGGGTATTTTACTAGAGGCATTTGGACATGTACCATGGTTATTTGGTCACCATAATCTCTGGCAAAGGGAACCGTAACATTAATTTTAGTTTCGTTTTTTCACCAAACTTTCGATATCTGCTTGGGATTGTTTGCACCGATTACATGCAACTGCAGAGAAACCGATCAAACTGTATTCAGCAGCATCTCTAGAGTTTTGTATATTTATTTAAATATCCATGGCACAGGCAACCGCATGCAGAATAGGGCACACAAAAATAAAGGGTTAAATGATTAGTAATTTTATTTGCAGGTGGGGTAGGGGGTAGTGTCTGATCCTCTGCATGACAGCAGGGATCAACAGTTGGACACTTTTCTTAATTTTTTTAATTTATTAATTAATTTACTTTTTCAAGGCTCCTGATCATTCTCTGACTGATCAGCAGCACCCGCTTTCCATGAATGGAGCATCGCATTCATTGAGAAGGCAATGCATCCATTCATAAGGAGAGTCTTGGATGATCGCGCAAGGCTTCCGGCACTGGGAGGGTTAATGGCCGTTCACAGCGATCCAGCCTGTCACGGGTTGCGTTATATTTTCTTCTTTTTATTTTTAGGATTTTTTAAAACATTTTTTAACTTCGCAGATTCTGCTGATCGGTCTCTGACTCACTACTCATGAATGGATCCTCGCGGGAGGATGAATGGATCCTACTGTGCACGGAAGCACACACTGCTACTTTCTTTATGACATTCCATGATAGGTTCTTGGGCCACTTTTTTCATGACAACACGCCATGAAGGTTCTATCAGGTTAAATACCACGTTTTTTGTGACTTTCTTCTACTCACAGACATAAGCTGGAATTTACACCTGGGGCTTTTATTACTGCAGCTGAATGACTGGTCTTCAAAAGAGTTCTTGTGATCTCCAGATGGGGCAGATATATTAAACGTTGAGCACTTTTTCCCTGATTCTGTCCACTGCGCACCTCCTTTTCAGGTCCCACATAGAGAGGGATGGTGAGACTGTTAGTGCATGATATTATTCTGGGGATTTTGGAGGACATTCAAATGATAAAATCATCTTAGACGTGCTATTAAACGTATTGGAAATGTTGGTACAATGAGGAAAATTATGTGGAAACCTAACACGGAAGCAGATCATATAACACTACTGCTGTGGTTCACGGGCTCCAGATCTGAAGGTCCCTCAGAGAGATGATTACAGAAAGAAGATACGGCACAGAATTGAGAAGGAATGCACTACATACGGGGTAGTCCAGGTGGCCATACCACAGAACAGGTCTACACAGACCAAGCTAGAGGACATGGTGCGTGGAGCCAAGTTAAATTACCCCTTCAGTCACAGACTCTCGTGCACATCTAGAAGTGGAAGAAGAGTGCTTACATGGTTCCAGAGCAACCGTTATGGAGGACATTTCTGTAAATGCCTCACAAGCACCAATGACTCTCACAAACTCTGTCCCAGACACCTATGTCAGCCGAAGATATTCTGTCTACCTGTGAGAGCTACAGTAGGTTTTGGGCCTGGGTCCAGACTTTGCTTAACTAAAACAATATGGAGTGAGCACCGTAATGAGTTTGGCTGGCTGAAATACAGCCAGTATACTTAAACATGGATTCATGTCATCTCCTGCGAAGCAGTGTGCACGCAGAATGGGAATGTCGCTCTAAAACAGCAGCGTTTTTATCAGACGGGTCTATGTTTTTGGAAGGATGCAGGGAATTAATCCATATTAAAGTACTTTAACATGCATTTTTTGTGAATGGGGCTGTGTGGCATATCAGACTGTCCCTCTAATAAATACAAGTTTGCAATAACAATTGCAAGTGTTAATCACAGGCATGATACGATCCAAGTCATTGTTCTAGCTGTATTATAATATCATGGTTTCAGGGTGGAGCAAAAAAAAAAAGAACAAAAGATGCCTATTTGATAAAAAAAATGCTGGCTCTAAGATGAAAGGATCTTCAAATCACATTTATGGTGGCTGATAAACACGAGCATGGAATTTAGTTTCATACGTAAAGTACTAGGCATCACCTTTCACTAAAGGGTTTATGCACTTATCAAGCAACAAGTGTAACCCAGGCTGGGTTTAGAAAGCTTACATCTATGCTGTAGATGACTCCTGCTGTCCTACTGAAACCGCTTGGTGAATTCATTTGTCACCAACCATTTTTGTATACCCTAATTTCTCTAAAATTTAGATGTGTTTGACTTCAATAAGAGTTTATCTCAGACTCATATCCCAGGGGAGAGCTGGCATCTTTAGGCCCTAGGAGGGGGTGTAAAGTCCATCGGCCCTTTGCTCCCCTGCCTCAAGATACAGGCTGGCACTGTAAGGTACAAACTTACACTAATACAAACTTACAATAGGATACATATACTCATACCTAACAAACCTTACATTCCCTAACACAAACTTACATATCCACATTCATGCTCACACACACATACACATTCATGCTCATTCACACATACATGCTCACACACACACACACATTCATGCTCATTCACACATACATGCTCACACACACACATTCATGCTCACATAAACACTTACACATTAATGATAACAAACACTCTTATTTTAACATACAGTACATACCTTCAGTTATTAATAAATACTCACTCTCACTATCATCCCCTTACCTCACCCGCAGTTTACATTCTGACTCTTACACTCTGTGCAAGCAACCCCCCTTTTACCACGTAACCTGGTGTTATATAAACCCGCTGCATTCCTGCCTCCTCTGGCCAGTCCAAAATTGTTTACAAAGGGCCGGTCCAACTTGCACCAGCTGTTCCACTGCCCAGCCAGCCTCTGTCATATATATATATATATAGATATATATACTATATATAGTATTTATATGAGAATTAATGGATTATACCCTATAATTAATATATTGTTAAATCACAAGAACATTGCGCTCTTCTCGGTCTTTTGTTTGTGTACAGTATCTTATTGTCGAATTGCATATTGTCAATTTTAATGTCCCCAATGGAATAGGCTGTCTATAAATATTTATTGGGCAGTAATCTTAATTTAACAGACTGTGCTAGCATTTGGCTACCATCTTTTTTATTCAAATATTGTGGCTATTATCAATGAGTATAACTAAAAAGAAATGCAGCCCTGTGGCCAATGCATTCTATTCAGGGAACCTCATAATTATATACAGTGAATATTCCTATCCAAACATTCTGGGTCAGCATATCGAGGTAGTCAACTTTGCAGAAGAAACTCACTGAGATGTATTTGATAAAAGTTTCAATTACAAACATTAAACTGCTTCATCATATACTATGAAAGGCCAACCTCAGTGAGCTTCCCCTGCAAGAAGGTATGAGCAGATGAGTAGATATCATGAAAGCAACATAGTAAACAGTATCTTCGTATTTTTTCAGGACAACTTTATAAAGTTTATAAATAGTTGATTTCTAGCTAATATTGGATGCTGCCATATTGGTCCCAAAGAAGACAGCCTGCTTATCACAGAACACAATGAATGGTCTCCTCCAATGGAAAGGAATCAACAAGGTCTTCAAAGACGTGAATCTACAGCTTGTTCTACAAATTAGTTATCCCGCTATAATGTATCACAAAGTCCTAAGGACCAACAGAGGTGTGTAACTATGTATATATCACAGGATAATGGCAGATGTAGAGCAGCAGCGGAAACATAATATCAGCTCAACGAGATAAATTCACTAAGGAGGTCATCAAGACGTTTGTAAGAAAAACCTTCTCCATGTCCTAATTTGTCATTCCAGTGTTTATAAACTTCACTCCGGTGCCGGGTAATGATAATCCATGACAGCTGTGTTTCCCTTGTTAGGTTTCACCTAATGTTCTGAATACGCAAAGGGGACAGTTTCAGGGGGTTCAGCTCCCCTACACACTACAATTTATGAAGACCATCTTAAATGATGAACGTAATTATACATGTTAAACTTCATAAAGTACCAAGCATTTTGGTTTTTGATAAAAAAAATAATAATAATGCTGAAATAGGAAAAACACTGCAATACATCTGTGTCATTCGAAAGGTTTTACCCTGCCGTATGTTAAATATTAATCCTAAAATACATTTTGGGAACACAAAGTATCAATGGTAAAAGTCACTTGCAACTTCTGTAATGTATCGATGGACAATCTTTTCTCATAATATCCTGAAGAGAAGCCACCTGCCATGCCCACCTGCAAGATCAACAGGATCGACACCTACTTCAATCAACTCATCCTTATCCAAGCGATCCTCTCTTACTGCCTCATTCATATGCTATATAACTAAATGTAATGTCATATTTACTGCAAATATATTTGGATATTTGAAGAACATATGTTGTGTTTTTAGTAAATTAGCCTTTTTTTAACTTATTTTTTTGGTGTTTTTGGAGTGGGTTATATACACGGTATACAAACTTTTACGACAATCACAAATACCACAGTTATTCTGTGTGTGTATGTATAGCTTGAGGGACAGAGGAAAGTGAAATGCTAGAACAAAAGGTCATAACCAAAATATACAGGGTCAGGGGCTTAGATGTAATGAAGTTATATTTTACGGATAGGGAATGTAAACATGTATAGGATATGCATATGGCTACGGAATCTAAGACAAGATCAAGGGCCAAAATAAGATTCACACCATGACTGGAACTGTCATGGCTGGAACTGTCAGATTGGGAGTAATGGTCCAGACTGGTCATCAGGGCAAATGCGCTTTGTGTCTCCCAAGTGCAGCCCAGCAAACACTGTAGTGTGTGGCTACCCATTGGGTACAGGTGCAATGGTGAATACAATGCAGACTTCATTACTACCAAAACATTTCATTCATTCACAATGTGACCTAACAGCCAAAAGAAATGCATGGCATTCCTGTAATTGAATTGGAAACTGGGAGTTGCAGTCCCACAAGCCTGGAGTAGCAAGGAGTTCCAAAAAAGCACTATTAGTATCTGCTGATCATCACACTCTTATGTTACAAAGGACAGCATTTGATGAAAACATTCAGCATCTCCAATGGGATTTATCCCAGAAAAGAACAAAACACAATTTATACTGCAACGGAAAAGCCTTTTTTAAAAAAAAAAAAAGAAAGCACAATTCTAAGATAAAATGAGATATTTTCCCCTCTTGGCTTAATATTCTGATCATGTAGTTCTTTGTCATTACGACCCAAGATTATCTGTCTTAAGTAAAATAGGCACAGGGCACATGGGGGTTAACCAGAAGATGACCTATATGACAATGAGGGACACTAGCGTAGGCTTCACGTGTCAGTACTCATACCTCCCAAGCCTGACATACTCATACCTCCCAACTGTCTTGTGCCCTACAGTCCCGCTTTTGAGGTCAGGGGGGATCACAAGCCAGTTGAATAGATCCTCTTATGTCCCCTGATTGGTCCAGCAAGCTGAGAATTCAATAAAGGTCTCTGCTATTGCTGTGACATCTCCCACATGGCCCCCTTGGGAGCCACCTAAGCTTAGTACTATGAGGTGTAGGAACTTTCTAAATGAGCTGACAATATTAACCATTTAATAGCACATTGTGGAGATTCTATGTAATGACTCCCCAAATGTGTTAACCTTGACTTGTCATTAAAACACTTAACAGAGTCACCTGCGTTCAAGCAGGGATTTCAACCACAACATACGACTGGCAAAAGCACTATCTGGGAATCGGAGATATGATCGCAGAAGTGACCCCGAGAATTTCCAGGCATGCCGGACAGGTAAGGTAGATGGATAGACTCTCGAAGGTACCCTGATTTGGACACCTGAAACATTAAGGGGTATGGATACTCATAGTGATCCCCCTACGCTATCAATAACATGTACTGGTGCTAGGACAAGGGTGCCCTAATTTTGGTGCTCTGAGTACGGTTATATGGAAGGCAAATCAGCTCTGTGTGTGCGATAAACATTCAAAACCATGACTGCGAAGTTCTATTAAGTGAGCATTGCAGATAACATCATAACACGTTATCGCACTGATTTATACTTAAACATGGACACTAATAAGAATACAATTTGATCCACATCTCTGATTGCAACTTGTGCCAATACACATGAAAGTTATGATCTCATCAAGCTTAATAAGCTTAAAAAAAAACAGATAAAGGGTTTCTTAGTTACAGGAGTACAATTAATAAGGCAATGGAAATTGATTTGTGATAACTAGGACAATATCTCAGAGAGATTAGAATGGAATTAAATCACAATTGTAGAAAACCATTGTGCCCATTCATGGGTCCTCACTACGAAAGCAGGTAAGACCAGAACCTATTCAATGTGGGTGAAACTAAATAGAGTAGAATTAAAAAACCCATTAAAAGGACGAGGGATGGCTTACCATTTTCTGCTGGGGCTGCCAAGGCCTTTTCGGGGTTGAAATACGACATGGAAACCACCAGGATGAACAGGGCGTCCAGTCTCGGCATCTTAGGGGGACAATCTCTCTATGGCCCTGAAGAGATCAGTCTCTGCTATGGCACGAGCCGGGGAATGATGTTGTTGGGGGGGGGGGGACAAACACAAGGCAGTGTGCACCATGAATACGGACAGATATTAAGATCATGAAATCAAGAACATCCTAATAATGCAACTAAAATCACAATATATATATATATATATATATATATATATATATATATATGTTATACTGTATATATAGCATTAGTAGCACAAGGAACATCTAACGGGATTCCTGGCATATGAATAGGTTAAAACTAGGAGATAACAATTTATCTCTTCTATAAATGATCTCATTTGGTCCTATTGTGACTGCCCGAGATCATCATTGCAAACCAATATAGCAAGTATAGGGGCCTTTCTATGCCCTCCTCGCTTACCTGTATCTCCATTGATATGATGGCATTGCAGAATGCAGTGCTTTGGATCTCATGTTTTGTAAAAAAAAAAAAAAAAAATAATAAAAAAAAAAATATCACGTTCCCCTCCAAAGAATTAAAAACAAAACGAAAACGTGGAATGGAAGAATAGACGCACACGCTTACAAAGACGTGCACACGGATGCCTTGCTGGTTTTCCTGGAAGCAGACAGAGAAAATAGGAGAGAGTCCTGCAAATCAGTGATACGATTCCTGCCTGCTGCTGAATGAAACACAAAATCCACGCAAACACATGTATGTCCAGATATGCGTGTATATATAGGCATATACATATACATACATGTGTATTTTTGTTACAAAAGAAAATGATGCAAAAATATACATTAAATGTAATGAAGGTGAGATTGATATTTTTTTTTCTTCTCTGTATGTTGCAAGGGCCCCCCCTTCTATGTGATGGATAGAAGACCCTCCTATCATCCCGCCCACCTGCCTTTAAGATCTAGAAAATGTGATTGGCTGATTGACTTGTCTTTTTAAGGTCCTCGGAAAAAGAGATGCTGTAAAGGGGAGGGTAATGGCTGTCGTCATGGATACCTCAGTGGCAGCAGCTTCAGCAGCAGCAGCATCGCTGACAGAGAAACTGCAGGACGAGGGTTCAGGCTAATCTAGTGGAAAGGCAGAGCTGAATTAACCACCATTGTGGGGATGGCTGAGAATGGCTTTAGAAAGGGCTGGGGGGGCACGGATGATTCATCAGACCCTACACATCACTCCAAGTCCCTACACCAGAAGAAACAATATGTATTTAATGAGACTGGCTCTTTAGATGCCCATGTATTATCACCCATCAGCAATGTTTAACGATGGCCAACGTAGCTAAACCTGGGAGTGATCAGAAAATCAAGACAATATCAGCATCGATATCGCTCGCTGATCCAGAATCCTTGGATTATTCAGAAACCCTACACAGCTGAATAGTGCAAAGCGCTGATCAGATGCCCCCCATCCCCCCCAAGCTTTGGAGAGCAGGAGTGGACAATTCATTGATGCATATATTGATTGCCTCAGGCACCCAAATGGTTAACAGAGAAACTGTGAATAAAATGAACATTAATGTAAACGCAGAATTCTAATGAGACGCGGATATTCAGATCGCAGTTATTCGGATGTTATGTTAACCTTAAGAATAAAATGTGATATTCATAGTAGTTAGATAAAAAGAAATCAGCACATTTTGATGATATTAGGCTTATCTACAAACACAGTTTACATTGATTCATATGGACAGATCGTTGTGACACAATTTAATATTTCGTTTTTATATAATTGGTCCTGTCTTCTATTTTTCTATAGGGAATTCGCCAAACGTTGACCATTAGCCTGGAACTCATCTGTTCACAAGGCAGTTTAAGAGTTAACTATTCGCTAATACCAATACTAATACCCCCAAAGTTCATGTCTTTATTTGCTCTGGACCAGCTTAATAGCCACAATGTGATCCGCAACTATTTTTTTTTTAAATAAGGTTGATAATCTTTTGGATAAGATGTAACAGGTCCTTAAGGAAATAGGAGTATATGCATCTAGAAATGTTTGAGTCAATGCCAAGTCTCAGTTGTTTAATTTTTAAAATAGCTTTTGTAGACAGTGCGGACGATTTCTCACGTAGGAAGGCGCGCGCATCATTTAAAGCATAGACTCTGACAACACCTAAGGGACTAAGAAAGATGTCCGCGTTAACATGTTATTGGAATCATGTTCCGTTATTATCGAATATGTGATTAAATCCTAATTTGTATCTCCCAGGTGTCATTCTTCTGCAGGTAGAGCGCCATCCCTTAGTTCCTGATCCCACTCCCCTATCTTCATCCCTTTGTTAGACATGAAACCCACATATAGGACTTATGGTTGGTTAAAGGTACGGTCTACTGCCCCAGGCAGTGTCACCATACATGTTAAGACACTTAGTGAGTACTTTAATATGTATTTTTACTCGGGTTTACATTTTGTTGTCGTGAAAATGCCCAGCTCTAACACTACCTCTGCCCTACATGATCACCGCTGGATTTAGCTGCTTGAAGTATAAAAGGGCATGAATTAGCTCCTCATTCATATGCTTTAAAGTGCATTAGAGGGTTGAAGTGCACCTTTTAAGTTGGCCACATCTCTCTGAAATAGCAAAATAAATTATCCCATCGCAGCCTTTGAGCAGGGTCAAGGCATGGGACTGGAAGCTTACGGTACCTGCCAGTTTCCATGGTAACAAAAATAGAATGAAATTGTAACGGCCCCTGCATGCTGGCAGTACATTGCCAGATCACCTTGTCAGCATGCAGGAACCACGGCTCGATACCTGCTTACATCCGAGCAATGATATATACATCATACATTTACTGATAGGGGTTGGGGCTTTTCCGAAAAAATCTTTTAGTTTTTATTACTGTCATTATTTGGATTGGCATGTGCTGGGAGCTAATGCTGATGAATGCTTCACTATTCCAAAATGTCCCACCTTGAAAATGGTAAATCTTGAGAAAAACGCTTACTGGACTCGTAGGAAGGAACAATGCAACTCCAGGGATATACTTAACCCGCTCAGCTCCTCGGTCTGCACTAATTAAACGAATGCGGCCCACAATTTGCCATGTTATGGGAACGTTATGGGAACAAAGAGAACTTACATTTACAGATTTCATGTCACCTTCAAGGTTCATCAGTAAGAGTACATTTCGGGTGACTTTGTCCTACTCAATCACCACACTGAGCTGATTCTTTATGGCAATGCTAATGAGGTCTATTGTTCCATCGGCTTTCATTAGTCAGTGTCTGATTGGGTGATTAACACTGAGCAATTCTACCACATGTAGTATGATAAAGAGTGAAGTTGTTGGTCTAGTAGCTTGGGAAAAGATAACAGGGTTAGAACATACATAAATGGCTAATATGAAGCTGTCTGAAAATGTTATATTAAGCAAAAAATAGAACTGTTCTACAACAGAAAATAGCTCATTATTGTTTTAATCTCATACTAGTAATAAAAAATGGAGTAAATTTTCCTTAGGTGCATACATATACATTTATATACAGTCAAAAAAGTACATTTATGCATACACACACTTACTGTAGCAGCACGTGTAGTATTTAATAATAAAACGTATTGCATTAGTTGTCTCATAAGCACATATGATATCAACCATATTTCATAAAATTATGGTTATTGTGATTAATTACATTTAAGTGTTGCAATGTATAACTTTTTAATTTTATATTTAACATTGTTGCATAATGATTTAGGTGGGGGGGGGACAAGTCCATCAAGTTCAACTTTGATGTGTTCAATATTGATGTGTTCAAGTTCAACATTAAAGTGATTTCCAGTTGTGCCTCAAAGAGTCATAGGTAATTCTGTCCGTATAGCCCATATTTTAAGGCATCAACATCTTTTCAATGGTTTGGAGGGAAATGCCTTTTTTCAAGTCTGAATATAGAAAGTTTGTTCTTTGTATATTCCTATTAATGAGCAAGTCATTACAGAGCAGCTGGTATTGTCCCCATGTGTATTTGTATAATGATATCTTTTTTCTTATGCAAACAAATTTAACTTCTCTAACCTTTCTTCATAACTAAGGTTTTCCATCCCTTGTATTAGTTTTGTAACCCCACTCTGTACAATCTCATTTTAAAGCGTAAGTCTGCGCTGTATAGTAAAGGTGGGTTCTTATCATTGACTTCTGCAATGCTTGACATTGAAGACTGTTGCTAAATGTATTGTCTACAATTATTCCCAAGTCCTTCTCGTTTATTGATTTCCCCCCCAAAAAAACATTTAAGGTATAATTCCCATACTTATTTCTTTTCCCAAAATGCATAACTCTGCATTTGTTAACATTAAAACTCATCTGCCACTTGGCTGCCTACTGCTTTAACTCGTCTTTTATGTTCCATCAAATTTCATATGGCGCCTCTGAGTGCCTACCCCAAATATAACCCTTGGAGACTCGACCGGAAAAGATTTGCAGGAATTTTCCAAAGTTATAGCAATTACACAAAAAAAGGTTTGGGGAGTTTTTTATTTTCAACAAAATAGGCCATTCGAATAGCTCTGTAAAGACTACTAGAGATTACAAATCAGAGAGACCTCAGAAGGGATTTACTAGTTAATTAGAAAGACATCAGAAGGGATTTGGATAATCAGCAAAATTTTACGATATAAAACAACATTATTAGTGGCTATTTTTTTCATATTCTCATACTTATTTGTTTAAGGCTGAACACTATGTGGACTATTTTACTTTTTAAAGACCAAACACATCATTCAAACACATTCAAAAGCAGACACACATTTCTGGATCTATAAATAGTTAACCCCAGAAGTGACTTACCTCGCCTTTACCAGTTTGGTTTCATTTCACACGAAAATGTTATCATAGCATGAATGAAAAAACCAAACAAGGTTAATGTATGTAAGAGTTCAGGGATAAGTGGCATAACAAAGACTGATTCCTGTCTTTCCACTAAATCATTAACGCGGTGCTTCCCTAGAAATGTTGGGCACCTTTTCAATCAGCTACAGGGATCGGGGCACATATTGACATGCCCCCAAAGAAATCCCTCCTTGATTCAGAACAAAACCCAGTCATTACCCCTCTGTACCTACTTGGAAGGCTAATGTGCCACCGCAGTAAAAGGAATAGGGTATGAAAGGCACAAGGGACCTGGGAGGGTTTCAATAAAGGCTTTTCATAATTTATGATGCTAAATACAGAATTATGTGAAAAATGAATAAATAATAATAACTAAAGTTGTTGAAGAAGACAATACAAACATCTACTCCTATCATTGCAAAAAGTATATTAGATCAAGGAAGGTCATTGCCTGACCCATTTACAGGGACTGGGGACCTTGTATCCTTTGATGTGGCTTACATCAGGAAAAAAACAGGCAGACTAGATGGCCAAATGGTTCTTATGGTTCAAGGATTCTACTTCAGCCAAGGTGATGGTTGAGAGGTTCAGTTTATAAGGTTCCCTTACAACCTCGGAGGAAAACTGAATGTTGTTTTTAGGTCTTCTTGAGTCATGGTCACAAACTCAATAACTTAGTAAGTTTGAAAAACTCCATCCATGTCAATCTTTCCAAGATATTCATGATTATATTGATCTAGATCCAGTTTGGAACAGTTCGAAATATTTCCCACAGAACTCTGTCTTCTCGGTTAAGTTGGGACCAAGTAAATTTCTTGGAATTCTGACAACTCGGCAGTCGAGCTACAAAGGAAATCATATTGCGGTACAGCTGAGTTAAGTCTGGTTACATGCAGAAATGTTAGATCAACTTAAGTATTTTTAACTTATTTCTCCAGAAGGAGGTGAGCTGATAAACTCCATTAAACGGAATAGTACTGAAGGACTTGACCACTAACTTTACCTCTGACTTAATTGAAAGACTTACGTGACCAACTCAGCCGACTTTACAACCTACTCAACAGGCGTTGAGCTAAGCTTCGCAGATATTCAGTGCCACTCTATGGGAACTCTAGAGAAGGCTTGCAATGTCTACCTTGATTGCATTTGACTGAACCTCACTTTTCATCATTAAATGAGTAGCTGATCAAGTTGTTTTTAAGTTTACGAGAGTTACGTCTTCAACTCCACTGATCAATCAGACTTTAGTAGCTAAACCCCACAGTGCCTTCTACATAACCAACCAGTTCCCAGTTAGTAGGGATTTCTAGGAATCATTGTGGAAAGAAATTCCACCTGAAAATATAAAAAAACAAACAAAAAAACTCTGCCCCGTTGATTGTTTTGACTGCTTGGAGACAGCATTCTTTTTTTGTTTAGTTTTTTATTAAAGTAGGACAACATAAAAAATATAAAAGCTGCCCCAGAATAGTATTTATCTGATTGGCATTCTTTTTTTAGCTCTTATTTTTTTTTCTGATTGTTTTACACAATTAAAATCCATCAGAATTTGGATATTTCCCCTGGAATTCCCGTGAAAAGAAATATTTTGTTTTTGCTCAAAAATTAATTTTTTTAGTTAGATACACTATATTTAATTTCTGTGAGTTAGCAATCAAGAATAACAACTTGGTAGGATTTGTAAAAACAGTGAAATAATAAAGAGCCAGTGTGGTCACAAGAAAGGGTTAAATGCAATATGTTGTATGTTGCAATTTTATAGACAGAACTGATGCTAAATTAATCAAATCGTGTCAGTTGACAGTATGTATGTGTGAATTTGCTCAGCATTTCTTTAATCATATATTCTCTCAGATCACAACATTTAAAAAAAACAACAATATGTATGACATCATATGGCAGCTACTGTATAGTGAAAAACCATATGTTTAAATGACTGGCAGTCATAATACGTTCAAAAGGAAAACAACAGCAAAATATGTTTTATATGCAAATTGAAGTCTTGACTGTTATGGAATTCAGGAATTATGGTGATGCCTTAATTAACTAGATAGGTGTGAGCAGGCAGGGAAATAAAGTGATGTAATGAATGGTTATACAAGCTGTTTAATATTTACATATCAATTGATTGTTTGTTGCGTTGACTCATGGAAAACCGCAATTAATCAAATTAAAAGGATAACAGAACCATCTATCTTGAAGAAACAAAAATGGGTGATATTTTGGTTTCTCTGTCTGATAACCTATTCACACCCCGCATATTTCATCAAAATCTTGGCACAGAATTTGACGGCGGATAAAACCCATTTGGCTGTCTATTCGGCCAATTTTTCTTGGTATAAAGACTCAGACCTTTCGGTCCTTGGTCGCATCTTAGATTCGAATAGCTTTGTGCTTATTCCATGCATGTTTAAGTTCCCTCAGTGTATTAACATCTACCACTTCTGCTGAGAAGCTGATCTACCAGCCTCTTAGTAAAGTAAATCCTCTTTACGTTACATCTAAGCATATGATCCTCTAATATAGAGACATGATATATGCTTTTGAGTCAACAGTTTTGATGAGAATGTTCTTCTATTTGACTGATGACTTTGTGACTGCAGTCCTATTGTCCTAGTCTTTAACATAGTTTAATCCCTAACTCTGGATTTCATGTAGCCCTTATATGCAAAAAATAGCCATAATCAATCTGTTGTACATAGGTGTAATAATTATGGATAACCTTGAATGTGATGGCTCTGAAACCTCTGCTCATATGAAGGCCACATGAGAGAGGAGTAACATCCCTCCAGTTGTGTCCTCTGTGGCTATGGGTGGAAACGTTTGCCCATATTCTAAATTCTGGAAAATGTCACTTTCCAAGAACAAACTGTGCTTCTCCCCAGAGTTTCTATGGCTAGTTAGGCCTTTGAGTCACAGGATAGAATATTTATCAGGACGAACACCAGGATTCAGGAAATAATAGTTATCTTGTGCGTCGTGACATTAGCAAGCAGATGTTTGGAGCTTTCTCACTCCAGTAGGCTTCTGTGTTTCCACAAGAAAGTTCCCTTATCCAAAGTGAACTTATCATAAGCAAACAGATGGAATTATACTGGACTTTTCTAGAATTAATTATCAAGACATCCATTCCTAGTTATCATGCTTTTATGCCAGTTTGATAAACACATCGCCTGGCGATTTCTTATCATGTCTCCCTCTTCCCAGGTATCGTCACTGTGATCCTGTCTTGAACCCCTCGTTTCATGCTTTCACCATGTTCTTTGCTACTTACATCCTTATTGCACCTGTGATTGATTCCCAAACCAACTAATTTCATGCTTAAACCCAGGGCTAGTGGCCAAGTAATTATGTGTGCCACAAGGGCCACACACCATCAGCTATCAGTCGCACCTTTGAAGGACTGGATCTACAGCACGAGTGGCGATAAAGGTGAGTGGCTCCATTGGGAACCAATCCAACAGACATTTGCCCCCCCATTAACCCGCTGTTCTTTGCTTGTCGCTCACCTTTGTATGCTCTTTCAACTTCTTAACAGCTTCTAAGAGTATTTCTCCTTCAATTTCAGTATATGTTTAAATAAAATATAATAATCATGATAGCAATGCTGAAAGGTCACAAAAGTAAATGAAAAAATACTTTTTGCCCCTCTCTTGTCGTGTGCACGTGCACGGGAGACACATTCCTCCATGCAGTATAATATCCCTTGCGCATTCAGTACTGGATCACGTACATACTTGTGACTGTAAATCATCCTACTTTATCTTAATTGTGCTATAATCTTGTAAAGTTCTGCATACTCAGTTGGTGTTGTATAAATAAAACACAGCATTATCTTGCTGAGAACACAGAAAGCATAGTGTTTGACAAATGTATTTCTCCACTGTTGGATTCCAGATGCGTTTGTAGGTTTTGATGCCCTTTGTTGAAGACGGACATCTTAAGTAACAGGTCAATTATCATAAAAATCTGGAACAGGAAAGTCCCCTCTAGGTTTTATTCACTAAAGCCAAAATTCTGAATTTATGTATTATGGAAGGCCAGCCCCAGCGAGTTTCTGCTGCGATTAGAGCATGCTTGGCCCTGTATAATGCATGGTCGATATAACAAGGTTTCATGAAATCCACAAGAGAAGGGAGAGAAGCCAAGAGGGACATGGCCAGACCTGGGATGGGGTGTGGTGAAGGTCAGAGGTGGGTCCACCCACCATACCTGAAAATCCACCTTTGCTTTTCTCAGCTACAGAGTATCATTAGATGTCCACTGGGAGTCAATAAGTCAGTCAAAGGGAGATCAGAGGATCCCCAATCCCCAGCAAAAGCAGCACAGTGGGGCAGCTACTTGTAACACTACAAGAAAATTGAGACTGTCCTCCAAAAAATGGGACGTGTGTAGTTTATGTGGAAACCTGGTATCTGTGCACAGACTCATAGACTGATATAAATATATACCATTAATATAATGGGGCTCTTATAGTATGAAGGGAGGCCTATACAGGTGTAAAAGAGGTTACTCATAAACTCATATTACCATAATCGTTTTTTCTTTATAGCAAAATGTGTGTAAACCCCATAATGACAATTGACGTGCCAAGCACGTCATGGAAAAACAGTCAGTTAGTGATAACTGACGTGTCTGGCACATCATGGGGTTAAATGAGCTTAGAAAGCGATCAATGATTGAGGCATTGCAGCAACAACAAAAAATATGTAGGGGTGCCGTGTAATCACTCCCTGGAGCAATTAAATTACATTTGTCCTATTGAAAGGCGGCATGTCTTTCAAATATGGCGTTGCGCTGCTGCTGCAAAGACCATAGGAAGCGATCAATTATCCCTTTGCTTCGGTCAGCCAGTGTCATGCTCAGCGTACCAGATGAGACCCCAAGAGAAAGCCAGTCTCAGTAGAGTTCTTCGCTATCCAACCAGTTCCCCCTCGGACTGAGCCTTTTGGGCTTGAGCGGCCTTAGGAGTTTCTAATGATCCTCAAGAACCTGGAACAAACTCTAAGAGTGCAGGAGCAGGATAGTCAAGACAAGCCATTGTCAGATTTATCAATATATGAGAGGAGAGATCAGGGAGCCAGAAAGCAGAATAGTCAAGGTCAAACCAGGTCAAACACAGGACAAATAGTAATAAGTGCTCTAGGACAGGATACACTATGGCAAGCGTAGGTATGACCATCACATGGGGAAATTCAGATTTTGCACCAACAATTCAATATATGCCTGTGTCCATTTTAAATGTAAGGCAATAACTTTGTTTGTGTCTTTTCACACACATTGTACTTCAGGTATGAATTTATAGCTCTTGGTATATGTCACTGTCAAACACCCTAATATATGTTCAGCAACACCAACCAGGAATTTTGGCATCTGGTCATCCTGCTACCTTGTCTTATTGTGGACATCTTTGAAACAAGCCCATTCAATTTACCCCATCGAACCATGTATTTTTGACAACAAGACACCCCAGGGTTTTTCTAAATTCCAAGTTGAAAAACTGAAATGTGCACCTCCCATTTAGCCCCCAGACAACCCGAAAAATCTATGCATGGGTGGTATCGCTCAGGTGATGTTGCTGAACAGATATTGGAAGGACATGGACGTAGGATGATGTGAAAAAAAATGTTTGGAAATAGCAATTCGCTACTTGTACTTATTTCCCTATAACTTTAAAAAAAAAACCCCATAAAAACATTGGGTAATTCTAAACTCTATTTAGCATTTTTTTCATTAGCTTTTGTAGATGAGTAACACATTTTTGGTTCAAATAAAAGTCAGGAAAGGTGTTTTTTTTATAGTTCACCTTTATTTTGTTATCTTTTTATACAGTAAATTAGATAAAAATTTAAAAAAATATATACTTAAAAAAAGCCCTTCTTGTCCTGAAAAATAACAATATATAATTTTTGTGGGTTCAGTAAATGAGAACAAAATTAATGCTAAACACAAATGCTGCAGAACAGCCATAGTCACGAGGGGTACACAATTAAAAAACCATATATATAAAGATACCTGAATAAATAAATGAGAGTACAAATATATAAAGGGACAGAACCTGTTAAAATAAAAGCGAGGGAACAGCAAACATCACTCTGATCTTGGCTTTGCTTGGAGAAAAAAGCCACTGATTTAACCGATCAGGCACACAAGACTCAGACAAGTTAGAGCGTTGATCGTTTACGAAATGTGTAATGGATATCTTGGCAGAGGGTTATGGGAGTTGTAATCCAGTTAAAGTTAAATGAGAGGCTGCCAGCCTAGGTACTGCTATTAAAACGAATGTAAAAAAAATTCCACCTATCAGCCCCTTCCCAGCCAGCTCCTTCTCTCTTTGTGTAGGAGGTTCTTGCTCTCCCTCCATCCACTTGCTGGGGGCTTGGTCTCAGAGGTATGAAGGGGAGGGGGGACTCCAGATACTTTTGTCTGTTCTTCATCCAAACCCTTGATATCCGACTTCCAGACCATAGGGTGAGAACACAAACCGGCGGGGCAGTAAGTAGTATTTGTAACAATGTTACGGGTTCTCTAGGCAGTCGACGTTCTTGGGACGAAGATCTAGAACATCTGAAAGTGATACATGCCCATGGGAAGTGTGTGTTAGGGTACCATATGGCCGGTATTACTACGGATACATCATGTCTAATCCTTATTTAGATTCCTCTTTGTGTTCTGACTTCTTTATTGTGTGGTTTTAAAACAAATATAATCACAATATTTAATTCTACGTTTTGATTTCTTGATGGTCTCTAAATAAGGTCTTTGTTACTCCGATAAAATATTCCACGGTTTATAAAGCGCATTGCGTAATAGGGGAACTACTGCCACTGATGTCTGAGAATCTGTATTATCGCTACATTTTTAACCCATGCCTCGCCAAACAATAACAGGGGTAAAAAGTAGTTGATTGGAGCACTGCAGTAAAGTTCTTGTAGTAAGCTCATTCCGCTTCTACCCGAAAACCTGAGACAACAGATATATTTTGGGTATTTAAAACATAAACAGAAAAAAATAATAATTGTGATGTGATGTAATTTTTCATTTTTTATGCTTCTTTGAAATGTTTGGGGTAAAATTATTTATATATATATAATAAAATATCATTTAAAAATGTCCTGTTTACAAAAGCGATTAACTAAAGTTGGATTATCAGGTTGCAAAGTTCATATGAAGCAAAATTAGAAAAACTCTTAGTTTTCATCTTTTCATTCCATGTATCCTATAAAAGTATGTTTGTCTGTACCACCTCTGTTGGATGACAGTTTCATGCACCAACTACCCAGCTTTTCACAGCATGATGGCAAATCATGCCATCATGTTGTAGAACCATTTGTTTTTATGACGAGGATTCACGATCAATATTAACAAAGCAGCGAGAGATGTTGTGGATTGTTCCTTGCGAGGCTTTTTAACCCATTCAGTGCCTGTGGAATGTGCATTGCTCATCCATGTGGCACGAGATCCCGTTCCTCTGAAAGGGGCAGGATTTACTAAGGCATCTTCTGGGAAAGTGGGAGACCTTTTCTCATATGACACAATCTCTGCTCAAGCTTCTGATTCACCAAGAGGTGACTTGTTCCAAGAGAATGCTCTTTCCCAATGCGTTCTTATTATGGGTGAGGTCGCTCCTGTCCTTCTGACCACTAATTCTCGATAGAGCGATGGAAAATCGCAATGTAGTGAAAAAAGGACAGGTGCCTTGTGGATAAACATCCTCAGGGTATTTGACAAAGCCGCGGAACTGGTGGGAGATGGAGAATACAGGTGTCTTGGTCTATGATGGAGGGCGTTCTTCAAGTAATAAATCATGATTAATTAGATTTCAGGTAGCAATAAATCCATGATGCCATTGTGTGGGTAGAAAGGGTTATTATTATAATGATTAGCTTAAAATATGTTCTAACAGCAAATGATGAAATTTAATGTGTATTATCAGTCTTTGATAAGAGCTTGTACGCTCCAGTGCTAGGCTACGCTCCCCAACTATATGACCAAAACCTGCATGATCAGCAAGTGAAACGTGTAGGAGAAAAGTTGAGTAATACTTTGATGGGAAATTGAATCAGTTTTGGATCCAACCCCCTAGGTTTTAAACCTTGAGACTTTGTCTAATCCATAAAGGAAGCCTCAACTTTTTTTGAGTATTTTCATAAAACATTTGTTTATTATGAAATATTAAGATTTTGCTTATTTTACAGACTTTATCTACCTTTTTGTGGAGTACTGTTAATGGATAAGTATGACTGGTAGGGGTGAAGTACGATCCAGAACCCTTGGGTGTCGTCGTGCTTACATGCCACCTCCATGGACAGGGTGGATGTCTGGCTTGGCTTTGGACACATTTTTTCCGGGTTGACCCTTCCGCGGTAATAGAAACATCCCAACATTTCCCATTTATTCTCAGTTTTACGCTTTCTGCAGAATATTTGCTAAGTGGGAGTACCGACTCTAAGATGCTTTATTGGAACATCTAAGGATTCCAACTAAGTCGTGATTTATGACTTGGGAAGTCTGCAGTTCTTTTATGTTCTTGCAAGACGCTAGAGGTTCAAGGATTCTTATAACCTTTTAAAAATAAATGGTTGAAAACCTCTCGGCTCATTTTTATGTGCTTAGTTAATCAAATACTTGCATATTCCTAGAGAAAAAAAAAACAAGCAAGGAAAAAATAACATTCATGTGTTATGTCAATGATACCAGAAGGGTAAAGTTAAACTGGTCTCGATGATAAAGACAGAGGAAACAATGGAATGTGACGCAGATTGAATCACTGGTGCAGGAAAGCGAGATTAACCAAAATGATCATGTGACGGCTGAGCTGAAATAAAGACTTGGATTTCTGTACCTGGCACATGTGATATCACATCAATAACAGACTAATAAGTAAATAAATAGTGACATCTGGCTTCAACAACAGAAGGGGTTTCTGCTTTGACGGCACGTTGATAGATGTTCTTTTATTAATTAAAAGAACAAATTTATTGATTAAATGTAGGTATGGCTGATTATATGGAAACCTACGGAGAAGCAGAACTAAAATAACTTCAAATAACGTATGTTTGATTTAGGATCAGCCGTTTGGCTAGATGGTTTATCTTCTTAATTGTTTCAAAAGGCTTGGCTGGTTCAAAACAAAAGGACCAGATCTGGTTATTTATGACGCTCGAGTACTGTTCCTGGGGAGGGGTAAAGGTCTACTGAAAAGGGTAAGGGGGCTACACAGCAAAATGCATTGTCAAGGTTGGTTGGTTGGCCTTTAAAGCTGGAACTGTGGTGAGAGGCATGAGAGATGGTTTGTTGTGACAGTGTAGCTGTTGCCAATGAGATGTTTTGTACATCGGAATAGAGTCTAACTATTTCAAGTGGTGGCCCATGAAGCAAGTCGCCATTCATGCAAACCATTGCTTTCATACATTCCAGCCACCAATTATGATTATTTATTGTTTTATTTAGCACCATATTACACAGTGCTGTGGGGTGAGTAAACACGACCTAACAAGTAGTACATCACACAACCATTTGGACTTTCTGAAACAAAAGGTGAGGAGGGGCCTGCTCCAATGAGCTTACAATCTAGAAGGAGGTGAGGTATATTATACAAAAGGTGGCACGAGACGAGGAGTGAACAGAAAGGGTCACATAAGTCAGGAGGAGGGCAGCCCTTGCGAAGGCCGGTGTACGAGAATGAGCGGTAGAGATTAGAATAGATGGCAGGTGAAGAGCATCAGATGAGTCAAGGATTTTCTAGGAAAAAAGTTTGCATGATATCATTAACACGCTGTGGATTCTGAATCTATATTACAGGCTTCAGGTACCTAGCTATATTGGAGTGATGGTTAAGAAAAAAATATAGCTGGGTGTAGGTAGATGAGCTGACATGGTGGCCAGGTTCTGCTCACATGGTGGCCGGGTTCTGCACACAATCCTAACCAACTGCCCTTTAAATACATAGGTCCTTGTACTTCTGGATTTAAACAAGGACTCAATTATGGAAATGCTTTAACTGCTTATACTTTTGGGCTTATGCCTCTTCCCCTCTGACGAGACAGAGGTCGGCTCGAGTCCACACTGGTTCTCCTCTCTTTATAGTGAAGACATAGTGGCTGCCCTGCAATGGGCATCGACAAGTGTCTCACCCCCTATATTGCAGCTAGAAGCAGGCTATGTTTCAAATTATAAAATACACTGGGTTTCCATTCCTGCTGCATATGTTTTAGAAGAGGTAGTGCTATCTGCTCACAGGGCCAAGGTTGGCCCTCAGTTGAAAGTAAAACAGGACCAGCCAAGAGGCCCTGTAATCAGCTGTGATACCCAGAGTTTTTCAGGTGCCCAACGCAGGACAAGTTGTTTGGGACATGCTAAGAGATGGGACGGGCCAGGGCCGTGTACTTACCACTGTGTGTCACACCGAGGAAAAGGCTGGACAATTATCATAAGGTGGCCATGACAGAGGTGATGAGGTCTGTATTGCAAAAGCATTGACTTCCAATAGATTTCACAGCCCAGTAGGCTGGTCAGAGGGACTGTACCCTGAAAATTGGGTTGGGAGGTATGATTGAGCAAATTCAAAATGTTTCTAGGTATGATGATCCCCAACATGATAGCTCTACTTCATCGTTATGTAACTGGTAATTCTTAGCGTGTACTATGGGAGGCTTCAGTTGTTCGCGGCTGCATTTATAATGTAGTTTTATTCATTCGATGCCAGAAAAGCCAACACCGCTAAATAGAGTAATTAGCCGCAGGCCTCAGAGGCACAGAAGGTATTAACAGCTCTTTCATTAGTTTTATAGATAAAAGGTGGCGCAGGATTTAGCCTAGTTGAGGATGGCATCTCTTCATTTCTACAGTTCCCAGCAGGCACCGGAGTTTTTATTATTATTCTTCTATTATTCTTTTTACACTTAAAGCACCTCGATAGACATTGCCAACAGTGAGAACCCACTGCAGACTCCAACTCCAACCATACTTAGCCAACTCAACTCTACCTAAACATGATAGGGATTGTAGTACGCAGAGATCGTCTAATGCTGATGGGTCGGACAGTATATTATTATTTGGGTCAGTAAGTTATATAGAGTAAGAATCATATCTGGGAACTTCTGGGCTAGGGCTACCCGGAGCCTTCCCTTGCGGGACGCGGCCAGGACTGCCCACTCACGTCTGCGGCAGTCCCGCTGACGTCGGTGGGCGTTCCCGCTGAAACACGGTAGATAAGTGGAACAGCCTCCCAGTAGACGTGGTAGAGGCTAATACAGCGATGGAATTTAAACATGCATGGGATAGCCATAAAGCTATGGTATCCTGAATCCAAGACAAGATTCAACTCCCAGTGGCAACTAATTTTTCTTTTGAGGTTTACCTATAAAGAACAATTCAGATGCAAAACGGCAAAAAAAGTGGACTGATAATCAGGAACCGTCTATTGGTTTCCACGGTGATTCTAAGTTTCTATTTTGACTTTTGATTAAATATATCGTTTATTTTATATCTCTTTTATTTAGTGAATAGGAAAAAAAGACTAAAAGATCTTTTTTTCTCGAAGAAGCAGCATGGACAGCAAATAAAAGTGTCCACATTTGCTCGTTTTTGGATTTCCCGCTCTCAATAAGACTGTAGATATTTGCAGACAGTCGGACAGCATTCTCACTACACCTCAATAAAACAGGTTCCAGTAAATGACATCTCATATTATAACTTTCCGGGATAGTGCTTTTTAGTTCAGCTTAATAAATAAATAGAAATTATTTTTACAAATTAAAATGAAAGAAAAAATTATTAAATAATACAATAAAAAAAAAAACATTTGTAAAATGTATTAGAAGCCCACCTTGCAGAAATACCAAGGAATCATCCATTTAAAGACATTTAAGTAATTAGTAGAAAGACTGTTGTGCTTACAAACGGTTTTCATTGATCTTGTTTTATTTTTTAAATAAATAGAATATTGTTTTTTTAAAATAAATAAAAAATGTGTCAAATTAAACTGTTACTGTGCGAGCGATCATCAGTCATTACAATACAATTGGTTCTTGTGCGATAAGCCTTGGAAGAATGGTCTGGGTAATCCATTTGTCTTGCCGGTTGAGATAACGCAGTTGATGAATTTAGCATAATTTGGCAGCGGGGGGGCAATGGGCTGCGGAGAAGCCGTTGGAGTTTCGCTCAGCATGCGTGTTTGTTTGAGTCCTGGTAAACATGGTTACTCGGTTGGGCTTGCGTGCTTTCCTTTGGTTACTCTTTAGCGTAAGCCACTGTCAGATTCCAGATGCCGCCGATCGTAATTCTTAGAACCATGTCCTTTACTGAGCGGGTGGTAGATAGGTGGGACAGTCTCCCAGCAGAAGTGGTAGAGGTTAATACAGTGAGGGAATTTTAACATGCATGGGGCAGGTACAGGGCTATCCTGAATATAAGATATGGGGTTTTTGCAGTAGGACAGATGACTAGATGGATAAGAATGGTCTTTCTCTGCTCCTATTTTAGTGAAGACAGGTAAATGATCATAAAATGTATAGTTAGGAGGAGAGAAGAGAGAGAGGAGATGTGATAGAAATGTTTAAATGCTTTAACAAAGTACAGAAAACTTTTTCAAAGGAGGACAAGTGTTAGAAGAGTTCATAACACTAGGGAGGTCAGAGGTTTACTTTACCGAGACGGTAGTAGGTAAGTGAACTAGCCGACCAGCAGAGGTGGTAGAGTTTAATACTGTAAGGGAATGGAAACAGGCATGGGATAAGCATTAAGCTATCCCGAACAAAGCAAAAGATCTGCACGCCCCCAAAAAGTACTATTTAAAAAGCACCCGGGGCATAAATATTGGGGATTCCATCACACTAGATGGCCGTATATTGTTTAGCTCTCCTGAATCTAAGATGAGACTGAGGACTGATTAAGGTCTGAGTGTTTACAGCAGGAAAAATGGGCCGACTAGACGGGCCGAATGGTTCTTATCTGCCAGGAAGTTCTATGTTTCTATGTGCAATGTTTCTTTTATGTGGTTTTCTCTTCTTAAAGACCTCTGAGGTTAAGAGAGCATATGAAATGTTCATTTTTTTTGTATGTTGGCCCAATAAAATGTATCAATTTCCACTCCACTCTCACGTAAAGGGGAAGGATTCTTTCCAAATCTTTAAAGACAAATATTAAGCTAGATTAATGTATTTATTAACTTTTTTGACTGTTTAATTGTTTTGGATATATTTTGTGATCTTTATTGAGTGGGCAGCTTTGCACAACGTAATCCTCAAGAGGGTATCAGATCTGGGGTTGTCTTGTGGCTGCTGTATGCCACATTCTTCCAATTACTACCTTTAACATATTCATGAGAATACGTATATGAGCAGTCGGATTTGCCGCTGGGGTCTCGAGAGCATACAGCTTCCTACCTGGTGGGTCTGGTAGGGCCGCACACTTACCAATACTGTTGGATCGGGCACGCTGAAGTAGCGATGCCATTGGTGGAGGCAAATGCGATTTTGTGATGTAAAATTCAAATATTTATAACAAAAGCACATTTATACAAATGACAGACATACCTGGGACCTTCCCAGGGTAGGCCATCTGAAGCTCTCCTTCTGGGGGAGCGGCTTCACATAGGGGCAGGATCACCATGCGAAGGGGTGGGGCTAACACAATAGTTGTTTTTTGGTGGGAGGGAACAGGGCGGGCAATAGGCAGGAGGTGGGTGTAGAATACCCGGGCATGGGCATAGATTTGTTTTTATCTCTGATGTGACATGGAATAGAACAGTTTAGTTTCCTTTAATGGAACAGTCCAATGAAGGTGTTAACTTTATTCTAATTGGTGCAATAATGTCAGAAAATGGTAGGAAACGTGAATTATTTTTACTATTTACGTATACACGGCCAACAAATTAACTCTTAAATGACCAGGGCTTTTTTGTAAACTTAAACTACATCACAAAATTAAAAATACATACTCTCTTTTACACCCGAGTCATGGAGCCCAGGAAACTTGGTTTCTTACTGTTCTCTGTCTCTTCCCAGCTCATGATCTTAATGAGGAGAGAGGCAGAGAACAGAGACAAGGGCAGGGATTATAAGCATTGCCATTGTGATCTGACTGTATCTGTGCATTGACTGGGTGTAGAAGTGGTCACCTGTATTCATGTTCTTCTGGCTGCCTGTTCCACGGACTCACATTCCTTCAGCTGTGTGTAGGCCAGGCCTTTTTCACGGCTAACAGGGTACATGGGTGGATTGTGGGTAGGTCATGAAGTCAAGTTGCAGAGCTGCTTTATGGTGTGAGTAGAGCCTGATATGACATTACATCTTCACCTGCCAATTACATCTCTGCCACATTGACTCCTAATGACCATACTTCCCAGGGTAGGCTACCATGAAAGAAGAAAATGACCCAGAGAACCAGGGGGAAGCACAGCGTTACTGAGAGGCTCTGGGTCAAACCAGGTATTCCTAGGAATGGTTCAGAAAGGCCAAAACACCTGCTACTGTTAAGATATGTTAGACATCCCTCCTTTGTAGAAAGGTAGAAAGAAAGAAAGAAAGATTTATCCTTTGAGCGCACCTATAAATAAAATATCTTTCATTTGTTTAATTTCTATTAATATTCCTTTATCATTTGAATCTCTGTTCTTGTTTGACAAAGTTGCAAATTTACATGTGCCAAGCTCAGAGGCAGGCTTTCCCTACTATATACATTTATAACCTGGGGGGCTGCCTGGGGTAGTGAGATCGTAGGGGGCACTGCCATTGTACTGTGTCCTATATAGTAAATAATGTATCGCCTAGCATTTGCCAATCTACATTGGAAACCTGCATACTTTGCTACAAGCCCTCACAACCTGCAATACCCACCTTCATGTTCCCCACAATCAACTGAAGCCCAAGCAAACCTGCATACTTTGCTACAAGGTATACAGAGTGGACCAAGAGATCTCCTTTATTATCTGTTATTGTTTTCTGTATTGTTATTATCATTTTCCTGTTTCTGTGCCTGAATTGTCTATTACCCTTTGTTCTGTCTATCTATGCTTTATGGCCTAGGAATGCCCTTACTGGGAGTTGCAGCATTTTTCCACTGATTGTTTTATTTGTTTTTATTTGGTAAAATTTATGTCATGCCTGTCACTACTTAAGTGTGTTATATTTTACTTTCTATCTTTCTGCTCCACTAACCCCTTATCTCCTATATCTGCCCTCTTACTGCCCCCGTCCACTTTAACACTATTTAACACTCTCTATTACAGCCCTCACAACCTGCAATACCCACCTTCATGTTCCCCACAATCAACTGGGGTTTTTTGCCCGCCCTCCCTGCACCTCTCCCACCCGCCCCAGTGGTGTTCTAATATATAGACAGTTAAGTACCAGCTCTATTAGAACACGCCAGTAGAGGGCACCAAACTGTAGATCCCTTTACCACCCACTACTCTCCATTAAAGCATTCCAGATCCTATCCCTCCCCATCTCTCTGCCGTCAAAGCTATCCCAGTACCTCTACACTAAACCTTTATATGTGAAACCTACCTATACTTGCTCTACTACTCCTGCCCCCACATAGTCTTCCCTATTCCTATCACTCTAAACCAGCAAACTCAATCAACATGCGCAACCTAACCAATCTTATTCCTATCATCTCCAACCTTAAGCTCCCTCCCGTCTTTAACTGTGCCCTATGGAATGCCCGCTCGGTGTGCAACAAACTCGCTTGTATACATGACCTTTTTCTATCCCATGCTTTTAACCTCCTAGCTCTTACTAAAACCTGGATCCCCTCCCATGACACTACTGCTTCTGCTGCACTCTCCTTCGGAGGACTACACTTCAGCCACACTCCTAGGCCTGATGGCAGAAAGGGTGGTGGTGTAGGCATCTTTCTCTCACCTCACTGCACCTTCCAAAATATACCAAGCCCTCCCTCCCTCTCATTCTGTTCCTTTGAAGCTCACACAATCCGTCTTTTCTCTCCAATCTCTCTTCAAATTGCTGTCATATATCTCCCTCCAGGTCCTACCTCGCAGTTCTTTGACCACCTGGCTCCCTTTCTTCCTCTCTCCTAATATCCCCTGTCTTATTCTGGGTGACTTTAACATTCCTTTAGATATATCTAACAACTCTGCTAGCTCCAAACTCCTCTCCCTGACATCCTCCTCTGGTCTCTCTCAATTGACTAATTCCCCTACCCACACCGAGGGACACTCACTTGACCTGGTTTTCTCCAGATCATGCTCCCTTTCAGACTTCTCCATCTACCCGTTCCCTCTGTCTGACCACCACCTTCTATCCTTTTCTGCAGTGCTAACCCCTAACAAGACATACTTACAGTGCTCACCTCATACTTGTAGGCCATTAACAGACAATACCATTACCCAACTGTCAGCCTCACTTGAACCTTCCATGTTAACCCTTTCCTGCCCAGACACAGCAGCCTCTTTTTATAATAACACACTTGCTTTATCCCTCGACACCATAGCTCCAATTACTACAAGTTACCCCCGACAATTTAAACGCCAACCATGGCATACCAAAACCACACGGTTTCTTCAGAAGTGCTGCCGCACGGCTGAGCGTTACTTCAGAAAATCCAAATCCAGCGAAGACTTTAATCACTATAAATTAATGCTCCACACCTACAACTCTGCCCTCTCTCTCACCAAACAGCTCTTCTTCTCCACCCTCATATCCTCTCTTTCTTCCAACCCACGACACCTTTTTTCTACTTTCAACTCCCTTCTCTGTCCCTCCACACCCACACCACAAACCTCTCTCACTGCCCAAGATCTTGCTACCCACTTCAAAGAGAAGATCGAGACTATTAGAAAAGACCTCTCTTCCTTACAACTCCTCCTACACCACTCAACACCACTCTCTCCACTCCTACTATACTAACTGCCTTTTCCCCTACAAACGAAGAAGAGATAGCCACTCTTCTTTCTTCCTCTCACCCAACAACCTGTCCCCTGGACCCCATCCCTTCTCACCTCACAAAGTCTCTATATCCATCCCTTGGTCCATCACTTACCCACCTATTTAATCTTTCTCTATCATCTGGAACTGTACCATCTGCCTTCAAGCATGCGCTAATCACACCAATTCTGAAGAATCCTTCCTCAGATCCCGTCTGTTTGACTAACTACCGCCCTATCTCTCTGCTTCCTTTTACCTCTAAGCTGCTTGAACGGATTGTGTACAACCGCCTCATTAACTTCCTCTCCTCTAATTCCCTCCTTGACCCTCTACAGTCTGGTTTCAAACCCCTTCACTCTACTGAAACAGCTCTAACAAAAGTCTCCAATGACTTGCTCTCTGCCAAAGCAAAAGGTCACTACTCTATTCTAATTCTACTGGATCTCTCTGCTGCTTTCGATACTGTTGATCACCACCTTCTTCTAGACTCACTTGCTTCTATAGGCATTCGAGATACAGCTCTCTCCTGGATCTCCTCATATCTGTCTAACCGTTCCTTCTCTGTCAACTTCTCTGGCAAGACATCATCACCCCTTCCACTTTCGGTTGGTGTCCCCCAAGGTTCAGTCCTTGGCCCTCTGCTGTTCTCTCTTTATACTTCCTCTCTTGGCAAACTAATCAACTCATTTGGCCTCCAGTATCACCTATATGCAGATGATACCCAAATCTACCTGTCTTCTCCTGATCTCTCTCCATCTCTCCTGTCCCGTATTACCAACTGCTTGTCTGCTATTTCTTCATGGATGTCACAACACTACCTGAAACTTAATCTTTCTAAAACTGAACTCATTATCTTCCCTCCCTCCATCTCCACTCCACTACCTGAATTCTCTATCACCATTAACAACACGACTATCTCTCTTACTAACCAGGCCCGATGCCTTGGGGTCATCCTTGACTCAAACCTCTCCTTCATCCCTCACATTCAGTCCCTCGCCATATCCTGCCGCTTGCACCTAAAAAACATCTCTCGTATCCGCCCATTCCTCACCCAAGAATCCACAAAAACCCTGGTTCATTCCCTTATCATTTCCCGTCTTGACTACTGCAACACTCTTCTGGTTGGCACTCCACTGTCTCGACTCTCTCCTCTACAGTCTATCCTAAATGCCGCCGCTAGGCTCATCTTCCTTGCACGTCGCTCCTCTTCTGCTTCCCCCCTCTGTGAAACCCTCCACTGGCTCCCAATTACCTTTAGAATTAAATTTAAGATCCTGGTACTGACATATAAGGCCATCCATAATACTGCTCCTCCGTACATTTCTGACCTCATTAGCAAATACTCTCCTACTCGATCCCTACGTTCCTCCCATGGGCTAAGGCTCTCCTCCTCACTCATCACCTCTTCCTTTTCCCGTCTACAAGATTTCACTCGAGCTGCCCCATACCTCTGGAATCTACTCCCAAGGAACCTTCAGCATTCTCCCTCCCTCCCAACTTTCAAGAAACATCTAAAAACCCACTTCTTCGGAGAAGCATACCATCTTAGCTGCTAGAACTTCCTTGTCATCGATACAACCCCCACAATACCTCTCACCCTTTCTCTATGCCTTATGTTTGTCACCCCATTTCCCTCTAGATTGTAAGCTTGCGAGCAGGGCTCTCTCCACCAAATGTATCGGTTTGTCTTAGTCTGTCAATTCTTGTCTTGTCATATCCCTTGAATTTATGTATTGTATTAAGCGCTGCGTAAACTGTTGGCGCTATATAAATAAAGGATAATAATAACCAATGTTCAGTGTGTAACCAACTAGTAGTAGTATCACTCACGTGAGAAAGCCCCTTTTTATAATATAGGTTATTGAATTATAAGGTTCTCTTCAATGGCTTGATTATCCAATCAGATGCTATGTGAACCCGTGGCCCTGTTGGCAGAAAAGTGGCCCCAAGGAAAATATATTTTATCTTATTCTAAATCTTATTATATTTTTCACTCCCAAAGTGCCAAGTAGGACCCTGAACGTAAAGGAGAACAAACCCAATAGATGAGTATCCACCTTAGTTGACCAAATTACGTTGCAAATGGAAGCTAAAAAGGAACAGCCTAGTTGGAAAATTGGTCCTTTTCTGCCATTATTCTGCATCTGTGTAAAAAGATTTAATCCAGTATACCAGGAGATTCTAGAATGATCATCTGTTTGATCAGTTCTCTTTTGAAATGTAAATTTTTGGCCAGTTTCACCAGAAACTCCAAGTCATGTTTACCTTCTTCAGCATTGTGCATCCTGTGAAGGCCTTCGGCTGTACATGGCATACATGGGACTATTAGACTAATTAAAAAGTAATTGCCCCATTCTTTCAAAGCACAGCTCAGGTGGTAGATACTATAGAGAGTTTCAGTTTGGATAGAAGGCTCTCAATAACAATTTCTCTTTGCCTAATAGATTTTGAAAAGAACAAGGTAATTAGCGTTGGAACCAGTTCGCAAACTGATCAATCTGGTGTCGGGTTAGACAAAGGAAAGTGTGAATGTGAAAACATTTTAATGATGTTAGAAACTTGTCATCTTTTCTTTTAGGTAGAAGTTTGTGTTTTTGGGACAAAGGTCCCTTATGTCAAAACCTTGTATATGAATTGATAATTCTGCATTTCTTTACCTTTAAACGATCTTATGAAATAGATTGTAAGCTTTGAAGAGCAGCGTCTGTACTAATATGTTCTAGTGTGTGTTAATGCTACTATCATTTTAAAATATTCTGTTAAATAATTTCACTTTCCCCTATGGTAACAGAATCAGTAAATGTATGTATGTATGAAATGCGGAGAAACCGGTATCTTCTCACTGCAGATATTATACCGCTTCTCCTGGAATACAACTATTAGTATTTCCGCTGGCAACGGAATTATCATAACTCATAATAGTCACTGGATTCGGAGATTAAATATTAAGTCAGGGCATTTTACATGGGGTGGAATAAGGTCATACAGAGAAACGCTTGTGTCTGAATTAAGGAATCAGAGTCTTTCATGATTAATTTGCCCAAATGTCCTTAGTCACTTTAAAAAATGGCAGTTTATAACGGTATAAAGGCGAAATGTTGCACCTAAGCAACATCTTTAAAGCAAATGTTCATTAAATACCAATGTTAGTTGAAAGTTTACAATTTTGCATATGCATTCTGCCAGAACTATATATATATATATATATATACATATACATACATATAATTAAGGCAGACCTATGGACAATGCACCCCACATTTGCATAGCACCCCACCACCTTGTGCCACAACTCATTTCATAGTGTGCCGAACAAAGGTGTTTGAAACAACCCTTATGTTATACAAATTTAACCATTATATATATATATATAATATATATAATATTTAAAAGGCTAAAATAGTTTTTATCTTTTCATTGGGCTATTTAGTTTTTTTCTTTGGGAAAAGTCCCTCCTTATTTTGAGCTTGGATTGTTTATGCAGAACACACAAAAAAAAAAGTTGGGAATTCCCGATGGGTCACTTGAAGTTACGTCAGCCAATAGGAAGCCTTTGTAGCATGGGCCACCCAATTTAACCTGGCCGCTCATGAGCAGAACAATGCAGTCATCGACAGCTCCTCAATGTGGCTTATGCTAGAAGAAGTGCAGTTTATTTTTGAAGCCGTCAAACGGACAAGGACAAAGCATTCAGGATTGCTAGTTTGATGTGCTCATTTACTACCAATTTCAAGTGGAAATCCAATATACTTTTGGTAAGTACTTTTATGAAGAAGTCAATAATAGTAATGAAAGGGGGACAACTCTGGCTTAGAACATCTTTTAGTTTAGGGTCTTCTTGTCCTCCACTTGGATTTATGATGTTGGTTACTGATGCATTGATAACTTATATAACATGGATAACTTGTTGGGTGGCTTTACATTTTTTAAATGTAGAGTTCCAGCATAGTCTACAATGTTTTAGTCTTATCTTAGATTCAGGATAGCTTTATGCCTATCCCATGCTTGTTTAAATTCCCTCACTGTATTCCCTATACAACTTCTGCCAGGTGGCTGTTCCATTTATCTACCACCCTATCAGCAAGGTTAAACTTAATTAGAATATATCTAAGCCTCTGTCCTTCTCGTTTTAGACAATGACCTATTTTTCTGACATTCTCCTCCTGTACTTTGTGAAATCCCTTAAAGCATTTAAATATTTTTGTTACATCTCCACTCGCTCTTATTTTCTCCAAGCTGAACATATTAAGATCCTTCAATCTTTTCTGATACTTTTTATCTTACAAACCACTTACCATTTTGGTAGCCCTCCAATGTGTCACTATCCTTCTAGAGATGGGTCTCCAGAACTGTACACAATACTCTAGATGAGGTCTGACCAGAGATCTGTTAAGTGGCAGATCTACCTCCCTCTTCCTGCTACTAATGCCTCTTGCTATGCAACCCGGCACCCTACAACACTTTTTATCATTGCCTGCTTACCTTTAAGTCATCAGAAATAATTACTCCTAAGTCCCTCTCTTCTGTTGTCACTGACAGAACAGGGTTCCCTATATTCTGCCCTGGCATTTTTACATCCCAAGTGCATTATTTTACATTTATCAACATTAAACTGCAGCTGACACACTCTCGCCCATTCTTCTAATTAACTTAAATCGTTTGCCATTCCACATGTTCCACCTTAAAGGAGTATTCTGTTGGAGAACTTTGTATAACCTGCAAATAGACATACCTTACCATTAAGACTTTCTTTAACATGATTAATACAAGTATAGCCACTGTAATACCTTAAATAAAATGAAGGAACCTGAACACTGGTGCCCTGAAAATCAGTGACTTAGCTAAGGACCTCCATCTGTACCCATTAGAATTTTGCTTTTCCAATGTCACAGCCATACAAGTCATGGGATAATATTAGATATTTGGTTATATGGAGGAGTATTAGAAATAAATGTGTTCACACATGCTTTCTCTTATTGATGGAGCTTAAAATGGCTTGTTTGACTGTGGCACCTTCACTTGAAACACACTTGAAACTCTTACGCAGCATTACAGTGCAGTTAGGGTGGTTTACAAAACTGAGACTTATGGCACTTTCTGTAAAACAGTACTGGTAGCCAATAGTAATTTCTTCTGATTAGCTGTACATTGACGTGGTACAAGTATATAACAAACAATATATCTAGAAGTAGAAAATGTATTAAAAATGCAGTGGGGCTTGTTGTTGACATAGTGTGTTAGTGACCGACTCCTTGAGCAGATTGTGGTTTGGAGTAAGAGGCATCTCTAATATTGCGTGCTGAATAAAAATATAAAAATACAGTTTTGTATTAGTTGGTTCAACAGTTATCTTGGTAACGTTTAGGTGCAGATCAGGTCATTGTGGAGAGTTAAACCATTATAAATATAAGTATAAAAGGCACTTTGGGCCGGGCAGCGACAAGGTTGGAAGTTATCAATTTAAGTTTTGTAAATTATTTTGGCTCATAGTGAAATAATAAATATAATACATTTTTTGCACTGGAGTAGGGTCTGTAGGAGGTGGCACCACGTATGGTAAAGTGGTCCTCAGGTTGTGGGGTCTAACAACCAGGGCTCTCCGTGCCATATATCTCTTCTCACATTGCAGCTTTTACCATATCTACTTTCATTAATCGAAACCTTACAGCTTATACTTATGTTTGTGTTTAATTTCCTAAATCTTCACAAAGGCTGCCTGAACCATCATGAATCAACAAATCAGCCTCCTAACAATACGGGAAAGATAACTTAATCAGAAGGAATAATCATGCAGATAATACAATATATATATATATATATACACAATGCTTATTGGAATTGGTAAGAATCATTATATAGTGTTATTTATTGTATAAAGAATTAAATGTAGGTAGAAGATCTGCTTTAAATCGGTTATTGACTATATAACTTGATTTATATAGGGTTATATACTACTAGGGACATAATAAGTAGTGCATCGCATAACAATTTTGCCTTTTGAAACACAAGCCAAGAATGGCCCTGCTCAATTGAGCTTACAATCTAAAAGCGCTTGGCTCTTTGTAATAAAAGATAAAATAATAATCAGTCAAAGCAAAAAACAGCTGTAGTTTATCAATTAGACAGACTCTTCTTTGCAAGTGGACTACAGGGTTTACAAGACCTCTATTGTGGTAAGATATACAATGTTAAAGTGCAGGGGGCACTGATAACCTTTATAATATGGCCAAGCTTAAACCCCCCCCCCCAGTAAAAAGGCCAGACAACCTGTCCCCGCTAATTAATTCATTGCATTTGTTGATAGAAAATATTTTAGGACTCCTAAGGAATTCCTAATAAGAAAAAAAAAAGGCTTTTGGTGCTCTGGAACTTTCAGGTTATAAAAGGTTCAATATTGGGGGATGGGGGATAAGTAGACCAAGTGGAATTCCAAGCTCAATAATGCACGGCGTAACTAAATACAGATCTTTTTTTCTTCCAAAAACTGTTGTATTAAAAATACAATTTTAAATAAATTTGGACTTTATGATGTATCTGATGAGATGGCTCTAGAATAATTTTAATTTAATCTTTTTTTTAATTAATAATTTTTACACACACACACTTATTGCCTCCTAGGGTATGTGCAAGGATGTTTTCTTGTCCTTGTTGCGGAGTGAATAGTTACATTCTTACGATCCCATATGAAGAAGCTGACTTCTTCATTTCGAACTCTGATTCGATTACATCTAAGAATCCTAGCAGGTGCTTCTCCCTCTAGTATATCTCAGTTGGTATTATTTCGATCATTTTCTGCAGTGCTATACAATCAGTCGAACTTCCTTTGTAAATGCAGATAAATTATTTAACAATATGATTTTAAGAAGCTATAGTAGCTGTGAGGACCAGTCTCAAAATCAGATGGTTGCCACCATAAGAGTAAAAGAATAACATTTCTGTATCAGACTATCGAGTTAATATTTGAAGATTCTGCTATTGTTACATATGAAGTCTAAAAAAATTACAACGTTACAACAAAAGTGAATATCTATAAGTGAATTTGTTTCTCTTAGGGAAATGCAACATTCTTTACAAAAATATCATACAATAAAGAAAAAAATACATTAGTATTGGTTTGATTTGCTTAAGTTGTCCACTTTCAATGATGAATATCAATGTCGTTATTTTCTATTATCTGTTTCTTACAGAAATCCACCAGACTATGGCTAGCAGATACTACCTGTTGATCTTATGGTCTGCGATCTACATGGAAAATACATTCGCTCAGAATCTCACAACATCATCTATGAACTTGCAGAACATCTCAGCTTTGCCAGATGGATGTGGCCACTACGTCAAATCAATGTACTACGCCCTGTGCGATTTGAAATCAGCTTGGGGGATCATAATAGAAACTGTAGCAGCCTTAGGAATTTTTACCACCCTCGTATTAGCTCTGATATTCTTGGCTCTCGCGCCTTCTGTTACTCGAGATGAGCGCAAAGGTTCCATAGCCATTAACTTTATGTTTCTAATTGGCGTACTTGGCATTTTCTCTTTGGTTTTTGCCTTTCTTATTGCACCGAATGCTGCCGTCTGCGCATGCCGTAGGTTTCTTTTTGGGGTGCTATTCGCCATGTGTTTTGCATGCTTGGTGGCACATTCTGTAAGGCTTAACTATCTGGTGTTGCAAAACCGTGGTCCTGGAGGATGCTTGGTGTTTCTTCTGGCCATTGGTCTATTCATGGTAGAAGCTGTAATCAATGTGGAATGGCTTCTCATCACAAACGTGCGTCACAGCCTTTGGTCAGCAGAATTGCCTGGCAGCCCTTGTAATATTACCAACCAAGACTTTGTGACTGCATTGGTCTATGTGATGTTCCTTATATTGGCTTCACTGCTTATTCCTTGCCCGGTTCTATGTGGACATTACCTGCAGTGGAAACGTCATGGCAAATACATTGTGGCAACAGCATTTTCCTCTATTATCATCTGGGTTACCTGGATAACGATGTACCTCTACGGCAATGAAAAATTAGGCTACAAGCAAGTTTGGGATGATGCACTTCTAGCAGTTGCTTTATTAACAAATGGCTGGGTGTTTATTTTCTTCTATATTATACCCGAGCTTGTGGAAATGAAGAGAGCGGGTTATCAATACGAAACAGACAGCCTAAGTGTAATGAAAAGACTTTCAGAATCTCCCCCATCCATTATAGTTGAAAACAGAGCGTTCTCAATGGACAATCTTGAAGCAAATGAACAAGCAGAAAACCGGAGAACACAAGGTAAGTTTAACAAGCTGATCTCTATTTGACTTCAATGGGTGCTCACAAGCTGTTGATTAATTCCCATTGACTTCAACACACCACGTAGAAAAAATAGTTTGCAGGTCGACAAATTATTTTGTGCTCGTCTTAACATTTAGTGATTTTAAAATCAATACTTGAGGGACAGTTAGCTAGCGGAAAAAAACGACAGACTGAAAATGAGGGTGCTTAAAATCTAATAGGCGTTCTCACAGTTCATAAAACTCTATGCCTTTTAAGAAGTCGGCTCCAGTGTAATGAAATGTATTTCCTTTCTCTGCAGATAAACCAGTTTCTCCGTATGGTAACTACAGTGGAATTTATCCGACTTTACCTTTGTATCCAGCGGTACGTACGCAATGAATGATATTTGTGGCTTTTCCCAGTTTACGGAACACATGCTGGTGTTTTGACAAACGATTATAGTACATGACGTAACCTGTCACTATAGTAGTTCTTTGGTAGAACATATGCTAAGGGGGATTAATGTGATGATCATTAAATCAGGGAAAAAGAGAATGGCCAGCATAGTATGTAAAATGTGTTAACCCCGGTATGCCAGGTGGGTTTTAAGTAGGGAATTTGTTAGATAGGGTTAAGGATAGGTAGGAGATAAAATAAAAAAACATAACTTCAGATTAAAGTCATTTAATGCTAGCTGTGTATAATTTATATACCTGCAGAACTGTTTTTTTTTTTTTTATTCCAATATTTAATTTTTATTCATGAAAAAATAATTTCATACATATATGAATGTTTTTTTTTTAAAAAAAAAAAGCCATACTTGTCCTGAAAAAATAAATAATGGTTGAAGAAAGACATAAAACAAAAACTACTCTGGTCCCATGGTGTAAAAAAGCCCCGGCCCTTAAGGGGTTAAGCTAAAATGATGTACATTTTTTTTTTTAACTGTTCAGGGGTTATCCCCAAAGCAAATACCTATAAGAAAATAGTCCCTTTAGCTATATAAAATACCGTATTTGCTCGATTATAAGACGAGGTTTTTTTCAGAGCAAATGCTCTGAAAAATACCCCTCGTCTTCTAATCGGGGTCGTCTTCTAATCAGACCTCAAATAGAGGTCTGATTATGAGACTAAGATCCAGATCCCCCGCACCGCTGCAGGGGACCTGGATCCTCCTGTCTCCCCCCCACACACACACACACTTACCGGAGCATCCTGCTGTATTGCCGGGGCAGCGGGCTGACGTCTACGCGATGCACGTAGACAACGTCCGCTGCAGCCGGAAGGAGGTGTGGCTAGCAGCGGGGGTTGTCTGCGTCCGTCGCGGATACCTTCCCCGACTGTCAGAGATCAGTGCGGCACCGGTGCGGGGAACTCTGATCTCTGACAGCCGGGGAAGGTATCCGCGACGGACGCAGACAAACCCCCGCTGCCAACTCCACCTCCTTCCGGCTGCAGCGGAAGGAGACGTCAACCCGCTGCCCCGGCAATACAGCAGGAAATTGGAAGCACCGGTAAGTGTGTGTGTGTGTTAAATGGGGGCATAGGGCATTTCTGGAATGCCTTATACCCCTATATGCCACTCTGGCACTTAGTGGGTTAAAAGGCATATTATGGGGCAGAGTGGCATATAGGGAGGTATAAGGCATTTCAGGAGGCAGAGTGGCGTTAAGGGGGCATTTAATAAGGCACTCCGCCTCCTGAAATGCCTTATACCTCCCTATATGCCACTCTGCCCCATAATATGCATTTTAACCCCCTAAATGCCAGAATGGGATATAGGGGTATAAGGCATTTCTGGAGGCAGAGTGGCACATAGGGGGTCAAAAGGCATATCATGGGGCACAGTGGCATATAGAGGGTTAAAAGGCATATCATGGCCACAGTGCCATATTGGTGTGGCAAGCCTGGGGGCAGATGTGTGTAACTGGGGGACAGGTTGGAAAATACAAGGAAATAAAAACAAAAAAAATATTTTTCTCAATCATAGCTTTTATTTAAAAAAATAGTGTACATCAATTAACATTTACTGGTAAAACTTTTTTCCTTTAGGGTCGTCTTATATTCAGGCTTTTTCTTTTTTTCCTAAGTTAATATTCAGATTTTGGGGGGTCGTCTTATAATCAGGGTCGTCTTATACTCGAGCAAATACGGTACTTAATAAACATCCCATAAAATGTTTAACAATTTTCTTTCATTACAGGAAATGGAAACAGTGAGCCATATACATCTACCGAGAGTTTCGATGGAACCCTGGAGATACCATCTATAAATTACAGATCCTCAAGCAGTGACGTCTTTTGGACTGAAGCAATGATTCTTCCAGCATAACATGTTAAACAGAGCTCGATGGCCGGGTGTGAGACAATACAATTGTGGGAATCCTGTGGGAAGCAGATAATGAATTTTATCTACCCTGGCTACCAGTTCATCTTCTCGGCTCTATGAATATTTGATAAGAGTACACTACATATGAATTATTCTCAGCCTGATTTACTTTGCTTTCTACTTGCCAGACAGTCCCCCTGAGCCTTTATTAAACCAACCTGTTAAGGTTTGGGAGAACAAATGTTTACTTGGTAAGAACAGTGTAAAAAAAAAACACTAAGCCAATTATGGCCACTGATTTCGGATAGGAAAGGGATATTTGAGTTGATTACTTGTAATTATTTCGAGTACGCTGGCATTGAAGGTGTTGGTTGTATGTGACAAGTAGAGCTTCTACTTTTAGTGTAAGATGAAAAGCTGACATAATCAGTATTCATACGTACTTAAACAATTGTTGATTAAAAACAGAATTACTGCCAGAAGGGAAAATTACAGGTAATTCACAAGTGGCTCTTATATCTTTTTAAATCTCAAAACTAAAAAATAAAATCTCAGGTGTTTTTTAAAAGGGGGGTCATATTTGTGACATGGCCACTAAGGCTCATTTCAAATCATATCCCAACAACATTAATGACTATGTGGGCAACCCATGGAGAAACAACGACAAGAGATACCTTTACCAGATAAAGACCAGGTGTGGAGAAGTCTTAGATTCCTTGACATTTTGGCCACTACTGTCTGTCCCTTTTTCTATGTTAATGATTACTCTTTGAGTGTAATACGAATCAAAAGAATACAGTATTGTACATTTTTTGAAACTGATATATGCAATTTTAAATATCTTACCTGCTGTCATAATGAGAATGTGTATATGCATAGCTTTGGAAAGTGTAAATAAATAAACCTTTGTAGAAAACCCTTTATATCAGTTATAGTATTGTTTTTTTATATATACATAAACTTAGCATCGCAACATTTTTAAAAATATCCAAATTAAATTGCATGGAAGCAGGACAGGTAACCTGATGGTGACATCACTTAAGAATTATTAGTATGTTACATTTTTATTTTTCATTTATTTAATCACATTATGATTAGTAAGCTGGGCTCCATTGACTTGCATGGTTAAATGCAGCACTTGTATTCAACCTGCAAGGGAAGCACATGGTTCTCAGGAACTTGTTTATTTTTTAGTGGGTGACACCATCTTACGATGGAATAGGTTTTCGGTGGCGCTGAGTTTCAACTGATCGCCTTCTAACTTCTTTTAAAGCAGACGGCCAGCACCAAATTTACTATATTTACACATCATCGCTTCAGGGAGGGATCAGACAGGGCCCTTGCCGTTGCTGAATGCCTTAATATCGAGGCATTACAGCAACACCGAAAAAAAGCGCTTTTTGATCGCGTACTGAAACTGTTGAACATCATGCTGTGCAACGCACGTCAATTGTTGTTAACTGGATGAATTTCCATGACGTGCCTGGCATGTCAATTGTCGTCAAAGGGTTAACTTTTAAAAACATTTTCCGTTATTTATATATACACTCACTGGCCACTTTATTAGGTACACTGCGCTAGTACCGGGTTGGACCCCCTTTTGCCTTCAGAACTGCCTTCTTTCTTCATGGCTAACTTTCTACAATGTGCATATGGTCATGATGGCATCACCGGGTTGCTGCAGATTTGTCAGCGGCACATCCATGATGTGGATCTCCCGTTCCACCACATCCCAAAGATGCTCTAATGGATTGAGATCTGGTGACTGTGGAGGCCATTGGAGTTCAGTGACCTCATTGTCATGTTTAAGAAACCAGTTTGAGATGATGTGAGCTTTGGGACATGGTGCATTATCCTGCTGGAAGTAGCCATTAACCTGAAGTGTTGATACAAGGCAGCATCGGTCCATTTTGTTTATACCAGAACCTGACTCTGCCAATCACTACACTTGAAGGGGAAAAAAAAATGTTTTCACCGTATTTGCTTCAGAGCAAATGCTCGGAAAAATACCGGTCTTATAATCGGGGTTGTCTTATAATCAGACCTCAAAGGTTCCCCACACCGCTGCGGGGAATTCTCTCTGACAGCCGGAGGGTGTATGCGTGATGGACGCAGACAACCCCCGCTACTAACGGCACCTCCTTCCGGCTGCAGCGGAAGTTGCCTACACGAATCGCGTAGACGTCTACCCGCTGCCCCGACTAAACACCAGGGAGTCGGAAGCACCGTTAAGTTTGGGGGAGGGGAGTGTTAAATGGGGGGGGCCATAAGGCATTTCTGTAGGCAGAGTGGCATATAGGGGGTCAAAAGGCATTTCATGGGGCACAGTGGCATATAGAGGGTTAAAAGGCATATCATGGGGCACAGTGGCAGTTAGAGGGTTAAAAGGCATTTCTGGGTCAGAGTGGCAAGTCTGGGGGCAGATGCGCATTAAAAAAAATAGTTTACATGAATTAACATTTACCGGTAAAACTTTTTTGCTATAGGGTCATCTTATATTCAGGCTTTTTCTTTTTTTCCTAAATTAATATTCAGTTTTTGGGGTGTCATCTTATAATCGAGCAAACACGGTAATTTCTTAAAACCCCTACAGACCCCTAGCACAAAAAAGAGTCTAGACGACTGTTATTTCTAAAATAAACAGTGGTCATCGAGCAGTTTTTAGTATTATACGCATGTTTGTAAGGTCTGCACTCTGCAAGTACGCCAAAGTAATGATTCATTCGGTGCAGTGTGTTTTACCGAGAACCTAGTCCAATTATTACCGCTACTTTAACATGGCCATTTACTTGCGTAATAGTAACGCATGATAAGGGCCATATTGCCCAAACTCCTGCTTATTTCTGTACAGATAGAGTTCCCAGCTTCAATTTAATTTTTGGTTCATAAATTCAACGTGAGATTAGAAACAGAATCAATTTGGAGCTATTGTTGCAAAAATTAGAATTTTTTTTTTACCCCATTTTCTACCCCTTGGACATGGAGATTAAGCTGTGGTTTGTTTGTAGCCATGCTCTGCGGTTTAGAATATTTGTATCTCTCGCTGTTTCGCTTTAATGTTTATAAAACAGTAGAGAAAATATGAACGCATTTCCGGAAATGCCATATTACGTTAATTTTAGCACGATATTTATGCATACGAAAGCTACACATGGTGCTATCCGGCCATTACTAGTAAAACACAGAAGTTTTGCCGTTCTTTTCTTCATTCAGTTACGTTTTTCACCCGTGTGCAGTTTAAACGCTGAGGTAAACATAACGAATTAAGCTGGAATCACCCGCCATGACTCCGAGGTAAAGCACAGCGTCTATTCCCGCTCACGCAGCATTAGCCACGTTACCCCTGCTCTGCGTAAAATCAAAGCCCCGCCTACCCCTTCCATTGACAGGCAATGAGCAATATGGCCACGCCCACCCCGCACAAGGGCGTCTAATCTATGCGCCTCAAATGGGCCCAACATGCAAGAAAGAGGTAACCCTTCGCGTGCGTCGCACAGAAAATACATGGACGCTCCGACTAACGGACGCTCGATTTACAAACATACCGTATGTAAGAGCGCATGTAACACGCCGCAGGAGAAAGCAGGGAGGCACGATAATTCGCCTGATGCTCATTAGTCGCGGAGCCTCATGGGATTTGTAGTCCACACCAGGTGTACTGACAGCGGCTAATTCTGTCTGTGAGGAAACATGCAGTTGTAGTAGTGCCATGTTGGAGATATATATACGGTACATTTATTAGATAGATAGATATGTATGTAGAGCACATGTTTGTACAGTTTTGTGGTAAAAATGTCATATAACTTGCCCATTATAACATTAATTCCTGTGTGACTATGTATATTATTATTATTAACAATAACATTTTCTGCAGCACTTCTTACAGTCCAAACGTTCGAGGTAACAGAATGTCAGAATGTTACAGAATCTTGTGATACTTTTTTTATTGGACAAATATTGTTTTCTAAAGATAAACTTTCAGTCAAAAGCATTTTTCTCCTAAGTACGGTCCGTACTTTCAAAGGGTGTGACAAAACTAGAGCTGACGGACTAAGACAGAGCGTATCAATTTACAGTTTAGAAGGAACGGGTATAGATAAACATAAGATATATATATATATATATATATATATATATATATATATATATATAAATAAATACACACACACACCGCTCAGCCATAACATCACGGCCACCTGCCTAATATGTGTAGGTCCACCAAAACAGCCCTGACCGGTGGAGGCATGGACTCCACTAGACCTCCGACGGTGCGCTGTGGTATCTGCACCAAGACGTTAGCACCAGATTCCAGAAGTCCTGTAAGTTGTGAGGTGGGACCTCCATAGATGCATCCTGGTGCCATGTGCTCTCCAGTTAAGCAACGCACCCGGCCATCTACGTGATGTAAAAGAAAACGTGATTCATCAGACCCGCCACCTTCTTCCATTGCTCCCCGATCCAGTTCTTCTGCTCACGTGCTCATTGTAGACCCTTTCGGCAGTGGGCAGGGGTCAGCTGCCATGCACTGTGTGTTCTGACCACACGGGCCAGCCTTCACACCCCAGGTGCATCAATGAGCCTCTGCCGTCCATGACCCCGTCGCCGGTTCACCGCTCTTCCTTCCTTGGACCGCTGCAGCTTGGAAGGACCCCACAAGAGCTGCCGTTTTGCAGAAGTTCTGACCCAGGTGTCTAGCCATCACAATTTGGTCCTTGTCAAAGTTGCTCAGATCCTTACGCTTGACTTGTTCACTTGCTGCCTAATATATCCCACCCACTGCCATGATAACTTCACCGGTCAGTGGTCGTGATGTGATAGCTGATTGGTGTATATACATTATATATGTTTGATCCTATTGGTGTGTGGTGAAGGTCCTTCTGTCATTTAAAAATGTTTAGGGCTGCTTTGGAATCTATACCGTTCATATTTCCTCTATACGTTTGCTGGTAATGATTCCAGAAGCATATGTGTCATTAAAACATTTTTAAAATAGATCTCAACTTAAAAGTAGATCAGATTTTTTTTTTATATTCAATTTGGTGATCTTTTCTAATGCAGTTTTATGTGTAACTGATTTTTTTTTTTCTGGTTTTATTTACTATTATTGATATTCTGTTACCCAGTGAAGTTTAATTACCTTTTTAATGTGCTTAAACATTTAGTTCATTTGAAAAAAAAAATGCTTTTATTTACTATATGGTTGTTTAAAAAAAACAAAACAAAGAAAACTAGAGACCCTCTCCGTTTTTTCTGCTTTTAGTTTTTCTAAAGGCCCACAATGATTCTAATTCACCTCCACGAGGGGAAAGCGTTCGTGTGGAAAGCGGAAGATGTCCAAGAGATCCGGGAAAAGCATGGACTGATCGGGAACCTTGTTGGAGCCCTGGTGAGGAAGCCAAGACAGAACGCCCGGCTTGGTCTGCCACTGCAGCTGTCATCGGAAGAAACGCGACTGCTTGTGGAAATTGGAGCAGCAACACTGGTGAGCAGCGGCTCGGGTGAAAGGGAACACGCCAAGGGTGAAGATTTGGCCATGGTACGTCTACAGTAACTCTTTCCAATGTAAAGAGATTCCTTTTTCCTTATAGCTCAGGTACCTTGGAGCTTAAACTTCTATTATTACTTATAATAACTTTATTACCTTCCATCCTCGTATCTCTAATTAGTTATACTAATATCTTGGATGGTGACAGCTGTCCTTTCGTGATCAGTAAGAGTCCAAGATTTCTGTATTACAAACTCTTGAACTGTCAATAGTTCTTGAGAGGTGGCTAAGGAATCAGAGTCTTGAGGTCCATGTCAGCCTGTTTAACATCTATGACTGCTCTATTGTCCCATCAACGTATAGATGGGGTAAAACTGCACTACATGTTAAGATGATGGGAGCAATATAATTTGTTATGATTGCCTATTCACTTTATAGAACTGTTTTATTGCAGGACAGTATAGGTTCTAACTCTTCTACGGATGACGAGGAAACGTCTCGGCCAGAGGTTGATGCTCACAAGCAGTTTTTAGAGGAAAGCTATAAAGAACAAGGACAGTTGGCTTTGGAAGAGAAACGGCGCACATTGGAAAGATTGTCAGATCATATCGCTGAAGGAAGGACCAAGAGAAAGCGGCAACATGATGAACAGGAAGGTAAGGAATCTTATTATGGTCTTTTAAAGGGACAGTCTGGTCCCTTTAAATTGGAGTTTATATTGCATGGACGTTAAGGCATTTTGCTGCATGCAAATGGGTGCAGACATTCTTATTGTTATGAAAACTTCTATTTAGTGTTTTTCCTCCCTCCTGCTAACGCTACTATTATTGTGTATCTTTCCCTTTTTGTTCATAGGCACACAAATGGAATGCTCCACTCGAGGGCCAATTAAGGAGCTTCAGAACCTTGAAAAGACTTTTAATTTTCCTCGAGAAGCAATGATGGTGCAGATTCCTACAGCTCGAACCCCTGTCGGGAGTGTGCAGCCCGTGGATCTGTACCAAGCCTCTGTGGACTGGCCATATAGTGGACAGCCGGAACATGAAACTCGCTACAAAGTTTTTAAGGACCTTTGGGAGAAGGGCTATTTCCTTACCAGTGGCAACAAGTTTGGAGGAGATTTCCTTGTATATCCAGGTAAGAGAACTCTAAATGCATTAAAGCGCATATGAAGGCTAAAGTTGCATGTGGTCCCATATTACAAATGCATATACATTTACCTTTCTCTTTCCCATCAGCTATTTGGGGGAGGAGGGAGGGTTTCTAGTGAGACCCACCATGATTTAAAGGGAGCGCTTTCCTGAAATCTTGGATAGTGGTGGAGGCAGCTTCTCCCAAAGATATTTTTTGGCAGGTTTAAGAGGTACTTACAAAGTACTTTAATATGCATTGGGGTTTTGTTTTAGGAGGCTGCAAAAATGATGTTGCACGTACTGCAGATTTGCATTAAGACGGCCTGCATGTGTTCTCCTTCGGAGCGTGTGATTGTAGTGGACCTGGTTAGAATAGGATACTGTTGGGTTTATTTTAACGTGTCAGCACATTCTTGTTGACGTTGCGCGTTTATTTTGAAGTTTGTGCAAAGAGGTCAGAACGTGAACTACTAAAAAAGGGGGAAAAAGGGACTGTTGAAATGACAGCATATGTCCCAAGGGCCGTTCACAGATGGCCGTAGTGATTTTCAGACACTGTGCTGTGTAGCTGCTAAAGCAGATTAGCGAGGATCCTGGGCCAAGGGGGAGATCCTCACAATGCTCTGGAGCTGAGCGCTGCATGGTGGCCCTTTGAATATGGTGGGTGGTCCTGCCTTGACCGCTCCCCTTCCTGCCTGTGGCCACACCCCCAACACAGGTGTTCAAATATGGAAAACATGGACTGTGTTGGTCCAAACAAACCAGTGGGGTTAATAGTTTCTATACCATTAATAAGAAATCATTTAGCGCCAGATTTTAGCTCTGTTTTAATTGGTCCTTGTCATAAATTCGATTTACTGGACTATTATCAAGATGGTAAAGGGGGGGTCCAGGGTGCATGCTGATTCTGAAAACAATATGTATACTGGTCTTGTATGACTTCTTGTAAGCATAAACATGCATAAAGTAACTGACACAGAAGGACTGCTACAGTTTAAGATACACGGTAAATGTTTTAATTTGCCCTTTATCACTAGTGCCATAGCATCCAACAGTCTGCCTTTTTATTAAAGAGATATACATTGGGAGTATGAGGAGGTTTTCCTCCTTTAAGAAGGTATGGGTAATAAACAGAGTGGCTTCCTACATCTACGTAGTGAGGAATAAGAATGAAACTATGAAATCAATGCTAGATGTCCTTTTTCGTTCCTTTTCATACAGGTGATCCGATGCGGTTTCATGCACATTTCATCGCTCTCTGCTTCCCACAAAATAAAAAGATCCCAATGAGTGACATCATCACTGCTGGACGCCTGGGAACCAACGTGAAGAAGACAGTGCTTCTTTGTTCACCAAATCAAGAGGGTACAGTGACTTATACATCTTTGCAGTGGTCGGGGATGCAGTGACGTACGATGTGGATTTCAGCCCATTGACTACATTACAGAACATCTGTGCAGATAGTTCTAGGATATTTTGGCCCCTGTCGCTGCTAGAGTAGATTGAGCCTGCCCGATGCAGACTAAAGCGTAGCGGCAGACGCAAAGATATCATGTAAAAAGAAAATCCCGCACCGAAGCTTCCTTTTTTTCTTTTAGCACGATTTTCCACTGCTTCAGATGGATGTTAATTAGCAGCGAGACATGTTTTCTGTCCTGAAGATTTAAAATTGTGCAGGATTGTTCATCATTAAAGCTACAACTCAAGAGCAGAGTGAAAAAGTTTGATTTGACTTTCTGCTATCCCTTGAAGCTACAGCACTGTGGAGATGCACCCACCCATTCAGCACGATAAACCTCTTTGCTATACAAATCCTTTATTTAAAACATAGATGTTACCCAAAAGTCTTAACTGCTGATCTAAGAAATTATGGCTTGTCCAACCCGTGGTACACCGCAATAGCCTGGGCCTTCGAACCACTAACACAAAGATAAAATGGTACTGAACTTATCTACACTAAAATAGAAAAATATTCTATATCAACTTTATAACTGATCAGAAAGACCAGTAGTGAGTAGCAAATAAGACGTTTCTCATTAAGGGCAGATGGCTACGGAGGACAAAGGGCTGGAACACATATGTATCTTCTATGCAGCAAATACTTGGTAGAGTAGAGTAAATTACACTTGAATTCCACAGCCTTAAGAAAAAAATGACAACCGCCAAGCAGTACCATAAAACTGGCAGGGTAGGATTTAATATATTGTAAGTAAGGTGACCTCACACAGAGCTTAAGCAGTCCAACAAAGTATGATGTTTGGCAACAAAATACAAAGTGTACAGCACAGCCTCACACACTTATAGTACGGAAAACATTGAAGCCAGACAATGCCGTACTGATAACTATTCCTGGGCATTGCGGGTGCCAGTGTAGTTCCTTAATGTCTTTTTCTCCTTGATGGACAAAAAGTAGCTGAGGAGGAATAGTTGCTAACGTAGGGTCATCCGTTTCTCCTTCTTGGTCTTGATCTCTTTCAACAGCAAGATCCCACTGTGTTATCTGGTCATCAGCACCGGCCGCTGCAAACACGCCACTGTCCGTAGGGTGCCACTCAACCGATGTGATGGGGGCCGTGTGCTGCTTGAATTTGGCTACGCTTACTCCCTTCTGCAAAGAAAATGGGACATAAAGCAGGTGGTAGATCCCAACAGGCCCAACCCATGGCCAAATACACAAAATGCATTTTGCTTAGCTACAGCATTGATTAGCCCAAGAGTTTCTATTTCACAGCCTGCAAGTAACGAGTATAATGTTTATAACGTACCGGGCTCATTAAACATTAAGCCTGAATTATTATATGCAGAGGCTTTAATTCAGCAGATATATTACACAGTCACTGTCACAATGTCACCGCACTACCACAACTACTCATACTACTCCAGTGATGATCTTCGAGGATGGTATCACACGCACCTGGGTGCAGCAACAAGACAATACCAAATATGACACTCACTTGAAACTGTCGCAAATCCCAGATCTTAAGAAGACCGTCATCTCCTCCGCTGACAATAAATGGTTCGTGGCGGTTCCAGCTGATAACATTCACATCACTATCGTGGGCCTGGTTGGTCGTCAGCATGCACGCCTTATTGGGGGCTGCTCGAGTGTCCCAAATACGAATAGAGGTATCAACCGAACAGGAGGCAAATACCTGTTGTGAGCAGAGATGGGAAAACATGGACACTTAAAACATCTCTTACTGTATTAATACTGGTTAAATAAAGACTCGAAGGGATGTGTAACTGCTCTGATGCAGGACTGTATTCACTAATCAGACTCATCCAGAAAGTGAGAATGGGTTCACCTTAAGTTTTAACCACTGTTAGAGAAATCACCTGAATAGAAAACGTATTCTTTTAGTATGCGGTTGCTTAATATTGGCACACAACAAGTTATGCAGAGGAGTTTAGCTATGTTTGGAACATGGTATATGCTGACTGCGCAGTTTTAGCCATGGTATTTACCGTGGCTTCAGTGGGAGACCACTGCAGATCTTCAACAGATTTCGTATGACCTGTGAAAGGCCTCTGGTCGACATGCCACGTTCCTCCTTCCCTGGGATTCCACAAATGAATGTTTTTGTTGCAGTCTCCAGTGACCAACTGTCCTGTAAAAGTTTGTTAAAAATTAGAACTGTAATAACGCTAGGATCCTGAAGGAAATCACATAATTGTACACAACACACACACAGTATCGGGACACCTGACCATTACACCGACAGGGACTTTGATGACATTGCATTCTAAACACATAGACATTAATATGCAGCTATAGCAGCTGCCGCTCTTCTGGGAAGACTTTCCACAAGATTTTGGGGAGTTTCTGTGGGAATTTTTGTCCAGTTATCCAGTAGAGAGTTTGTGAGGTCCGGCACTGATGTTGGAGGAGAAGGCCTGGCTCACAATCTCCGTTCCAGTTCATCATAAAGGCGCTCGATGTGGTTGAGGTCAGGGCTCTGTGCAGCCAATCAAACTCTTCTGCATCAAACTCATCCAACCATGTCTTTATGGATCTTGCTTTGTGCGCTGGGGTACAATACTGGAATAGCAGGGCCCTCCATAAAGTGTTCCCAAAATGTTGGAAGCATAGCATTCTCCAAAATGTCTTGGTATGTCCCTTTCAGCTGAAAACAGAGATTGCAAGCCAGACCTTCTCATTCAACATCAGTGCCTGACCTCACAAAAGCTTCACTGGATAATTGGGCAAAAATTCCCACAGAACCACCAACTTATTAATGTCTATGTATTAAGAATGCAATGTCATAAGTCCTGTTGGTGTAATGGTCAGGTGTCCCAATACCTTGTCCATATAGTGTGTGTAATTAGTTTCTACATGAATAACACGGACGTGGAAAACATAACCCTGCTTTAATCCCTTTAAGAAGCATAAAGCATGTTTCAACTGCAAATACAGAAAAAGCATGAAGCCCATAAGAAGCATTCACTCATTCAACCATACCTGGGGTCTTTGGTGACCAATCCATTGCAAAACCCTCAGTCATGTGACCCGAGAAAGAAAACACCGGCTTGATCTTGGATTGTTCTTCTTTGATAAAAGCAGCCAGCGTCTGTGAGTCTGACACAGCTGCGATCTGTTTTCGCAGATCATAAATCTCTACCTGGCCCTTTTCTGACCAAAGAGCAGCCACTGGAGTTTCACCAAATGTAGAGACCTGGGAAAGAAAAATCAGCCGGATACACAACTAGAGCAACAGATTCCTCCATACATTAAACTATACAGGATATCCTTTCTTATTCTCACTATATTAAAGCTCATACTGGGGCTACAACACACAAAGAGGAATATTTCCGTTCCCTTGCTGGAAGTATCTTTTCTAGATCTTTTCTGGTTTGACAACAGGGCATGGAGAGAGGAAAAAAAAGGGATTCTGGAACATCTGGAATCTCACTCCCAAGTATGACAGATTCCAGATGTTCAAGAATCTCATTTCTTCAAACCACATATTAATATTTTTTTTTTTTTATTATTTAACTTTAGTATTCATATAAAAAAATCAAATAGCTCCTTTACTGAGGAACTGTTTGGCTGTAAATTATCTACAACCATAAGCCGTAGGGCATACCTAGAAAAGCGTATGAATAATCTCATTATTATTATTATTATTATTAACACACAAATAACGTTAGATGCTTTTTCAGTGGTTGATTTGTTTTGTTGTTTCTTTTTTGGCTGAACGGTTCTTATCTGCTGTCTATCTCGGATCTGCCAGTTTCCATCTTTGTAATAAAATGTTCATTTATATTAAGTTACCCGATCTGCACTTACCCGAACTCTGTTTACACCACCATAGTGAGGAACCATCGCCAGCTCCAGCTGTGGCTTTTTCTCTTCTTCATCTTCATCCTCACTGCTGTCACTGCTTTCAGAATCCGAACCGTCTTTCTTCTCTTTGCCTGTTCGATGCAAATTGTGCATCTTCATTACCAACATCCTACACGAGAAAATAAATCAAAATCCATCAACTGTAATTTGTATTAGAAACCAATCCAATTATAAATGTCTTTCCGATAACACTGCATGGAAATAGCGCTCCAAATTAGTTGTCTTACCTGTTGCCTTGAGCGGTGTCAGCCTGAGTCCCAGCACAAAGAAACATAGCCATTGGGTAATCTGAACGGGTTTCTCCGAGGTTATCCGAAATTACATCAAAACTTAGACATGGAGCGCCTGCGAACAGACAAAGATACGGAATCAGCTGAGACTTCAGTCATTATACGCACTGTAATTCAGGACCGCTGCATGGTCCCTTTGATGGTCCATGATACACTTGCCAACCAGCAGCTCTTGAGCCGGCTCAGAAAATGCTGTGGGCAAGGGTCTGTTCAGAAACCTGTGTGCATGCATGGAAAATGCTCCCATTGATTGGCAGCTTCAAGCAGCCAATCAGTGACAACATTCCACAGATGAGAGGAGCAGCCGCAGAGCTGCAGCTTCTACCTCGGGGTATATGCCCTTTTTTTCAAATTTTGAAGAACGCTTATTAAAGTATTCATAAATTACTGTAATGATCATTCTTTAGTGGGCTGTCAGGGGCATTAAGCTGCCCTTTTAAGCCATCAATTAGATTTGCTGCTGCCTCTCAGTGATGTGAGTTCCAAAACAACTACATCTGGAATCCAGACTGTTAATCCAAATGAATACAAAGAAATACATTACCTGTCTGAGCTTGGTGATACAGGACATAGGCGTCCTGATCCATCACAAGCTCTTCACCCTCCTGCAGAGGCTCAACGCCGGGCAAATATACCCTTTGTGGACCTTTTTCCGTTTCCCCCTCCTCGTTCGCTTCCATAATATCATCCTCGTCTCCTTCGTCGCTGTCTGTGTCCTCCATGCCTTCATCTTCACCCTCTCCTGCCGCTTTCCATGTGGGATCCCCTGTGCCTGCCATGTTGCAAATGCAAAAGACGTAATTTCCGCTGACTTCAACTCAAGCATCTCGCATGCACTTTCCGGCGTCTTTTTTTTTTTTAAATAAACTTTATCAGTACATGTTACAGAACTAACGCGCACAACACATGAAAAAACCGCTGCAAGGATGAAATCGGGACAAACATGATTAATAATTAATTATTTATTAAAAGAAAATCCAAACGCACTTGTAAAGAATTAGAACTGCATCCATTCTGCGTCCCCCCATTGTTGGCGTAGTACTGTATTAGTGACATGGTACATAGCTGCCAAAAGTCCTGAATTTGCCACTACAGTCCCCATTATCGGGCTTATGTCCTTGCTGTGGTTAATTTCGACTATGTTAATTTTCACAACAGCAAGATGTTAGAAAATGCTCCCATTGATTGGCAGCTTCAAACAGCTAATCAGTGACAGCATTCCACAGATGAGAGGAGCAGCCGCAAAGCTGCAGCTTCCACCTCAGGGTATATGCCCTTTTTTTTCAAATATATATATATATATATATATATATATATATATATGATTTTGCATGAAAAATATGGGGGGGGGGTACACACTAAACAAGACGCCGTTTTCCTCATTCTAAATTATACAAAGCTAATGCAAATTTGGTGATTTAGTTTCATTTTTAAAAACATTTATAGGTCAAAATATCCAAATATCTTTGGAATGTAAGCCCTACATTGTGTGTGTAGATGAAATAAGAACCACATGGCTGCACAGAGATCAACTGAGTAACAAATGCAAAGCCCAAATAGCAGGTATAGATCAAATACGAACCACATAGAAACACAGAGGTCAACTGAGTAACACATGCAAACCTTGCATTGTGTGTGTAGATCAAATGAGAAACAGATTAACAAATACCTGTAAACATTTTTTTAAATAAATACCCTAACAAGATCTAAAATTTAAATAATAAAAAATGTAAGTATGCATAAGTGTATAGCATACCTCCCAACATTTCAAGGCACCTTACACACTGCCTTTACACACACCTGCCCATAAAAACACATATACACAAACACTGCCCTCACACACATCTGCCCATAAAGACACATATACACATACACTGCCCTACACAAACACATATACAAGTGCACTGCCCTTACACACACACATATACACGTACACTGCTGTTACAAACACCTGCCTTTACCCACACCTGCCCATCAGTGGCGTCTCCAGGTTTCATATTTAGGGGGGGCACATGGGGGGCCAGGGACCAAAGTAGGGGGGCCAATTATAAAACGGTACATATACACTATATATATATATATATATATATATATATATATATATATATACACACACACACGTTAGACGTGCATTTTTAACTACATAATATGCACTTATCTCTTTGAAGTAAAGACTGATTAAAATATGATTTCAAAATAACAGCTAAAGTGACAGTTATTTTTCATTCTTTAATATTAGCCCCTGCTGACAATATATATAAATATTAGACCCTGCTGCAGATATATAGAAATATTACACCCTGCTTCCGATATATATTAATATTAACCCCTGCTGCGGATATATATTAATATTAGCCCCTGCTGCGGATACATACTTATATTATACCCTGCTGCCGATATACATAGAAATTATACCCTGCTGCCAACATATATTAATATTAGCCCCTACTGCCGATATATAGTATTAGTCCCTGCAGCCAATATATATAAATATTAGCCCCTGCAGCCAATATATATAAATATTAGCCCCTGCAGCCAATATTTATTGATAATAGGCCCTGCAGCCAATATATATTAATATTAGCCCATGCTGCCGATATATATAAACATTAGTCCCAGCTTCCGATATATATTAATATTAGCCCCTGCAGCCAATATATATTAATATTAGACCCTGCTGCCAATATATTTGCCACACTGACTGCAGATCAGGGGAAGACAGTGAGAGTCAGTGCAGTGTTCCCTCCTTCTGACTGCACCGTGACATTGAGAGGTCCTCTCCCCTGTAATCATCCCCAGAGTCCCTTTGTCCCCTCATTCACTAAACCATAGCGCTCTTTTACTTACACCCTGTAGTTCAGGTATAGATCAAATAAACAACACATGGAAACAGCACATGCAACTGAATGAGCTTAAAAAAAAACTTGTATTTGCAGGTATACATACATAATGTATGGAAACATAGCATTGCAGGTATAAACCAACAGAACACACAAACCCAGCATTGCAGGTATATATCAACTGGAAATCACATGTACACTCAGCACTGAAGGTTTAGATCAAATAATCAACACATGGAAACAGCACTCCAGGTATTGATCAACTGAATAAGACATGCAAATCCTATATTTGCAGGTAAACATTAATAATGTATGGAAATATAGCCGATACAGATGAACAGAATGACACAAAACCCAGCTTTGCAGATATAAATCAATTGGAAATTACATATAAACTCTGCATTAAAGGTATAGATAAAACCCCCTAAATTACAGGCATAGATCACTGGTCACACACCCCAAAGCCAACGCTGGTGTCCATACTGCCCACATAGAACCTGACCAGCACCTAAGTTACACATTATGTCAACTTTGTCCCCGAACAGCTGAACGTACGCCGTTTTTGTCCCATAAAGACCTCTCCCTCCCAATCTATCCTATCTACCCCCTCTCCCTCCCAATCTATCCTATCTACCCCCTCTCCCTCCCTATCTACCACATCTGCCTCCCAATCTATCCTATGTACCCCCCTCTCCCTCCCAATCTATCCTATGTACCCCCCTCTCCCTCCCAATCTATCCTATCTACCCCCTCTCCCTCCCAATCTATCCTATCTACCCCCTCTCCCTCCCAATCAATCCTAACTATCCCCTCTCCCTCCCAATCAATCCTAACTATCCCCTCTCCCTCCCAATGTATCCCATCCACCCCCATCTCCCTCCCAATCTACCCCCTCTCCCTCCCAATCTATCCCATCTACCCCCCTCTCCCTCCCAATCTATCCTATCTACCCCCTCTCCCTCCCAATCTATCCTTATCTACCCCTTCTCACTTCCTATCTACCTCTTCTGACTCTCTAACCCCCTCCTAACTTTCTAACCCCCCTTTGAAGTTCACTTACCTTGGGCTTGTCCAGTGGTGAGATCGCGAGGTCTCTGTATCCCTGGTTCTGCCGGCTTCACTGCTGGGCGCCGGATATGACGACATATACCGGCGCTCGGCTTGAAATGCCGGCACTGCGAACCAGGAAGAGGCCTCGCAGTCGCGGAGAAGAGTGAGAGGCGCCGAACGGTTGCTGAGAACTTATTCCTCAGCAACCGCTCGGCGCCTCTCACTCTCTCCTCCGGGTCTATTAAAAAAAAAAAAAAGACGGCGTTTCAATTGGGGGGGCACACCGGGGGGCACAGCATGATGTAGGGGGGGCCATGGCCCCCTCTGCCCCCCCCCTGCCGACGCCACTGCTGCCCATAAACACACACATACACTGCCCTTACACACATCTGTGTGCGCCCATTGCAGCTGAGGAAGTGCAAACGAAACACGTCTGCTTGGTTTTTTTTTGTGCTAATCTGGCCAGGCACAGTCATTACCAGTGGTAAGTGTTTTTCTTTTGGATGTATAGTATATTTATTTCTTTTTTGGTTCTTCCTGTATATTCATTGTTTTAACCCCTAGTGGGGCAGGCTGAACATCACTCCACTGCTCTTGTTTTATTTATATATTTGTATCCAATTATTGAGGTGTTTTATATATATATATATATATATTTTGTCTCTGTATTCCTTTTATTTAATGTATTGTATATTTTTTTGTCTTTGTATTAAACATATTGTTTTTACATTTATCCAAGTGCTGTCTCTTGTTTTCAGTTTACATATATACGTACAATGCCTTTACACACACATATACACATACACTGCCCTTACACACACACATATACACTTGCACTCCTCTTACACATGACTGCCCACACACATGCCCATAAACACACATACATACACTGCCCTTACACACACATATACACTTGCACTGCCCTTACACATGACGGCCCACACACACATGCCCATAAACACACATATACATACACTCCCCTTACACACACATATACACATACACTGTCCTTACACACACTTGCCCATAAACACATGTATACACATACACTGCCTCTCACATACACACACTCATACATACCTGGTGTTGGCTGCAGCTTACACTGAGCGAAGGTACGAAGGAGGGGCTCATGAACTCCTTCACTCAGAATTCTCATTCCAGGAAAATGCATTGTCCTGGATTGAGGCTGCCGAGGACCCTATCCCCACCATGATTTCCATCCCCATCATCATCATCCCGTATTGAACCAAAATGATGCCCTCTATGCCCAGCATTATTTACCCTTCATACCCTCCCTAGCTTTCCCCCATTCATATTTTTCCGTGTGTTAATCCCCCTACCTCCCTGTCCCCAGACTCAGAGTCTGTCAGTCTGCCTGCATGTCTGCGATGTTCAGGTCACTCTTTTTGTTCTGCGTGTCTGCTGGTCAGCAGGAAACCGAATATGATGTCATATCCGTTGCAGCGCTGACTGGCAGTTGCGCAGAGTCCTGTGCCTCAATTGGCCGGTCTTGATACATTTACGCTGCCGTTACACAAGTCTTCTAATATACATACATATACACTACCCTTACACAGGCCTGCTCATATACACACATATACACTACCCTTACACACGCCTGCCCATACACAAACATATATACTGCACATATACACTGACCTTACACACGCCTGCCCATATACACATACTGTATATATAGATTGACCTTCACACATGCCTTCCCATACACATGCACATGCTCATATACACTGCTCTTACACATGTCTGCCAATGCATAAATACATAAAAACACATACCCACATTGACCCATATACACAAAACTTCTTCCATACTGTAGTGGGAGTGTGAGGTCTGTCACTTCAGACCCCTGCTTTGATGTTCCCTGAGAGTGCGCGCATCGATCGATGTTGAGTGCCGGGATTTGACATCACATCCTGGCTCCCAGCAATAAAGGCCTGCGCATAGTGCCCTGGGCTCCCTTAATGTTGGGCTGGCTAAAAGGAGATCTGTGATCTTTCAAACACAAGGACATTTCTAAGTGACCCTAAACTTTTGAACTGCAGTGTGTACGTATATATATACTGTATTTGCCCCAAAAATAGGCTGCACTTGTTTCCCCCCACTTTAAGTCTTTAAAGTGGGGGTGAGGCCGATATTTGGGGTTAAGCGCAATTCGCATCAGGCCGGTGTTTTTTCTTTTAGCTGCGGGCAAGCAGCAGGGTTAGGATCCAGATCCCCCGCGGCGCAGCAGGGTACCTGGCTCTTCCGCCAGCAGTGGAGGTTGTCTACACGCATCGCACAGACGACCACCGACTGGCCCCGCTAGACACCAAGGAGTCTAGGGGTGCAATGGTAAGTCTGGTCTGCAGCGGTGCAGGGAACTCTTCTCTCTGACAGCCGGGGAAGGTCTGTGCGATGGACGCAGACAACCCCCGCTGCTAACAGCACCTCCTTCCAGCTGCAGCGGAAGTTGCCTACGCGAATCGCGTAGACGTCTACCCACTGCCCGACTACACACCAGGGAGTCAGAAGCACCGGTAAGTTTTGGGTGGGGGTTACCAGAGAGGAGGATCCAGGTCCCCTGCAGCGCTGCGGGGGATCTGGATCTTAGTCTCATAGTCAGACCTATTTGACGAGGGGTATTTTTCAGAGTTGTACAGCTACTGTACAACTTGTTATCACCGAAATAGTTAACCAGTTTAACAAAGAAAAACCACTAAAACACAGAAAACTATATCAGATTTGGTATTTATGACAAGTTCTATTAATGTTGACTCCAGTGACAAATGTCATCCATGTTATGGAGAACTTCTTTCTGTACGGATTAAACTTTTTGCTTATCTTTACATGTCTCGATTCATCATTTTATACTTTTCATAATCTGTATAGATGTATAGTGTTTCTTCTCATACCCAATGCCCTTGAATGTGAAAGTAAATTACATTTGTCATGAAGACATATTAGTGTTCACCTGCGAAACAGGCCTTTTTTGTATAAATCTGATAAAGACACAAGTATATTGGAACAAAATGATCACTTTCACATGATTTCTTAGAGCTACAACATTATCTTGTCCAGTGCGACATTCAGCATTTTTCTCAGTAACTAAGGAATATGGAAATGTGTTTAAAAGGACATTAGGGGTGGTCTCAGAAATTTAAAAAATGCAAATACTCAAGATAGCATTATCTTGAGTATTCTTCTTGTGGGCGTGAACTGCTTCCACGTACCAAGAACCTTGAGAGCTACCATTAAAACATTTATTTTGGGAATTCAACATGTTATGACTTGAAACATTGACCCACTCTTCCAGTGTATTGCCCTCTTGAAGGCTACTCAGAGGCAGGCAGTGAACTACCTGTAGCTTACAAGCTACCTTTTGGAAACCTCTGTTCTAGGTGATTTCCTTTGGCATTTGTTGATGGTACGAGACACACTTCTACGCCATTATAATTTAAATATTTCAGTGCCAGCATGGTTGGCAAAGTAGACCCCATGGGTTTCATATGTGGTGGCACTCTAGGGTCTCACCTCCACTGGTTTGCTGAAGAACCATTTTTCTGCTGTAGGGAAGGCTGCCAATTGGCTCCTGAGCTGACTGGCAGCCATCTTACCTCCTCCAAAGCAAGCCTCCCTTGTTCATTAGGCACTTGTTTCACCAATCTATTCCATTTCATCAGGGCCAACCTGTTAATTAGTATATCCATTACAATGTGAATTTGGGTGTCATACCCTTCTATCTCATCTAAACCTTGTGTACAGGAGCCAATATGGGCAAATGCTTGATAAAATATAGCTTAGGTTCTAAAAACGTCCATATATCCAAATATCTGCATGATAAATTAGTAGGGGACATGACACACCATGAAGAATAGATTACGCCACCCTGGTCCCAGGTCTAAACAAGACAATTAATTTTGATTGATAGCGTGACAGTTATTTTTTTCCATTCAATTGATTATATTGGATACAATTTAACATAGTAATCTGCCAGTAATTTACCATCATCTGATTTAGTTTCTTCTCCGTTAACTCTGTAGATGCTAGTTTTGTTAAATAAATGTGCAACTGCTACTACTTGATTTTAAGTAAAGGCCTGGAAAAGCCCGATTAACTGGATATCTTAACACAGAATCGTAGCTTTAGTTTGTATTCTTAGTAAATATTGGCATAATATCAGAATTACAAAGGAGAAGCTTAAAATCATAGCACATCCTCGTGTATCTGAGTTTCTATTGTTAGCTTTGTTGATTAAAAGGATTTTGTTGCCAACGTCTCGGAAAGGAATGAAAAGGGCACCCCAGAAACACAAAGCCTTAGTGCAGTGACATTTCCTCACTTACTGACGGTAATGAAGTTGGCAAGCTGAATTGGTTTTTAAGTCTGGGCACAGCTGGCAGGGCATAACCATTCTGCAGATCATTAGTATTGACCAGAGGAACCCGCGTGCATCCTAATGTCTGCTAAGTGAAAAGTGATGCTTAGCGATCCAATATTACCCGAATAACATTACTTCATTAGATGTAACTTATGTTTATACTTACATGGGCAATGTCTCATATTAAAATGGTGTTGGGATATGATTATGGAGCAGACGGCTAATCATGTCTAACAGACTAAAATGTGAGGACCAGGGGAGAAAACAGGATCACATTTTGGAGGAACAATATTGGACGGCCTCAGACAAGCACTATACGTAAGGCAGCAACGATTGTAAATGGGATAATTGATCTGGAAGGAGGTTGCTATTATGGCTTTATCATGATGTCTCAGGAGACTGAAGAGAACTGTAGGACTCACGTAGGACTGAGAAGGAACAAAGAAGGTTATAAAGGAGGTTTAACAGAATGGAGGTCGAGTCAGTGCTGTATTCTGGCTTTGGCTGACTAGGCAGCAGGTTAAGGGGGAAGGTAGCCCCTCTGCTGCAAAACCAGGGGCAGATTGTCCTATTGGTGACTTGGTTGGCAACTGCTCAGTGGACTGGCCACAAGGGAAATCTCCCCAACCTGCCAATTTATACTATGGAAGAGGGAGAGGCCGGATATATACTGTGCAAATAGAGGTAAGAAGATGAATAAAAGAGAGCTTCTATCTTCTAATCTTACTGATTTTAGAGAAATGTAAAAATGAGGCAGATACGAAAGATCAATAAATAAAACATAATTGAGATTTGGATGAGACTGAGTAGACATCAAAGACGACACCATCACAAGTGCTTGCTATGATGGAGTGGAGATCTTTATTCCTCTTGCATTAACATTATTGCTTTGCTCCATAGAAGAGTCAGACACTACAAGCTAAAGGAAACTTACATAAGAACCATTCGGCCCATTTAGTCACCTATGCCAAAAGTCTACTTTGTGAATAAATGGTGTAATAGTCAGATATCATGCGGGTCAGGTGCACGAGTCGGTAAGACAATTTGATATAAGAAACGCTACAAGCCTTTAAACCACTGTGAAGATGTAGATTATAAAGATTATGTGCCTGCACGGCGTGATAGATTGCTGTATGGTTTTAATGTATAAGAAACAAATGTATCATACAGCGAAGCCAAAATAAAGCTATGAATACAATATAACAATTCACAATGTGTTTCTCTCATCTTGTCTTCATACTAAATCAAATTTACCTTTAAGTTCTCGGTATTACTCATAGCCGAATAATTACAGATAGAAAAACAGAAAAGTACAAAAATGTGATCTATTAATCTGTTTTGCCACATTTGCTAAATGTAAAATTGCTCTTTTTTTATCATCTTCTTCATTGAAGAATAAAGATGTTCAAACCGGCGACATCTGTTTAGAACTTCTAATTCCAAAGCGATAGCCAGTGGCGGATCTACCGGGGTCGCAGGGGTCGCGACTGCGACCGGGCCCCGGCGGCAGGGGGGCCCAAGCCAAGGGGCCGCCCGAAATCTTTTTTTTTTTACGTTTTTTTTTTTGTTTTTAAATAAGGCAGGGGCATCCAACATGCGGCCCGCGGGCCAAATGCGGCCCGCGAGACCTCGAGGTGCGGCCCGCGTAAGATCGGCAGCCAGGGCAACCGATCTTACACGAGCCGCGCCTCAAGCCCTGCTACTTACTTGTGGGAGGGTCTTCTGGACAGCACGGAGGAAGCGGAGTTCACGTGACTTCCTACTTCCTCTGTGCTTTAGCAGAGAAGGCAGAGGGAGGCCGCGCCCCCTGCTGAAGTCTGTGAGCGGCATCGAGGGAGCTGCAGTACAGGTAGGGGGGTGGGGAGGGTGTTTGAATGAGTGTGTGTGATTGAGGGAATGAATCTGTGAATTAATGATTATATGAATAAATGAGTGTGTGTGTGTGTGTGTGTGATAGCATGGATGTGTAAGTGCTGGAACCTAGGCATGATGGGACTGTGATTGCTGTTAGCAATCACACTCCTATCATGCCAAGTCAGCCAGTACATGCTGAAACCTGGCCAGCTGCCCCCCTTGTGTAGTGATAATGCCAGCAGTATGGGGTCTGCACTTACAGCCACCCTGTACCAGCATGTACTGGCTGACTTGGCATGATAGGAGTGTGATTGCTAACAGCAATCACAGTCCCATAATGCCTAGGTTCCAGCATTTACTGGATGGATGTGTAAGTGCTGGAACCTAGGCATGATGGGACTGTGATTGCTGTTAGCAATCACACTCCTATCATGCCAAGTCAGCCAGTACATGCTGAAACCTGGCTAGCTGCCCCCCTTGTGTATTGATGCTGCCAGCAGTATGGGGTCTGCACATCACTTACAGCCATCCTGTACCAGCGTGTATTGGCTGACTTGGCATGATAGGAGTGTGATTGCTAACAGCAATCAGAGTCCCATCATGCCTAGGTTCCAGCATTTACTGGATGGATGTGTAAGTGCTGGAACCTAGGCATGATGGGACTGTGACTACTGTTAGCAATCACACTCCTATCATGCCAAGTCAGCCAGTACATGCTGAAACCTAGCTAGCTGCCCCCCTTGTGTAGTGATGCTGCCAGCAGTATGGGGTCTGCACATCACTTACAGCCACCCTGTACCAGCATGTACTGGCTGACTTGGCATGATAGGAGTGTGATTGCTAACAGCAATCACAGCGAGCACAGTCCCATCATGCCTAGGTACCAGCATTTACTGGTTGCCTAGGCTAACAGCAATCACACTCCTATCATGCCAAGTCATATTGCTAATTTTGTCCAATTGTGTGTTACCTACTTTTATTAAACATGTGAGTTTTTATTAGTATTTTTAAAGGTGGGGGTCATTTTCGGTTTTAGCTAAGTGAACCCTGAATGTTTTGGTCCAGAATTTTCATTTTAGTTCATCCCTAGAATAAATCTAGGGAATCCTGAATTTGTAGTCGCAAAACTTTCAAGGCCCAGAAATCAGTGAGAGGAAGAGTAAAGGTTTTGTGTCATTTTACTTTATTTTAATCTGCATATTTTATTAAAGGCCATATTTTTTGTCACGGTGAAAAATGAGTGCGGCCCTCGCATGTATACAATTCTGATGAAGTGGCCCACTGCAGAAAAAACTTGGACACCCCTGGATTATGCCCTTTGTACATGCGCCCCTTTTTCTTTGATTATGATTCAATATGTAAATTGAATTTGTTGAATTAGTTGAAAAAAAATTGTTGGGTAAAAATCATGTTTTTTTGGGGGGGGTGAGGGGGTGGGGGGCCCTTAACAGATTCTCGCACCCGGGCCCTGAGGCGTCTAGTTACGCCCCTGGCGATAGCGGTTTATTTTAGCAAAGTGCAAGGCTAAGGTATTACGGACGGATACAATACAGAGACATCTGCAAATGTATTTATAGAGAGACAGTTTGACAGCTCAACACGTTCTTAGGCGCCGATTCATTATTGTGTTTGCAAAATCCGTGTTGGTACACAGTGAACATTAAATAAGGGGTTGTGTTTTTTTTAAAATTTATTTTAATTACATAGAAATCTTTAGTAGTGTATAATGATCATGATGACCAAGCTGCAGTATTGGGTTCTGTAGAAAAAGTGCTTCTTGTGCAAAGTTTGGAATGGTACGCTTATCACCATAGCAACCGAAGGAATGATTCGTTGCTATGATGATAAGATCACCAGTTTTGAAGCTTTGCATCAGAAACACTTCTTACACTTATCCCCCATTGTGGGTGGGCATTAAGAAGCTTTATGTGATGTTTCCATGCAGGCCTGGACTAGGAAAAACCAGCCTGACAGTAGTTGAAGACCAGCGTCATATTCTGGGTTTCACCCTGAGGCTCAGAGTGAAGCTCTGCTGTCCTGGGTCTGCAAGTCACGCTCTTCATTCTATGACGCTGAGAAGTTACTCCCACTCCCCACCCTATTCTAATCCAACACATTTAATGGTACTTGGGGCTATTCCCACCCCTCCCATGGCTAGTGACGCCCCCAGAGCAGCTAGGACCGCCTTATGCATAGATAGCCACACCCCTCACGAAGACACTCCCTCAAAAAAGGGACAGGGATGGCCATACTTCTCAGTGCCATCTTTTTGAACATGACACACACTAGTCATTAACAACCTTTCACCAGAACTTTAACAAATGATATAAAAATGTTATAATTTGCCTCAGGTGATTTATTGTCCTCATCAGTTTCATGTCCCACCACCAGTTTTGCCCCATCATCATCATAAAAGTAAAAATTAAATAAAAGTTTCCTTAATACCCTCCACCACCCTTATTGCCCCCAGGATCATCCACAGTAACCGCATAATTTCTCCTATCTGAAATCTACAAATATGATGAAATAAAATTAAGAAGAAATAAGATCATCATTGTCATCCAAGGACCCCATCATCTTCATGCCCCCCCAACCATCATCCTCCCATCCACTATATTTTAGTGTCCCACTGTATTGTGCTCTCACAAGACCTCCATTGTGGTCTCTATACACAATGACATCATAGTCGATGCTGGTCTCATACGACAGGACCAGAAACTGAAGATCTTGAGGCATAGCTGGATATTGATTCATGCAGCAATGGAACAGAGATATATGTGGCTCTGCATGAGTGAATGTTGTAACCCTAAGTGATAATGCTGAGCTTTACATTAAAAGGATTTTTTTTTAGAAAACTGGTCACCCTATGATAGATGCACATCAGTTGGCTCAGGTTTAGTACCTGTGATGTACCCCTGTCCAGAACTATGGGAATAAAACCAGAAAAAGCAGAAAGTATTTTTATGTATCTCTAAAGCCTCCTAAATTAACCTTGGTTTCCTCTCTATATAAATGAAGAAGAGTAATGACATGTGAGAGAATAGGCACATTCAAGATACAAGAAAATTGCTTCTGTTTCCGGAAATGATTTCAACAAGGAAATCATTAATAACAAAACGAAGAGATGCATTGGTTTGTTTCAGTTTTAATGAACTGCTTGGTTTAACCCCAGGAATGAAACACTTTTCATGTCTCCAGAAAAGTAATAAAATGTTACATTTGCGGTGTTCTTAATTCTACCCGCCATTCTTGCATTAAGCATCTGTGCCGATTACCTTTTGGTAATGTGCATGTTTTATCGAAGAGTAAAATTACTAAATGTTTAGCTACCTTCACCGTTTAGATTTTTCACTTATCTCCTATGCTTTTTGTTCCTCTATCCTATTTCCTTCCTTTCTCTCTTCTCCTCTCTCTCTCTCTCTCTCTCTCTCCCTTTTTCCTCTTCTCTCCTTTCTTAACCCTACCATATCTTATCTCATTTGCCTATTGTATCCCCTCTTACATTTCCTTTCTCTAGTCACTCCTCTTCCCCATAACTCTTCTCTCCCCTCTTTTTTCTCCCTTTTCTTTTTTTCTCTCTCCTCTCCTTTCTCTCTTCTAAACCAAATGTTTAATACAACAGTCCACTCCCGTTCTCAGACTGCTCCTCTATGGAAAAAAGTAACTCAAAGAACCATACCACTAGTCATGACATACTGGTCTGGATGCAAGGGAACATATTTTATTGGGAAAAGGCATATTTTATATAGCCATGTTACCGGGGGGGGGGGGGGGGCTGACATAACAACAAGAAACAGGAACAGATTAACATAATTAACAAATAACACAATATAACTAATCTCATCACACATAGGTAAAGGAATCAGCAGACTACCCATTGTACAGCACTACAGAATATGATGGTGCTATATAAAACAAAAAAATAACAAAAAAAATAAAATAATAATAATAACTTTAGACTAGACAGACATTATTAATACAGATACAAATGGAAACAAGAGTTACAATTTAAGCCCTTTAAATGAATGTAAAATTGCAGTCCATTAATCTTCCGAAAATGGGGTTATCGCATCCATTACGTGTATTAGGCAAGCAAATAAATATTTTAAGTATAAGGGTTTTTAATTATTATTTTATAAATGACTATATATTGTAAACACGGGAGTCATTTTCATTTTATAGATTAAAATAAGAAGATGTAATATATAACGTACGCAAAAGAAATAGATCAATAGTTAATGCGTGACACTGAAATTAATGAGATCAATTAAAAAATCTGGTCATCAGAGGATGTAATGAGAAACCGGATAACTGCAAGGATGTTATTACATAAATGATGTGTTTGTCAATAAAAAAAACATGTACATTGAATGTATAAAGGATAATCATGCCCTGTTCAATTAGAAAGATAAAAAAACAATGTTATGTGGTCGGACCCAGTGGACAATCCCCCCTCAGAAGATCCATGAACCATTCAGTCATGTGTTCAGTAGTGTGACATTAACTCTTTCTAGAGCAGAACTTGCGTGGCACTTAGAGCCAGATTAATGCAGGCTTTTTCTGGGTTTTCTTGAATATCTGGCTTTGGGGAGGGTTTAATGCAACTGCAAATCATCAGTGATTTCTATGGCTCCTGGTGCTACTTTCAAGCAAGTAAGAAAGTAGGAATCACACGGGTGTCCCGTCTTCTTGTCCGATGCTTTGGGTATTTTGTACTTGTTGGTATGTTCGTATTAGAATGTTTTGTATGTTGATAATGTTGGATGACGTATACGTGTAATGCATTACTCGTGCATTGGCATGTGATTCATTGATATATTTATAATCCGATTAAGGATATGGTGGAAGATAGCTAACACCGCAAAATAATAGATAGTAAAACATAACTTTTACTTTAACATGTAAAACAAGGAAGAACAAAATATTAGGCTGAGTATCAAAAATAATCATCTATTAGTAGGAGGATTAAACATTAGAAACCTAAATCATTTGTAGAAATATCAGACCTCCAGGGCAATTTTTGCCCCCAGACAGCTTGTGAGTGTCACCTTTGCCCTCAAGCAGCTTATCAGTGCCACCCTAACCCCCAAACAGCCTGTCTGTGCCATCTTTGCCCCTCAGCGTTTCAGTGTCCCAAACAGCTTATCTGTGCCCCCAAATGGCTTGTCTTTGCCCCTTGCTCCTCCTCCAACATACACTTTGGCACACAAACTGTATGTAAACACATTTACACAAATTAACACATGCTAATACACATACACAAGCTTACACATACACTTACTCATACTCACTTATACACGCATTCTAACACACACACTCCCTCGCTCACCCCATATATATATACACACACATTCATGCTCACACACAAACACATACACATCCATGCTAACACACAAAGACTTAAACTTACACCTATGCTAAACACAAACTCCATCTCACACCACTTAGACACACATGCTCACACACGATTACACATCTATGCTCACACATGCTTACATATGCACATCTATGCTAACACACAAATACTTACACATTCATGCTCGTGTATACAAACACTTTCACATACACTTCCATGTTAACACACATTTATACATAGACATTCATGCTCATAAACACTTATACATAATCACATACATAATACATACAAAAATCCCTTGAAATATGATAATTCTTCAAAAGGATCTTTCCCAATACAGTCTTTGGTCATTCTATTATATTAAGATAGGAAAGAATGCACAACATTCAAATATCAAGAATTGCCCTCAAAAAGTTATGCTTCTTCAGGAAGGAAGCGCTGGGGAAAAATCTGCCTATCCCTAGTAATTTGAACTTGTCCAATAATTATGAATATAAATAAATTCAATTAATAATTCTATTTAATAAGAACAAACAAGGAGTATTGAAAATGTTGTCAGAGAAGGCTTTGCAGGGACAACTTAATACAATCTGTAAAATCACTTGCTATATTTTAATTTTTTTCCCTTCTTTTCTTTTAGAGGAACCGCATTTCTTATAAGTGGATTTTTTAAAATTCGACCGTGCCGTCATGCAGAACAGAGCATTAGACATGCAGCACGAGAGATTCATCCCAGACCCGACTGCATAAATACATCTTAAGCAATTGCAAGTTTTAATTTTATTATTACTGTAATGGAGAATGAGGAGGAAAAAGTGGAAGGAGATGAAAAGCTTTCAGAAATATATCTGAGCCATACACACTCAATACAAACAGTGTATCTTTCCTGGAGTTAAATTAATCTGGAGAGCAAAATCCATTTATCAAGGAGCAGACAGAGCTGTTCATTTTTTTTTTATACTAAAATGACATTTACGAGAGGTTAGGATTACTAAATGGGGACTCAGGGATGTCGAAAAAATTTAGCTGAAGCTGGCTCCATCCATCACTGTCCCTGCACTTATTTTATAGCATACAAAAAAACTCACATTGGTTCTGCTGGAATTAAAGGCATTCTAGCAATGGGGCCGAGAATGAGAAGTCCAGGAGGAAGCCCGAGATAACTTATAGAAGAATAGTTTCCCAACAGAGAATTTCTTATCACTTTAGGCTGTTCCAAATAAATCATTACTCAAGTTAAAAATGTCATAATGGGTCAGATGGCTTCAATCAATATCTTAATACCAGGTTGATGCTGAATGAAGCCATATGTTTTTGATTTGGCATAATAGTATGTAATGAAACCAACTGGCAGAGGTGGCGATGCATAATATTTTACGAACCCTACTACTTATTTTTTATATTATTCTCAGTGATTGGTCACATACCTGGTGAAATGGGATCAGAGGAAGCAGAGCCTGGCGTGGTGCAGTCACTATGCCATAGAAACATAGAATTCGACAGCAGATAAGAATAATTTGGCCCATCGAGTCTGACTGTCTAGGGACCAGTAAGGAAGATATGAGGGAGATATATCTTCTAATCATTCTGAAGGACACCAATTCCTTTTGTAATGTAAGGAACACTCACCTAGGGGCTCCAGAAATCAGTACTGGTTACCGGGCCTCCAGACCAGTGTGAAATATTTGAAACCGGACAGAAATATTAGCCTCTCTCCATCCAAGTTTTGCTTATACCCTATCTCATTCAAGGCGATTTGAGACCGTCCCTTTCCTCTACGCATAACTAGCACCATCCCCTCATCTCGGCAGTGAAGCCTTCTGAATCCTATAAGGAGCAGGAGAGGGAGAGCTCCAGGACTTCAGCCTACTTTCTACTCTTTACTAGAACTGGTTCTGAAAACCTGTTTCAATTTGTTACTCAAGCAAAAAGAAATCCTTGCTATTCTTAAGAAAATGTCATATACATACCTAGGAATTTTTATTTATTGTTTTATATAGTGCCATCATATTCCGTAGATAGCATGCTTCCCTAACAGGTCTTCTCATTGACACTTAATGAAGAACACTTTGTGCTCAAACCTAGTATTGTAGAAAATATACATTAGAATTAGGCATAATGCCATATGATTCCATACCCAAGTTCCATGCTATTTCACAATTAAATTACAGATAAAATTACCATTCAGAATTCGGTATGGTTTATGAAGAGGCTACCATTGAGTTCTGATATGAATAAAAATTGGATTTTTTTCTATTAAAAGTCTGGTTCCTGCTCTAAGGTCAGGTTACAAAGAGAAAAACAAATTAGGAATACGGTCAAAATTTAGCAGTCAAATGATTGGAGGTGGTGTTCAAAATGCTAATATTGATTTCTTAACACAGGCTTCCAAAAACATTCCGTTATATTTTTTTATAAACTGTTTTATTACGTTTGCATGAATTGAATTTTGACTTGTTGAAAAGTACCGTAGAACGTATTACATTTAAAGGATCAGCCAATTCATTTTAGGCAGCCATAGGTATTTCCCTTGGAATAATTGTAATTTAGGAAGTTATGGGACTTTCTGCTATTTTTAGGCTAAATTGGCATGATCATAAGACGGGTTGTTCTTGATCAGTGTAATTAGGGACATATTTTGGTCTCTAAACCTGAAATCATGTTAACAAAGCCACATTTCTTGAGAAGAACCTGGGGAATTTCCATCCTGGGCTAAATGACTTATTAGGCACCAGAGGCCACTGCCTATGGCCCAGGAACCATAGGAGTCTGGGCCACTCATGGACTGGATGGGCCTCCATACAGACCTCTCTCATTACTCTCTTAATTAAACTTTCACTCATTAAAATATTAAAGTATCTAAACATTGGTAACATACTGCAGGGTTCACACACTTAGCAGCCGTGTTTTTTTATTTCTCTCACTCTATAAATAGGGCTACTAAAAAAGAATTATTGTTTTTCTTTAAATATTTCCGCTAAGCAAATGAGATTGGGAACTTTTTAGTACTGTCAATGCAAATACTGACCTCTCAGGAGAGGGTGTAATTGCTCACAGATGCCCTTGAAAGATAGCGAAAGTTATATTAGGATTCTAATTAAACTCTCGCATGATCCTTCAGATTGCCGTTTTTCTTCTTATTAACTTACTTGCTCAAAAAGGATCTTAAATTTCATGTTATTATCACATAACAAAGTGACAAGGAATGTGCTTATACAACATTTTAGAAATAAAAACATATTTAGAACTGTAAAGATATGTATTATATATATTACATTTATATTATATATATTATTTGTATATTTAAACATATTAAGATTTTTGTTATCTTATTAGCTCAAAAATAGTTTTTTACAATGGAAAGGCCAGGAATGTACAGGGGTCAAATGACTAATGAAAATGAATAATATGTAAGTGTTTTAAAATGCAATGTTTACTTTTAATGTAAAAGAAAATGCCTGCTAAAAACAGCTGAAGTAGAAGGAATTAGTATTTATCCAAAATTCCATCTGTTGAGCAAAGCCCCTACTCTCCTCTACGGTCCGTCCTAAATGCTGCTGCTAGGCTTACCTTCGTCTGCTTCCCCTCTCTGTGAAACCCTCCACTTGCTCCCAATTACCTTTAGAATTAAATTTAAAATCCTGGTACTAACATCTCTCATAAGGCCCTCCATAACCCTGCTCCTCCATACATTTATGCCCTCATAAGCAAATACTCTCCTACTCGATCCCTACGTTCTTCCCATGGGCTAAGGCTCTCCTTCTCACTCATCACCTCTTCCTTTTCCCATCTACAAGATTTCACTCGGGCTGCCCCAAACCTCTGGAACCTACTTCCACCGAACCTTCAGCTTTCACCCTCCCTCCAACCGGGCCCAATGTACCAGGTCTGGCAAACTGGGCAAATGGGCTCAGCAGATCCAATGCTTCATGTGCGGAAGCCGGTGGTCGCACGTTGTCTAAGTAAGAGAAGCTGTGTGTACGTCATTTAGCAGCCACTGGCCTTCAAGTCATGGGAATAGCTCACCTGTTGTCCTGGTGGGAACACATTCCTATAACAGTTAGTCTGCCAATAGTGAAGGGTCATACTGATGGGGCTAGAATCACGTACCTAGGCCAGGAGTCATATCCCCTTCTTTACTGGTCCAGAGGGGGCCACTCTTCTCTTTTAGACAATAGGCTGTCCACCTTGTCAGTAACTAGCCTCCTGTACTTCGCAAAAGCCATCAAAATGATAAATCACACAGGTAGAACTTTAATTTAACATGTACACAAAAGACAGCAGAGACTAAAAGATATGAATCCCAATCAAACTGAATCTCCACCTGAGACATCTCTCTGGTTAAAATAAAAATATAAGCACTAATCATACTGTTCCCCTTGTGATCATTATTCCCTTACAACGCAATTACATCCCCTGATTGCCCAATTCCCGCATTTCCAATTCTTATTATAAAAGCTGGTAGATCACAAGAGAATTGACTGATCAGTACCTGTAATTTTCATTATAATGACAGGAGAAATCTGATAAGGGAACAAGCTGTTAGATATATACCATCATGTTTCAATGCTTTCCACATTCATCAAGTCAGGTTTGAATACTTTGGAGCCAACTGCATCAAACTGAAGAAGGTGTGTAGAATGACCACAACACTGCTGCCATTTTGTCTTGGTCCCTACTGGATTGTATTACATTAAAGCACCTCTTACAAGGGAAATAACTGTGAAGGTTTGACATTAAATATCTCTGTTAAAAAGATTGAGTACATCGCTGCTTTATCGGTGTGCTAGCGCATAGCTGAGGTTTCTCCAGACGTCAACAAATATACTAGGTTTTACGCCATGACTTGGGCCTACAGCGGCCGCAGAACCGAACTATGTGGTCAATGTGACCTTAGAGGGTAACAGTAGGACGTCACAATTGTCATTGCTGGGCACATGAAGTGGCATTCTGATTCACTGGGTATAAAAATATGTAGTATAGAATGTGACGTTCCGCACTATGAAGTACGCTAACACCAGCGCATTGTGAACATCAGAAGTAGGTGGATGAAGTACAGAGTTATGAACTGAAATGAATTATTTTCCTTCTACTCTCTTCCATATCAGCATGCCATATCAGCAAAATAAAAATACTTGGCGCTTAACACCACACCAGCTGCAAGTGAATCAATGTGACTCCACAAAAACAAAACCAGACAATACATGTCATTCATGCACTTTGTGAAAGCCCTCACACTTTTATAATAACCTTCCTTTTTGCTTCTTTTTCAAAATGAAGATGCCATATCAACCATTTTTCTAAAAAGGACACATCTGATTTCTACAAGCTGCAGCTTAGTCTTTAAAAATACTGCATCAAATGTAAATTAAAGCATTAACCCCTTAATGACAAAGCCCGAACATGTACGGGCTCAAAATGCATTGTTCTCAATGTGTTTAGGTACCGCCCATTGTCCATAAGGGGTTAATGTAGCCATGTCAATGTCTGACACCTACATATTCCCACTTGCAACACGAGTACATGGGTATAGTGTACATACCGATATCAAAATCTTACCATAAACCTATTCCTGCTATGTAACGCAGTAGACTGATCAGATGGAGACATATATAACAAATACATCACACATTATGCAAAACTACCCAACCATACATGTTATATGGCATGTGACATAACCAGCCATGGACACTCTGATCATAAGAAACATCAGATTGGAAATATTTTTATATATATTTATATATATATATATATATATATATATATATATATATATTTATATATTATTTTATTTAATAAGCACAAATTATATTCCGCAGCTCTGTACAAACTTAATTTGTTACTCCTTTATTGAATAAAAATTTTCATGGATAGCTACGGCTTCCCTTAAGTATGCAATCAAACACTGTTCATGTGTTCTCAGTTAATGCACATGAACTGTACAGTAATAGCTACAATGTTATCTTCACGCCAAAAAAAAAGATACATATAGTTCAAGCTTACTTTGTGTAATAGCCTTTATGGATCTATTTCTTTCAATCTAACTTGATGATTTATCTGAAATGTATTCAGGTTTATTTAGTTTGTATCCACCATACGCGATCTACTAAACCCTTTTCCTTATTACGATATTTGCGCAGAAAAAAACTAATGAATGCCAGTAGGTGGCGCACTTGTGTTGCAGATTTTCTGAAATTGAGCATAGAACGAGAATGTGCCTAGTGCTTTAAACCATCACCTCTCCAAAGCAGCCATATCAATTTTAATCATGTATTCATAGTTAAACCCTTGGGCTTCTATAAGGTTTTAAGATGCGGTAAATGACCAGAGTGTTACTATGTTTTCTTAGAATCGGATTTGCATATACTTAGCCCTATACTAACAGCACTGCATAATAACACAAAACTGAGTGAGGGAATGAATAATGTTTTACATTATGACCAACCCAGGCAGGGACAGACTGGGGACTAAAAGTGGACCTGGCACTTTAAGGCCAAAAGCCGTTAAATTATCTACCTGCAGCCACCTGCATGATACTTCATTCTCATACACTTTTGCAGCATACGGTTGTGGGCATCAAGCTAATGGATGGTTCTGTCACCCAAGCAGCAATAGGGATGCATGTAAAATGCATCAGGTACAACCCCAGGGGGCATCCATCGGTTCATTCATCCTATATTGTGCCAGTGCTTAGTACACAAGCCTAGCAGTAATGCAGCCCACTGGGATTTGAACAAATGCCCTGATGGACAATTTGTCCTATGAAACAAGAATATATTCACAGGTTGTGTGCGTTTACTACTAATTTACTAATAACAGCAGAACAAGGTTTTAATTGTGGACCACACAAGGTGGGTAAACTCAAATGCTCAAATGATCAGCAAAAACTGCACAGAGAAACATCAAAATCTACTGTGGCATTTATCATCTACATAAAGCAATAAAGACTCCGCTGTCAATCTTATTAAAACAACAGACACACATTCTACTTTTGTATCATTTTTTTCACCAATTTTGAATCCAACTGGCAATCAGAAAAGTAAAACATCTACAATTGATCATTTACACTCACAAATCTATTCAATAAAGATCAAGTGGACGCAAGTTGGCAGTTGCATATTTACTACTGTCAACTTGCATTTATATCCAACTGAAATTGCACTTGACCGATATCATCTTGGTTGCATCACAGTCTAGTTGGCACAAGTTGAAAAACAAAAGTAACTCAAAGCAACGTTAGAGTCATTAGCCGTCCCTACTGTTCAGTGTCCACCTTCCCAGTACCTAAAGGGTATCCTCACCTACCCAGGAGGGTAGTTTGTTTCATTTTATTTAGAAATTTGGGATTTACTTTTTTATAGGAAGACGTTTTCACAATCAAAATATTCTTTCTCCTGTACTATGACGCTGAAACCCAGAGAGCATCAAATGAGCCTACAAATCTCATTTGTTTGTCCCTGTGTATTTTTTAGAATCAAACATGACTTTAGATCTGTAGAAATGCTATTGAATCCATTTAATACTAGGACACAGATGGTATGTTTTAGTTTTATCTAACCATATATGAGATACAAATTGAAGTGCAGAAAGCAAATGAGTAGCATCCCAGTAAACCGTAAACCATATTAGTGTTACAAATAAAAAAAAATGGATTACAAAGAATCTCAACTGGGAGGTGAAATAATTTGATTTAACACAGAATAAATGCTATACAATGTGCTATCATGGTTCATCATGCCACAGTATGCATTGATTGAATTCATTCGCACTAACACTTTATAATATAGAATTATATGTATGTTCATGAATGTTTACTGGGTAGAGCACACAGCTCTATGAAAGGGTAACAAACTAGAATCTTAAGATGCGGTATCAGAATCCATCCAAGATTGTAATTCAGATAGATGATGTTGTTCCAACAATAAGATACGTTCCTAACATAAACCAAATCAAATGAAATGAGAAATGCGAATAAGAAATATTGAGCTGTTTCTTTTTGGGAATTTAGAGTCAAGAAAGGTTCCCATTGTATTACTGTAGATAGTCTAACACATATTGTTTATTTAGGACATCTATTTGCAATACTATGAGAGTGAATAATGGTTATGGAGGACAATATGTACAGACAAATGCAGACCAGGATAAACCCCGAGAATATGTCGCCCACTACCATTTAGGCTATGCAGTTTATAGTGTATGGCTTATAGTTTTGTGACCTTGCTTGTCTTTTGTGCTTTTTGTGGTTTTTTTTATAATTGAACATACATTAGAAGAGCTACTTGAAGACACAGTTCTTTGCTGTTGAATATTGAATCTTTTCAGCTCTAACCCACTTGAAGGTATAGTTTTCTTCGCCAGGCTTGTCTTTGCATTTACACAAGCCCGTGTGCTGTGTTTGTTAGTAATGTAGTAAGTAATGGCCACTATTTCTTCACAGATCCCTCTTTCACTTGAGAAGTATTTGGTTCAGACACCCCTTGTTTAGTTTTTTTGTAGCTGCTGCCTGTTGCCATAATGGCTACATTCTTTCACAGTGAATTCTCACCTATGCGGCTGTCCATGTCAATGGCACTCTCAGGTCTAGTGAGGCAATGGGGCCATGCCCATGGTTGGGAACTCTCCAGGAGTCTCTGGGTAAACCAGTGCTTTTCCAGTTCTCTGAGCACAATGCTCCGTCTCCAAGTGGTACTTTGGTGCTCTTGCTCTTTGCATGACTACCCCTGCCTTTGACAAGCCACTCCATGAGGAGGGAGGCCTCCAGGTAGCCTGATCTTGCCATGTCTGATAGCACCCACTGCTATGAAAGTGTAGCTGGTTGACGTAAAAGTGTATCCTATGACGTGCACATCTTTTGACAGTCTGCACTAGGTTTAATGTCAAGGTTCATGGCACAGTGATTACAATTAACCTCTGGTCCTGGTCCTGCTAGCCCACTAGACAATCAAACATGCCACCACCTTGAAATGGGTAGAGCCAAATAACCATGTCACCAAAACAATGAGCAGAGCCACAGAAGGTAAATGAAAGTGTTTAATTTAATAGACAGAAGCATATAACAGTAGCAAATATTTTTTTCTAACAATCACTGCTATGATTTAGTATCCTAGGGTTGCAGGACCCCCTTTAATAAGGTCTTTCATTTTCCATTCCAGTGAAAGAAAGCCAATACTTATTCTCATTTCAGCAACACATGTTCTAAAATTGTAATAATGCAGAGAAGATTACCATGCCTTCTGCACAAGGACTCCATAGCAATATTTTTGATTTGATGGATTTTATAATATATTTACCTATCACTAGAAATGCAATAATTGTCTATTTATCCACTTTGCTTTGCTTATGAAATAACGTTTTAAGGGACACTCCCGCCATTTTATGCACTTTAATGCATATAATAGATGTGTTTTCCTGTAGAATTTCCCCAAATGTATTTCTCCCTTTTGTTTGGCCCTCTACTAGATATGCTCACTCATCTCTAGTTAGCTCCTGGGCTGGCTGGAGGAAGGCTGCTTATGGGAGTTTATGTGCACAGGTGTGGAAAATGCTCTCTTTGACTTCAATGGGAGTATTTCCCGGCCACTGATTGACTGCTTCAAGGCAAACCATTTAGGAGGAGGGCTGCTGTTGCAGCAGGGCAGCCTCTTCTGTGTCAGGTAAGTGATTTATTTTTCCATTTTGGAAGCACGCATATTAAAGTACTCTCATAGTACATTATAATGCATTCTTCTATTGTCCCTTTAAAGATTTTAATTAATTCCCTGTGTGGCATTGTTATTGACCAGTAAGCAGAAAGTATCCCCCCCCCCCCCAATGTTGTTATAAGTTGAGAGGTTCTGGAGATGCCGTAGCTGAAGCAATTGCTGAATTTAAGATATTTAATTAAGGGAACAACAACTTTGATACTTGAAGAGACCTTTTGTATCATATGATAATTAATTGCAAGGTTGTTTTTACATGGAAATTACTCATAATAAATTAAGGGATTTTAAAAAGATTACACGCCGTATTTGCTTTGTAGTTCATAAATTTACTTTATCTGCAAAATAAAACACTATTTTAATGAGAATCATTTCTTCCATGGGACGTTCAGTTTGCTCAGGGCATGCTAAATACGAGGGTCCATTAGAACATAGAAATAGCTAATAAAAAATGTAATATTTAAAACAAGGTTATATATTATAACCTGGAATGCACAACATTTGTCGTTATTTACAGGTGGACAATAGTCTGGATAGAAAGGGACAACGTAGTGTCTAGTACGTCTCTAGAGGGTCACAAATAAAAAACAATATTATAAATCTCTAAAGCAATAAGGACGAAATGCTTTAACTCGTTGTTGAAGATAACACCATCATTAATATATCTTTATTCAATAACCTCATTTTTGGCCATTGCGTGGCTTAAGTATGCCTTCTCCTCTCTGCTCATAGAGAAAGATACACCATCCTCATATCCTGACACAAGCATTGGGTCTATTCACTTAGAAGTGGTCAGTTGAGTTAACCCGACTGACCATACTTGACTCGTAGACCAAGTTGCATATTCTGTGATATGCGAGTTGTTTGCGAGAGCATGTGAGGGTATACACTCATAATGTAAAAAAAATTCTGTGGATCCTAAAGTTGTTTCTGGCCAGGAATGTATGTGTAAAAGACCATTTAGGTCATACTAATATTCTCTGCAACCTTTTCAAACATGTAGTAGAAGTTCTTTTGATTCCAAAGCAGATTTATTTTTTTTCGATTTTGTAATCCACAGTCACTATCTGGGGCTTATTCAGGGAGTTGAATTTCAAACCATGCTTTTACATCCACTGTTAATATCAAACATATTTGAATTTGGACTGGGTCACTGAATAGAGCCCCAGGGATATATATGAACATGCAGCTAGTAATCTAAGCAGTGCTACAGCAGATGTAGATGTGGACACGACATAAAAGAGAGCCATATGAGGCTACATCAGGGCCAGTTCTAGCTCATATAGTTGGCATGCAAGCTGAGACCTTCTTGATAGGCAAAAGGTCACCACATAGAACCAGAAGGACACAGTCTGCTGGAGATTATTCTTAACTGCTGGTTCAGTAAAGTAAATTCATACTAATGTATCAGTAAATAAAATCCATTTCATGTAACTTTATTAAATATTTTATTTAATTGTATTCACCAATACATTAGCGAAGTTAGAAAGGTTTGTGGTGATAATATCTAACAATTATTTCTAAAATAATCTGCGGAAAGACAAATAGAAATCAATAGATTGATTCAAAATCCAATTGTGCACTAGAAGAGGAAACTCCAATATCTATCGCAAACCTGTACAAAATGAGATACTCCAAACTTGTATAATACATGAAGTCTCTGATTAGAGTGCACAGCTGGGTGTCCAAATCTACTAGAGTTTGCTGACATGTTTTTAAAATTTGTATTGAAGATGTAGGTGTTGTAAACACGGAGATACATTTTGACCTTACAGAACAACATAAAAAATACACCAAATATTCATGGGTGTCCCATTTAAAGAGGTACCAAGAAAACATCTTATTTGCAATTTGTAATCAATTATCATATGAACTTCCCACATGCAGGTATGATAATCGAGCATTATTATTATATACCTCTGACTTCTGTTCAGCCGAAATGTTTCCTGCATGATTGATGTATAATTAGGCTGTGAGCTACATCATTATTAATGAAGATTACTGAGAATGTCGGGTGTGTATAATTGTGCAGTTCTAGATTCAAGGTGGCAGCTCGCACTGCACACGCGAAAATAACATAATAGACATCTTTTATATTGTGAGAAAAGCGAAGTGAAAATGAGATTTATAAATATTTATACAGATTTATATATTAGGATCCGGGATAACCTCAAATGTGACAATTCCACTTTAAGATTTCCCTTTTCTTTGTTATTTGAATATTGTGAAGACTAGATTTCCAGCCTCCTTAATTTTCAGCAAAACATAGCGGAGGTGGGAAAAAAAATCAACAACACATTGGAGAACAAGAAGGCAGAATAGTTAGGAGTGACTGTGAGATAGATCTGGATTTAAATTTTATAGCCCTATTTCAGTTACATATTTTGTTCCTAATAAAACCAAATGGGCGAGGAAAGCTCCCCCCCCAACCAGCTGCTGACAGGCCTGTAATTGATCAGAATTTATGATGACTTTTCTCACGCTTCGTGATTTATGAGTCCGCTGGTGACACAGCAGGATTTAATAATATCCTTTAGAGCAGGAGGTAAGAAAGTAATTGAGATCTCCCACCAAGAAAAACACACACCTGCTCACATACACACGCACGTAATGACACGCACCTGTGTGCCAACATCTCCTCTCCCTGTAGGGAAGGTAAAGGGAACGGCAACATGGCTTTGGCATGACAGATACTCGGATCTGCGACCGTCATTAGTAATAACATTTGTAATCAATATTCCGTTCTTTTGCCTGATTAATGAAGCATATTAAATATTCACTATTACATCCCATAAGGAGTAGGAAGGGGACTGTCATGCGTGGAAGAGGACTCATTCCCCACGGGGTTCCTCTGGTTTGGCAAGCGCTCCTTTTTAGTATTTACCTACTATTCCACATATAGTCGCTAGATTAGACAAGTTGATAGAGCACATCAAGGCTTTTGTCTGCCATATTTTCTTCAATACAATTTGTTACAGGTCTGTTTAGCAGGGTTTGCCTAAATCCAAAGTCTATCCTAACTTCCAAAGGGGGAACAACTTCAGGCGACATATGCTTTCAAATCCTAAATGGAGCTGCCCATGGAATGGTGCTCCTGGACCACTGTTCATCTTATTAGCAAATTTTACTTCCAAAGTGCCCTGAAATCTCCAAGATGCAATAAAATGAATTTGCCCTATAAAGATCTCAGTGATCTTTTGTTGTTGACCATCCTTTAACAAAAATACTTAGATAGTGTGAACAGCAACTACATGTAGATTACAAGGAGACCGAGGATAGTAGAGAGAAAGTTAGTATCGAGTAAAAAAGCATCACCGGACAAAAAGTATCCAGAATAGCAGTATCAACTCCTGGATATTTATATATATATATATATATATATATATATATATAATATCCTGGAGTTGTGTGTTGTAAATCATGCCCTGTAACAAAAAAATTAAGAAAAATATTTAATGTACCAGTGAGTAGTTTACTGACGATTACATACTTTATGCCAGAGATCAATGACTTGGCATAGTTGACAAATACCAAACGTGTGTTAAGTAACCCTTTTATGACCAGGAATTTTCACACCATAGTGACTGGAGCTTTCCATTTTTACCATACACATAGTTGTGAGTCCCCTTCAGTGTACCCACACTAATTATGTACACGTATGTATATATATATATATATATATATATATATATATATATATATATATATATATATATATATATATATATATATATACATACATACATACATACATACAATTTTATTGGACAATTTTGTTTCCACTGCCACCGCTGGGACAAAAAAAAACACTTTATGTTCAGCAGCATCTCAGCAATATCCCACCATGCACAGGTTTTTTACAATCACCGGTGGTGGGAGAGGGAGTCATTGGCATTCACAGTAGCGTCTGGACAGACCCTCTGGGAACTCTTTTGATTTCTTTAGTGCTAAGAGAGTGCCTGAAAGAGAGCTTGGGCAATCGGAGACGGCACAGTTACACAAAAGAGCTCACGCAGTTACACTTCATCTGTCAGAACGGAGCTCCTGCTGACGGAGGAGACTCCAGGCTGTCTTAAGAAATGTCCCCGCCGCCGCAAAATACTTATGATGTACTGTTACACCCTAAGGGTCGTTTTGGCCACTTCCCTTAGGATGCAAAAGGGTGTTAAGGGGCATAACTAATTTTTTACTATTCATGTGCAGCTCGCGGTGATGAAAAGTGAGAGGCCTCAGTGATAAAGAACGTGTGTGAGATCAGTTTTGTAATAATGTGTGTGAATGCTTGTCGATGAGTGACTGACAATGTGAGTGAATGGGTTAGTGAGCATTGGTACACCAAAAGACTACACATAAAATACTATTACAAAGAAAACAGTGTATAAAATACATAGTACAGTAAATAAGCTGTTTCTCCCATACGATCAACGGTTCCGTAATCACGATTTCCATATTCACAGGGTTTTTCAAGGAACCTAACCCCTGCGAATAGAGAGGGACACAATATCTAGATTCTAGAAAGTGCAGAACAAAAAGTATCTTGATTTATGTTAATTACAATAAATATGCATTTATTTCAAATGTTTTGATATACAAATTGTGACTACACCATTCCAAATGCTAATTCTGCCCTATGAACCCTTCACAAAAATATGCAAACAGAGCTATGATATTATACTTCCAAGTAACTCTTACTGAAGTTTTTTTTTTTTACCTGGGAACAATAGGATAGTCATTCGGCCACAACATTGGAGTGACAAAACAAGACTGTCCTGATGGATAAAGTTATTCCAGGTTTTATCTGCCCTAGTTATGAAGCTGTCACATTTTGATTAATATCTCTATTCAGGACCTTTGCCTATGTGAATTTGAAGGAACAACATAAAGTCTACATCCCCTGTGAGAAGACTCTCTCTCACTTCTACCATCATGTCGCCATCTCTGGTTTTTTCACATTTACTTTTTCCATTTCCGTAGACCATGCCTTGTATTTCATTTTGACATACCATCACGATAGACAATCACTGCACTCATATATCAATCTTCTCTCTTCCTGCTAATCATTTTTTTCTTCTTCTGGTGGATCATTGGATTGTAAAACAGATAAATGAAGGGTAGATTGTGAAACGACTGGATGGATGAGCAGCAGTTGTGTTGATCAATATATGTGTGTATATAAAATAATCGTTGAACAGATCAAACACATTAATACATAAAAGTTTTGATAAAATGAAAGAAAAAAAGCACTATATATATATATATATATATATATATATATATATATAAAATAGTTAAGTTTTAAATTGGGAAATCGAAAAAACTATTTTTTGGTTTGCTCACCCTTTAGGTCTGTACACAGAGTGAACAAAATGTATATATATATATATATTTATATATATATATTTTAATATATATTTTGTTTTAATTAATATTATTTTTTTAATTTCCCAATTTAAAACCTAAATACTTTTATTAATATATTGGGCTTATTATGTCGGATGCTGTTGCATTAAAGAGGCTACATAATATTCAAGCAAAAAGCATTTGAGGGCTACATCCATAGACCTCCAACAGGTCAAAAATTGTCTAAATAGATAATAAATAGAACAATGCACAATATTTGAATGCAATACTAAAATAAATAAAATAATAATATTTACTAGTACACATATTAGTATATAGGTCTGAGAATATTGAAGGTTGCTTTCTGTACATGTTTTTTGTGCGTGTCATATTTGTGTAGATGTGTGAACATTACTATAGATATGAAATAGGAATAAGTTTAAGAAAGATTCCCCTATAAGTACCGTGTAATGAATGACAGAGCAATGTAAGAAAGAGTCACCAATCAATAGACTGCAGCAGGGTCATATACAGTTAATAACAGCACTAGTGTTCATTGACCTGTGGAACAGGGCACCCCATTTCCAATCAGCGTTAACCTTGCTATTGACCTTGGCCTTCAGACCGTTTATCTCTTTGTGACTCGTCGTCCAATTCTAAACTAAATTACAAAGAAATAATAAACATAGGAGACTCGAATCTCGAAGCTATGCCATATAAGCATGGCGGGTTTTCCGTGCATTCCTATTAGCCACGTAGACAGAAATAACTTGAGGATCATCCAAGGGTTTAACATGTATAGAGAGAACAATTTTCTGAAATTCATGCAGCTTACAGCGTCCCCTTGATTTATTTAAATGCATTGAAAGGTAATGTTTAGTGCGCAGAGGGTCGGACGTACCCTTAAGGCTTGGATATCTGCTAATTTGGCATTGGTCATGGAGATGATGCAGGGTGGTATAATCCTCCGTGGCAATTACAATGCTTTGTCAGATAATCATTTTCTAGCTCGATTTATGCCTGAGCATTGAAGTATCAATGAGAAAACCTGATTTCATAAACTTAAGAGCTGTAACATTTTTTCACAGTAGAATTAACACAAGCCAGCTCTGCTAACTCAAATTTCCTGCTACCGAACTTATTATTCTATAACAAACAAGAGTGAACCATATTAAACAGGACAGCCTAATTGCAAACACATGGCGTATAACACTAAAGAAACTGATTTACAAAATCACCCACTTACCAGCAGTCACCGAAATGAAGTCAAAGCCCTCTAATTGAAAAAAAAACATAGTTTGGGCTATTGATCAAAGTCTTTTTCCGAAAGAACAAAAAAAGATTTCAATACATAATACATATTAATAATTGACTTTATTAATATGCACTTGGAATTAATTCTTTACAGAGTTCTTAGAAACAAATACAAGGACACCCCAAGGCTGGCTTTAATGTTGGTGGTCCTCTTGGCAAACCTGGAATTTGTGGCAGACGGACTGCCACCTTCCTAGACCTGCCACCAAAGGCCTACTTGGCTTCGGCCATAATATATCGCTCAGTGGAAGTGCCATCACTCTCTACCTGCATTTGCAAACACAGAAGCATCACACAAAGCCACACAAAGTCTAACTAACGCTGTAAGACAAACACACGCCATAACATGGAAAGCACTTCCTGCTTGCACTCCAGGCAGGAAGTACCCATGGATCAAACCACTTGAGGCAGAGGAGAGGGGAATTTAATCTCCTCTCTTTTATCTAACTTTTCTTGATTAAATTGACAAAAAAAAATAAAAAAAAATATATATATATATATACACGCTCAAAAATTAGTACTTTGGAAATTGTTATAAGTGTTGATGTAATCAATAGTTTTTCAAGCTACTTATATTTAAATCTCAGTCTAAATACCATTATATAAGTTATGGTGGGTAAAGGTGATGGTAAACCCTTCCCCTTAAAATTAAGGAGATAGTAGAAGCATTAAACACTGTAAATATGTAATTTAAATGAACAACGTTTTGTATTAAAAATACATCTTTTTATAGACACTTTTGCCAACGTAGACAAGTCTTGTTAATGATTTCTTTCTCATCCTTAAGTAACGAGATAACATATGTTTACCTGTCTGTATGCTAGGAAGATATTTACTCTTGTGTAAATAAGAACTTTTTACCTTAGTCTGTGTTTGATGTGGATTAGTAGTACGCACTATATGCCGAGTGTTACATTTTTCTTTGTGAATGGTTTTGTAGCAGTCTCCCTGAAATAGTATTTAAACCCACTCGCAACAATGAATAAATTGAGAAGTGATTGAGAATGAACACCTTGTGTGTGTCTGAATTATTTACTTCTCCCAGATATCAAGCTTGCCACTCTGAAGGTTTACTCAAGAGCTCCCGGGAGGCTTTCGGCTCAAGAGAGGTGTCCCCCATAAGAGGAGGGGTGAAACATTTTCAAACACTCATCTACAGACACCAGACAAGACAGAAGGCTTGTTTTTCCCTCAGAAATCTCATGGTGCTGCCACAACCACAAGGGATTCTGGGTAGGCACATGCAAATAAGGTCAACAATAAGACAAACATTATATTCTCCAGGATATGCCAAATGTTAAAATAGAGGAAATGTACTCAAATTGCTTTGTTCTAAAATGTATCAATGTTTAAGGTGTTATTAACTTGAAAATATATTTTACTTTAATAAAACCTTATACTGATTTTTTCCCCATTTTAACCTTTTTTTTTTTGCTACTGCACTATGGTGTTATAAGAGCACACAGTAATAACACAGGTCACCAAAAAAGTATATATATTAGATCTGTCAGTCATGCACCTGGAAGTTATGTTCATTTAATCCATGTAGTGGATTTTCGTCTTTTTAAACATCCGTCTAAAATAACATTAAGTGCTAAAAGGTCTCCATATTTCAGATCATGAAAGAAGATATAACAAAAAAAGGTTAAAAAGTATTGTACTGATTTCTAATATAACAAAGCTGTTTGACCCAAGCTGAAGGAAAGACAGTTATTTTCTAGTAGCACAGTATAAATTTATGTGAATTTTGGATAGTGGAAAATTGGAAAATGAAATTTTGGAAAATTGTTACATTTTTATTTCTATTTCAAACTTTTCAAACTCTTAAAGAATATTTTAAATTAAAACGTCCAACAATACAGAATAAAATGTCAGAAATGTAACTAATTCAAATATACCTTTTGGAATCTACATTTCTAAACTTGTGATTAAATGGAAGGATGGATATTTTTGGCATGATAAATGAGCTAACGAAAGTAACCATGACCTCTCAGCAGTGTCAGTTATGACTATTAAACAATAAAGTAGGATTAAACTATAGGGTGGTTTGCCAAATGTTCTACATTTTTGTGGACCCTTAGTGTCTTGCTCAGTAGAGTGGTGTAGGCATATTTTATCTAGCAGGGTAGCAATGAGATCATGCACAAGTGTCTTTCCTCCAGCGTCATGATGTCAGAATGTAGCACACTGAGTCTTAGCGATATAATGTTGTTCTTGGGCCAAGTGAAGAGAGATATGTGGGCACAGATCCTCTTACTTATAAGTAATAAGTTTGTTGCGGCCTCCTGCCACCCTGGTATTTGGACCTCGTTTCAGTTGGCTCTCCTGCATCCACAATTATCATTGTTGTTATAAATGTTTCTAACATTAGCTGATGTTTTCAAAGATAACATCTTTGTCTCCTCATAAACTAGGAAGAGGTACTTAACCAAATTAGCTTTAGTTTTAGGTCATGCAATATCAAGTCTATGATCTATATTTAAATGCAAACCCCAGTGAGGGGGAGAATTATGTTGGTACAAAGTTCCCCTGCCTACTCACCTCATGAGAACAAATGATGAGTAGAACTTTGTTACTGCTTCTCTCTCTGAAGACTTCCGAGGTGGTTGGTCTCCTTCATCCTCACGGTTCCAAAAACATGCCTCCTGCTCTCTCTCTTTCCTAATATTTGCTTTATATTGAGATCCTTGACATGTGTGTCAATCTGATATAAGAAATTGTCTACACATTTGCTTTAACAAAATGTTCATATTACCATAACAACCAATAAAATGATCTAACCGGCAGGTGTGTTTCATTGGTTGCTTTCCACCTTTCAAGTGGTCATACTTCACGCATAACCTCTAATGTATTATGAACGTAGTACCATGTAGAAAGTATATTATATATTCATTAAGGACATTATACAAAATAGCCCCATACCAGTGTGTGCACAACTTTTCCATCTTTCCTCCATAGGTATTAGTCCATAGAAGACTTGAAAGAATAAAAGGCAATACAAACAAAAGGACAGGTTGTCGGCCCATTCCTTGCTTGCTGAGGTAAAATAGTCCCTGAACCTTCAAACTAAATATCTTCAAAACAATTACACCCATTGAGAACGGGATAGTTCTGCTTTAAGTCCCATGCAATCCCAAGGCATATGAAAGATAGTAGAGGTTAATGGAATGTTGTAGAACATTTATGGATTTCAAAATATGCTGCTAAAAAGCTTTGGTGCCCAATGTGTGTTGTTTTCAATAATAAAAACACCCACAAAACCACTTCCTGTGTAGTAATTATAGTCTGTACATCTAAAGTATCAGTCGTTCTGGTTCATTAACTGGTGGGCATTGCAGTTGAGTAGGCTCCTTATGCTCCTGTCAATATCTCTCTGGTGTACTCTCAGGTCTACGTAATTTATTAGCTATTGGACTTCTCGTAAAGACTTTTCTCATTTGTTTTCTTTTTAAGCCTGCCATCTATGTACCCGTCCTATTCTCCATATTAAGTACCATTCATTTAGTCTTTTGTCCTTTCCTTCTACTGTCAGTTATCATCTGCTGCTTGTCATACTCTATCCAAACCTGATCCTCCTCTCCTTCTATATCCGCATTATACATCTGTCCATCACTACAGCTGTCCATCCATCTGTGCAATAAGAAGGTCCATCAATCAATTACATCCCCGCCAAATGTCTTGTCTCTTTATTCATCAATTAATCATTCCCCCTATGCTTTAATCCATCATCCATCCCTCTAATTACTTTCTGTCCCCATTATAATTTCCTAAACTTCCTTAAACTGCTTTCTCTTTCTGCATGTAAATGAATAAATATCCAAGGTAGGTGTTTGGTCGAATTAAAATTTATGGTCTATTTACTTTAGAATCCCCCAGATCCAAGTGCACATTATAATCATTTGTTCAGGGAGAACTCAGTTTTGTCTGATATAAAAACATCTACCTTTGCATCTAAAACATTATCATTCTCTCTATTTAGTACGTATATTTATTACCATTTATTATCTATGAAAAGATATTTGTTCTCTTTCTATTTTGTTGTATTGTATTGTAGAGTGAAATATACCTTAATATCATATCTATAACATTAGATATTCTGAGAGCGTCACAGCGCCCAGATCTCAGAACTCAGTCTCTAAATATCTCTCCTGCGCTTTTTGTAATTGTAATTTTAAGAATAGGTTTCCAAGAAAGACATAACAATTCCCAATAGCAATTTCATGCTTCAAATACGGACAGTTTGACATAGATAATTTGACACTGTCAGACCTTATAGGCCTTAAAGGTGTTAACTATATCTATGGAAGGACTTAGACCCAGGCATTAGTACAAAGGACTACGTCAGAGCGCGTATGCTCAATGCAGAACAAAAAGGATAATATGATTTTGAAGGTAAGGAATGAATGTCACAAGCTGGTGAAGGTCAAGGTCCATACATCAGCTCACACACAATGGAAAGAGGTCTCAAATATTCATGAAAATGTAAATATGGTACTTGTCAATTCGCTTAAATATCTGCATTTTGACGGGATTGAGTAACATGAAAGGTTTTCATCAAAGATTATTTAACCTTTTTTTGTACGAATTGTTATAAATTTGATGTCCCAAAAAACATTCAATGACATTAAAGAAGTCAGTGCTTTAGCTCAACATTTTGGAGAGGATGTAAAATCAATGTATGTACTTCCATAAATATTACAATAAAACAACAATATAATATATCTGGGTGAGCTGGTGTTGATCAGAGCCCGGTGCAAGCCTAATGCCTGGCTTAGCTCTAGCTCACCCGAAGAGGACATGGGCAACCCGGAGCTGAGCCAGCTGAAACCCCTTCCCTCGTAGGGTTTTGGGCTTCATGAGAGCATTTTTGGTCACTTGCAACAACTTTTCTTTTGTATCCTTTGGTCATAGATTAGAATACCTGGGAACTCTCCTGGTTTGACCCGGAGATCTCCAGGTGAAGCACCGCTTCTCTGGGTTTGTGGGAGCGGGCTCTTGACATGCCCCACTTCCCACACATTTCCCCTTTAAATGGGGGTGTTTCCCGTGATGTCAGCTGGCCGTGTCCCGCAAGGGAAGGCTCCAGGTAGCCGGACCTAAGAACTTCCCAGGTATGTAGATTAGAGTGACCAATAAAAAAAGGGTTGACATTTTAAACTGAAATCTACTTTGGTTTCATTTCACAGGAATTCCCACAAACACAGCAAACGGCAATAAATCCCCTCACTAAAGTCTCGCTGGAATCTCTTGCACAAAAGAATGACATTTACAGATTGGATGTAAATTAGAATGGGTATTTCCCTCCATCCTTACCCTAAACCATTGTTTAAATTATAGTCCCATAAATACAGGCCCGAGATATACCTGAAATACACTTAATTTTGGTCCCTGTCAGACCTGTCAGAACTTAGGAAATGATATATTTGGGAAATATCAGCTGCTGGTAAATTAATTCAGAAAAAGGGAAATTTTCCATCAAAGAAGCAGCAGCGTCGAGGAGTCATTTGGAGTCATACCACCTAGCTGCCAGAATTAACTCATTCTGTAGCTTCTTCTTGAGTCTATTCTGAGTCTATTTACAAAGCTCTTCCTATGCGTAAACCTGAGATTGGCCCTTCATAATGCGCAGTGAGGTCACACACCCTTCTTTTAGTGAATAAATCATGAGTGAATAAATCATGAGTTTTGCATTTCTGGGCATTTTTTCCTATGAATTTTTAACATGCAGAGGTACAGATCAGCTAGCGCATATTTGTACATTGAACTCCGTCATGGTCTAATAAGGCAAAGCACTGGCTATGTCTGACCCCCGTCGGCTTTGCGTGTGTTAAAACACCATATTAACTTTTTAAAACCTCGAATTCCCAATGTGGACTGGAATGCATTTGCTTTGAAGAGCTGCGAGGACCGTCATAGAGCACGAGTTACTATTTCATAACCCGTTCCTGCTACATGGACATTATATACCAGCTCATATAATAATAATAGTGTGTATACCTTAACACAGCGTAATAAGTATATGGGGAGTGTTTTACCCATTTGCTGTTATTTTCCTGTAGATGGTAGTAGAGAAGCATTGTTTTACCAGTTTTAAAGTGCAAGCTCATAAGCTCAAATTTATATTTACTAGCAGTACGTTAAGAATTAACTTATCTAACTTTTTAAGGACTATCAATTTTTATTAAGAACATAAGTTATGAGATGTAAGATTCAATGTTTTTATTAAAAAATTTAATATTTTGTATATATATATATATATATATATATATATATATATATATATATATAGTTTAGAAAGCCCCAGGCGAGAGCATGGAGCAAGAGGGGCGCATGACTGAGGGGACGTCAGGCAGCCCTCTCCCCCTCCCGTTTTCCTGTTTTGCAGAAAAATCTGCTGAGTCATGCTTGGGGGGCTGTCAGTCAATGTTGATTGACGGCCCTGAGCTGACAATGATAGGTGGGCATCATCCTACTGTGCTTAGGGGTGGGGGTCAATATATATATGGGAGCCCACCCCGTTTAGGTCACTTTTTCAATTGACCTGGAAAGCTTTCCCTCCCTCCCACCCCTCTTTTTTGTTCCTTGGTGGTTGGTTATCAAGCTGGCATAGAGCAAGGGTTAACCACCTTAGGTGTGGTTTGACCCGTGGTGCACAGGCCCTCGGCCTAAGTGCAGGACACTCCTTGGGCTTGTGCCTTGGTGAATCCTAGCCGTGACAATGACTACCGTGCAGGGGAAGCCAGTGGTCTCTACGGTTTTTACGGTTTTACGCCTGTGCCAGCCGGGTCGGTAGTTTACAGTCGTCGTTTACAATTTAGGGTTACGATTTGTAGCCTTTATATTTACATATTATATTATTATATTTATAGCGTTTACAATTGTTAGTTTTAAGGCTTGCACGTGTCACAAGTAAGTGGTGGTGGTGGTGCGGCACGTGCATCACTATATTATATACTATGTTATATCGTGTTTACAAATAAAGTTAATTTTACTATGAATAGTTATTTATACCTGTGTCACGGTGTGGAAGGCGTAAAGCGGACTGCACCGTGGCCTTAATTTTCCATATTTGACTATAATAAAACATATTATTTACTTTGTGTTTGTGTATTTATTTTTGGGGGTAAAAGGGGGCGACGCATTGGCGCTACCTCACTCATGTTTCCTTGTTTACTACAAGCAACTTGACAAGAAACATATAAAGTATTTTTTTGTTATTATATTCTTTGATACTACCGTAAATACTCAAATGTTAGTCTTTATAATAATTTAAATATATGTTGACTTTTTTTTCCGCTCCTGTCTTTTTCTATACAATCTTTTATTTTTTATTTTTTTTAAGTAGATTGGGTCGATGTATCCGCCGAGCTTCAGTTTTCTGCTACATTTAAAGCCACATCTTCGGGGCTCTGTAAGAGGCTTATTAACTTTAACCACCCGCTACTTTCATCTTCCATCGACTCCAGTGCAGTGCTTTATGCTCACTAGCTCTTGATCCTTGCTCACCTTACCGCTGATGTCATGTCCGCCTGACTCTGATGTAACTCTCCGCTGTAGTGATTTGAAGCGAAGTTGACAGTAATACCAAAAATATAAAGTCTGGGAATCCTAAAGAAAATTCTTGCTGGGTCTGTAATGTCTATTACGAGTGAGAGCAGAATGACGAGATGTTATGTAGACTGTGCAGGGATACCTCGGCGTTCTCTCCATCAGAAAACAAAAAATAACAGTTATTCAAACAACCAAACCACATACTGTCTCGGAATGAGCTAAGAATGGTGTCCGCAACCTGAATGTCAATTGAAATCAATACATTTATTACAGACACGTCTGTTTGTGAAATATCTATCTACGAGTCCTTATTTGTTTATTAAATCCACTAAAAAATACGCAGAAAACCTCCTTTGCTGCAATATTGCAGTCTTAGCTCGCCAAGACAAAAACTGCAATTATGTTTAACCCCTTAATGGCAAAGCCCGTACATGTACGGGCTCAAAATGCATTGTTTTCAATGGGTTTAGGGACCACCAATTGTCCTTAAGGGGTAAACTTCATAACGGTATTTATTATGTATTTTCTGCTGGAACTGTATTATGTGCATATATTATAATTAGCTGATTCATTGAATGATCAGAATGAAATCCAAAAGTAATTTTCTAAATAGATCCAGGAAATCTAAGATGATGTCATCATGTCTCAAATTTACAACTGATTTCAACATACATCAGTCAGTTTCTGACTTGCATCGTGTCACTTCCCCATTATAAAAGCTATACTGTTCATTGTAGTACATGGATGCTGGGGGTGTTTATGTTGCTCATTAAATATTTTAGGTATGGTCATTTCTATAGGGAATTTATGTCGCGGTTCCAGGGAGGGCTGGGCCAGACTTTGGGGGGCAAGTCCAACCTGGGGCCCTTGACTTTGGAGGGCAAGTCCAGCCATGTGGCCAAGAACACATTTGGCAGATAACATCCTCGATGTCCAGTCCTGACCAAAACACGTATGTAAAGAGTATGCACTACACCTATGAAAAGAAGCATAGTAAGGATCCAGTCAGGTTGCAAATGGTGTCTAAAAGGTTTAACCTTGCTTACCCTCCCCAACCAGACTATAGGTCAAAGTAAAGACCCTTTATTATTAAATATTTAAATCTGACCCATGCTACATCATTACAGCATAACTCCTGCTACCTATCCCGATGTAAGTGTGAGGACTGCTTGTATGTGTAGGTAGTCCGCAGGGCCGTACAATCTAGTCCAAGTCAGTTCTCCAGGGCTTTCATCAAGACAGTGTGCTGTGATTTCTTTAATTAACCTGTAATTAACTAAGAGGAGTTAACTAATTAAATAATTAATTAACTAATTAGGAACGATCATCACTAGCTTTGCTGCGTCTGCTCTCTTCTTTGGGTACTGAATTTGGACAGCTGTCCGGGGTACTGAGTTAATATTTTATCTGTGTGGGCTTTGATTAAGCTGGGTTTTAATGAATTTGTCTATAATGATTATATGAATTATGAATAAGGTTTCTGTGAGATGCCAGCATTGTTATGTCTTTATCCAGTAGATATATATATATATATATATAGTATTTTATATATTATCCAATTTAGTTATATTTTCTCCAGTAGTAGTATTTTTTCAGATATTGAGAATATTTTGAAGAGTATATATAAATATATATATATATATACACTATATGGACAAAAGTATCGTGATGGGACACCTGACCGTTAGACCAAAAGGAAGTTTGATGACATTGCATTCTAAATACATATACATTAATATGAAGTTGGTCCCCCCCTTTGCAGCTTCCATTCTTCTGGTTAGGAGTTCCACAAGATTTTGGGGAGTTTCTGTGGGAATATTTGCCCATTCATCCAGTAGAGCATTTGTGAGGTCAGGCACTGATGTTGGAGGAGAAGGTCCGACTCTAAATCTTCTTTCCAGTTCATCCCAAAGGTGTTCGATGGGGTTGAGGTCAGGGCTCTGTGCGGCCGGTCAAGTTCTTCCACCCCAAACTCATCCAGCCATGGACCTTGCTTTGTATGCTGGGGCACAGTCATGCTGGAATAGAAAAGGGCATTTCCCAAACTCTTCCCACAAAGTTAGAAGCATAACATTGTCCGAAGTGTCTTGGTATGCTGAAGCATTAAGATTTTTACTTAAGCGAGCCTAGCCAAAACCCTGATTTCAATACTTTTGTCCACAGCAAGAAGGAAGGTCCAGTCCTAGTACTGCTGGGAAGCCGTTGCACTTCTCTACCACCTTTCTAGTAAAGTATTTTTATTTTTCAATCAATGTAGTTATTGTGGCGATCTATCTATAAAAGTAAGGGACAAAACAAACAAATTAGTTTTTTTTCCCCTTAATCCTATTTTCTCCTGTTGTCTTCAAAGGCTACCAGGTACAAAATTCCAGATATTTCTGTTTTTCCCCCCTTTTTTTTATTGCTTTTATTATTTATTCCCAATAGATTGTTATTTTAAAGTCCCTCTCAACAATCACACCCTTCAGTTCTCAGGTATACAGGGCTATAAAATGACAGCTTGCTTTGTAGTGACTTTCCACCGGAGTCATCTCATTCCCCCTTGACGGACACTTTTATGACATTTTGTGTCATCTTTGTTTAATGTCTCAGATCTTTTTATTAGATTTTGAGTTGCGCTCATCTACATGTCTCTCCTATGATAACATGACAGCTATTCCCAAGAAATAACATCCCTAACTCTAGTTTCGGAACTTATTTGAAACTCACTGTAGACAACAAAAGAAGGATCATAGCGAACGTCTAATTGAGAAAATTAGCCTAAGGTAGAAATATATATTTTTTTCTTTTTCAATTTCATTCTACGCGGAGCAGTGCGGCTAGCGCTACAACAAAACCAAATTTTGAAACGTAATTCATTTATCTTCTTGTTTTCCCCCATTCCAACAAATACAATTCTGAAAATATATTGGCACGCTGTGTATTGCAGATGTTGTCGGCACCTGTGACATTCTTTGTGAAGTTGACATACCAATCATAATAAAGTTTATTTCTGGGTTCTCCGGTTGATATGATGCTAAAATCTTTTGTAGGCATATACCGCAGATGTTTTCGTATATTGCCGAAGGATACCCCTTTTTCATCGACTCTATGTTCATTGTTGATTCAAGAAGTCAGGAAAAAAAAATACCCCCCCCAAATTTTTTTTTAAATTATACAAAAAATAATATATATATATATAGAATTTTCTTTTATTTTCCAGTCTCACATTATTTTCCTTTTCATTTTACCTCCCGAGTATATTTCCAGACTCCTTTCCTTTTGTCTTTAAGTTTGTTATTTTGTTTTAGTATAATAGTGCATTTTTGGAAAGAAAAAGTCAGTTCTCTTATGTTCCTCTTATAATGCACAAGGGTATCCTACTACATTTTTTTATATATACTGCATATAACGTCTCATTTTTTTCTGCTTCTTAAATATTTTCAATGATTTTGTTGAAGATACGTTTATTATCACTACTCCATACATACAAAATCCATACAAAAGAATCTATTTTACTTAACCATAAAAGCCTGATTGTAAAAAAAAAATACGGTAATACAAACCGTATTTGCAAAATCTGTATACAATCACTTATTGCACATAAATGGAAAGACATTGTTAACACGGGCACTCAGAGGAAGAGAAGGTGTTAGAGGGAGAAAGAGAAAACCAATACCCTCCTCCATCTTCCCCACAACAACTGAAGCCTAAGCAAACCTCCATACTTTGCTAAAAGCCCTCAAAGCCTGCAATACACTCCTCCATCTTCCCCACAACAACTGAAGCCTAAGCAAACCTCCATACCTTGCTAAAAGGTATACAGACTGGACCAAGAGATCTCCATAATTATCTGTTATTGTTTTCTGTATTGTTATTATACTTTTCCTGTTTCTATACCCTTTTCTGTCTAACTGTGCTTGATAGCCTAGGAATGCCCATTCTGGGAATTGCAGCATTTCTTCACTGATTGTTTGTAGTTGGTAAAATTGATGTGATGCCTGTCATTACTTAAGTGTGTTATATTTTACTTTCTATCTTTCTGCTCCACTAACGCCTTATCTCCTATATCTGCCCTCTTACTGCCCCCCGTCCACTTTAACACTATTTAACACTCTCTATTACAGCTCTCAAAGCCTGCAATACACTCCTCAATCTTCCCCACAACAACTGACTTTTTGCCTGCCCTCCCTGCCCCTCTCCCATCTGCCCCTCTCCCATCTGCCCCTCTCCCATCTGCCCCAGTGTTGTCCTAATATATAGACAGTTAATTACCAGATCTATTTAAACATGCCAGTAGAGGGCACCAACTCTTTGGATCCCTATAGTACCCACTTCTCCCCATTAAACCATTCCAAATACCATTCCTCTACATCTCTCTGCCATCACAGCTATCCCAGTACATCTACACTAACCTTTATATGTGAAACCTGCCTTTGTTTGCTCTGCTACTTCTGTCCCCCACATATTCCTCCCTATTCCTATCACTCGCAACCACCAAACTTAACCAACATGGTCAACCTAACCAATTTTATTCATATCATCTCCAACCATAAACTCCTTCCAGTCCTTAACTGTGCCCTAACAAAGGCTCTCCTCCTCACTTATCACCTCTTCCTTTTCCCGTCTACAAGATTTCACTCGAGCTGCCCCATATCTCTGGAATCTACTTCTACTGAACTTTCAGCTTTCACCCTCCCTCCCAACATTCAACTAAAATCCCAAAACCCACTTCTTCAGAGAAGCATTCCACCTTAGTTGCTAGAACTTCCTTGTCATTGAGACAACCACCACACTACCTCTCAACCTTTCTCTGTGCCTTATACCATCCCACACTACCTCTCACCCTTTCTCTGTGCCTTATGTTTGTCACCCCATTCCCTCAAGATTGTAAGCTTGCGAGCAGGGCTCTCTCCACCTAATGTATCGGTTTGTCTTAGTCTGTCAATTCTCATCTTGTCACACCCCTTGAATTTATGTATTGTATTAGGCGCTGCGTAAATTGTTGGCACTATATAAATAAAAGATAATAATAATAATAATAAAAGGGGAGAGAGAAAGAGTGGGTGTGTGGATGTATGTGTATATGTATAAGTGTATGGTGTTAATGTGTCAGAGCATATGGTATCAGGAATGAACCTAGGGTTGGAGGCCTCTATGAGAGAGGGTGTGTGTGTGTGCTTAAGTGCATGATATTACAGTAAGTATGTGTGTTAGTGTATGGTGTTGGAGTGAAATAATGCGCAATGGCGCCACTAACCCTAGGCTCAGCCCTGTTAAAACATGGAAACAATACCAGGAAGCCTGCTTAACAGATTATTGAAGCTTCCCCCCCCCCCCTTTCTGTCCACTCTTAGTTTCTGTTGTGTCATGCCAGCGATGGGAATAAGTCAAAGGGAGAGTTGGAAGGAGAGATTGTGGGAGAGCCATGTTTTAGGTTCTTTACTAATATATACTTATATACATATATACAAATAAACGTCTGCAATCTGCATAAAAGAGCTTAGCTGGTCCTGTATAATGTATATATCACTGATATTTCTTCAAAGCCTCCTACAGTACTTTGAGGTGCTGGTGCTCATGTTTCTTTAAAAAAAACAACTCATACATATATACACACACCCCCCCTTATCCTTAAACATACTTATACACTTACTATCCTTTACCCACACTCACTTTTGCCGCCTGCTTGCCCCTTAAACAGCCACCAAATTTCCACTCCTCCAAAGTCCCCAAGTCACCCCTCCACATTTCTACCTTGGAGCAGATTTTACTGGAAGCTACTAGCATAGTCTTCCTTTCGTTTTCCTGCGCAGGGACAGTATCACACAACGTCACAGCAACCTGCGACAGAGAGAAATGCACAGATTTTTGAGTCACCGCGGAAACTAAAGTAAGATCCAGAGCTTGATCTTGAGAGGGGCACTCACACTAACAGACACAGAAATTCACACTAAACCACCCCCCGACACACACTAATACACACATACACCCAGACATTCACACTAACACAAACAGCACTCACACATACCCAGACCCATGTACTAACATATCAAGACACTCACACTAGTACAGACTTATACTAACACACCCTTAATACCCCTGTCTTGGAGGTACTATACCCTCACTGCTTTTCCATCCACAAACAAATTACTATATTCTTATGAACTTTCTGTGAAGCAGAGTCCAATTACAGCCAAGCAATTTCAAAAGTATTTACCTACATTGGGTCCAATTATCACAATGTTCCACTCTTCTTGTTGGTTACAGATGGGGGCCTGCTGAAGAATCCATGATTCTACTGAAACTAATTCCAGCAAACCAGGTTATTTCTTAATCATAAATATTTCACGTGCCCCATCATTCCTATTAATAGTGATATTTAACTAAAGATGTATAAGTGCCCTTTAATGGCTGAGTGTATAATGAATGTAGACCTTTTAGAAGTGAGGTTCCTCCTCGAATACCCAGAAACATTCACAGGAAGAAGTTGGGTGAGAAGAAGGGACTGTATTTATTTAGTTTATTTTATGGAGTCATATTGGTGTGTCTCTTCAGCTCGTTCTATGCAATTACCGTCAATACCTAAGGTAGATCTAACAGCCAGAACTGAATTGGTTGTGAACCAGAGGTTTAGATCATAGTTACATAGTTACATAGTTCATAAGGTTGAAAAAAGACCTAAGTCCATCAAGTTCAACCCTTCTACCTAACCTTTCTATTCTTGATCCAAAAGAAGGCAAAAAAAACCCTAGTTAAGCTACTTCGAATTCTGCCATCAGGGGAAAAAATTCCTTCTTGACTCCAAGAGGCAATCGGATTTCTCCTTGGATCAAGAAGCTCTAAAATATTAATATTATTCTATTTATATCCCTGTATATCGTGCCTTTCTAAGAAAATATCGAGAAAATATCATAGAGTTACATCTTTGTAATATACCGGATTATATACCGGAGACTTTAACTGCAGAAATTAAAGCAAAGACTGAGTAAATACAATTCAAGTTAATGAGCTTGTTAGCATATAAATGTAGTGGTTTTGTATTATAGCTACACAGGAGGTTGCTGTAAAAACTAAAGGGAATGTGTACATTGCCAAAAATCCTAAAAGTCAAGAATTGGTTCCGAAAAATGGCTGGGAGCTTTTCCTAGTACCCATTTAGGTTATTTCTTATGCTCCTTGCTATGTTTCTCTGTGCGTCTGGGCTTATTAACTCCTTAATGACAAAGCCTGTACATGTACAGGCTCAAAATGCATTGTTTTCAATGGGTTTAGGGACCGCCCATTGTCCTTAAGGGGTTAAAACAAGGGAGTGGAAATGGAATTGTATATTCCTTGTTTGAGTGATAACAGAAAGCTGGATTTAGAGGAAGCATTCCGTTTGATTAATAAATGGGTTTATGTTTAAGCTACACACTGTGTGTTGTATTTGTGAGTGTGGTGTGTATGCACGTTTGTGATTTTGCTATACTGTAACTGTTCTTAAAAGGGACACCCCATCGTATGCACTTAAATGGATATGGTAGCTCTATGAATCACTGGCAAGAATAGAAGCAACATGGAGGAGGAGGAGAAGTGCAGGTGCTGCAGCAGGGCTGCATCTTCGTTTTGGTATATACATATTAAAGTACTCCCAGAGTTTAATATTCATTCCTCTTTAGTGTGGGTGTCCGATAATCGGCCTGTGGCATTTGTTAAACTCAAATTACTACTTTCAAAAGCCATACTACATATGATCACTCAAAAGTACTACACTCACATGACCCTATAAAAAATAATACCCCCAAAAATTACCCCAGGCTTCTAAACCATGGAAGATCACTTTTTCTGATTTACTGTTTTGCCCATCATATAGGTGCTGAGCATGATGGGAATGGCAGTCCAGAATAACTAACATGTTAACGCCATCCCCGGCCCTGGTACACTTTGTCGTTCACCCATAAGTAATATTTACTTAGGTTTTTAATTCCTAGAACAGCTTCTGCTTCTCCTATCATACTTCATGCCGTGAAAGCATTACATACACATTAGTTTTGCCAATATCCTGGCGTTCGCAAATGTAATACAACGCCAGAAAATAAAACATCCCTTTTTTGCTTGTATAGAGTGTTTAAAAAAATACAATAGTACACAATGTTATTGCTCTGTAAGCCCTTTGGTGATTACTATAGAGTTCTCCAAGGATATAAGACCTCCCAGTCTTTTTATTACTCTGCTTATATGTCCAACAAATAAAAGACACATTAGATAAGGCTCAGTTCCCTTTTAACAAATAGGAATACATAGCGTAATTTATTTAACCCTATACGTGATTTGTATTTGATTGCTCTGTTTACCCTAGGCTGTTCATCCAAAATCGTTGCCCTTATTTTACTCCTTTCCTCGCTTTTCTCTCTCTCTCTCTCTCTCTCTCTCTTTCATCTCCTCCCTAACCTTCTTTGCTTGCTTTTTCCTGGCTCCCAGGAGAAAGTGATTGTGATGGATTCTTCAAAACCATCTGCTCTGCTTGTTAGGCTCTTAATTAACAAGTAATTACCTGCTTAATATTCACAGTGCCGGCTGCATGGGCTCTGTCCGAAAATGCCTTATCAAAAGGGAGGGTTAATTTTATGACGGTGGTCTCGTCATGGCTGACCATGTTTGTCCTGTCGTGGGGGGGTCTCGCAGGGTCACCAAAGGATATGGAGTGTCGAATATTTTTGTAAATGCCAGGAAACAGGTAAGCAGAGTCTCAGTGGGGCTTAATGAAAGAAGCTGAGCCAATTCTCTACTCCACACTAAATGGCAGGCACACTCCAGTTGTTAATGGGTCTTGGCAGGGATTCCACATCTCTGAGAAATAGTGTCTAATTAGATTGCCTTTGAGAGAATTCTGCGAGCTAAAACTTCAGCAAGACCGTGAGTTTGTTTGTTTACATGATATTTTTTTCGGCGGTGTTCCTGCGGGGCATACGGTTAAGGTGACAACAGATTTATACGATAAATATACTAACACAACTTTGGAAGCTCCGTAGTTTCACCCAAAGCCAAACCGTAAATTCCAAGAGATGCCAGGTAGCAGGGATGACCCCGCGATCCTGTCTACAACAGAACTACACCGTCCCATTAATACCACCATAGACTGGCAGTCATCAGTATGACAATGTTGTACAAATGATGTCATGTTGAGGACCACATGAATTAATCGCTCTTGTCCTACCCCAAAACACTACCCTGGAGGTATGTTTTATGATCACATCCCACATTTTTTCCTTCCCTCATTGCCAATATTCATTATAATCCTTCAGGTCTCTCTCTCTTTTTTTTCCTGTAGAGACTCTTTAATAAGGAACATGTTATAAATGTATAGTGCTTTTAACTTTAGTTGTGAACTTTCATCTTTGTGGCTTTTAACAGCTAAATGTATGTTAAAAACCAATGATTTTAGCTTAGAGAGTATGAGATATTCGGTTTATAGGACACACGCCAAGGATTATAACAAAACGTGGAAGAACTGGCGTATCACGTAACCTTCTACCCTGTTGGTATCTCTCCTCTTTCTTCCACCCTTACAAGAGCTGAAGGGAGCTGTAAGAAAGAAATCGATGCAAATCGTGAGCAGAGGAAGTTAAGACGGCTTGTGAATGGAGCCCTTATACTGTATCTGCTCTTGTTCCTCTCCATCCAAGAGCTTTGGGGTAACTGGTTCGACCTCAACAAGCCTCTAGGTGAACTGGAGATATTTAACATGTCCTTGTTTTTCTACGTTGTCCAACTATGAGTAGAGACCTAGCCACACATTCCATCAAATTAAGCTCCAATCAGCAGCTGAAAAGAGGCACTGAACATTTTGGGGCATCGGTTTATGACTGGGTAAACTCACACTTGGTTGAGAAAAGAAGAAGTCTAAGTAAGAAGTTTATGAGACAGATGTAGTTCCTTTTTTACCCTCGCCCTTCTCCTCGCTTGCAAAACTATTTGTGTCAATATTGTCCTAAACAGAACCACAACATATTAGTATACAAGATGGCTTGGTCGCAAAACCTCAGCAACGCGTAGAATTATTAGTGAATGGGGCTTGTGGCTAAGATAAGCCACTCGCATCTAGCCCAGGCTGTGAAAGAGAACTCATTTCTATACAAAATAAAACCAAAGAGAATAAAACAGGCTTCATGCTCTGTAACTTGATTGTACCTGGAGACCATTGAACCCTTTGGGAGCTATCTAAACACAAAGGCTCTTTACTCTTTACATGGATTTGATGACATACAACATATTCACAAGGAAGCGACTAGTACATTTCAATGCTCCAGGATAACATTTTTATTCCATGGGACATATAAGTGATTTTATTTAGAGTCTCCTTTAAAATATGGTAATTCAAATTGATGAGTGATTATGTTCACTAATATATATATATATATATATATATATATATATACACACACACACAGCATGCCGTTGGAACACAGGAAAGATAAGAATTCTAAATGGCTTCTATATACCTTTGAAGATATTAAAAATCTTTTCTTTAAAAAACAAGGCCATTTGTGAGTGACCCGAAACTTTTGAACGGTAGTGTGTATACTCTATGAAGAAATAGCCAGCAGTTTATTATGTTCGATCCCCCCCCCAAAAAAAAAAAATCAACAGAACTATTGCTTTTAGGCAAACAACACACAGGCAACAAGAAAATGATGTCTATTCCAGTTTGGAGACTACACAGAGATGGTACCCTCACCCACATAACTGGCCAACTGATCTGGTCCCCAGTTACAAACAAAAAATAGGCAAACGCAGACCTGACCACCTCCTCTCTCTCCCCGGTCTTTATAACCTGCAAAGGCTGGATCCAGGTGGTTAACCCCATCATGCTGGGAATAAATTTTTTTCTTGCTCTTAAAATAAAATACACAAATATATAATAACATAGACATTTATCACCATCAGCTGACCTTCGCTCATTGTGTGTTATTAAATCAGCCCTTCTCTGTCTAAAAGACCTTGAAGGTCACAGACATGCCAGATCTCTAGAATGATGTTTCACGCATTGCAATGTCAATTGTTTAATTGCATGTTATTAACAGGAATTTTAATTCAGTTTCTATATCAAAAATATATACATGGAATTATTACTTTTTGCTATGATCGGTAACTACCGGCATTCATAACCAAATGTTAAAGAAGATATTTCTACCCCTATACACAGGGCTGGTCCAGAAACCATTCGTATTTACATAATACATTTTTTTTTTCCAAAGAATGGGAAATATTAGGAGGGTACAGTAAAAGATTTAGTACTTTTTATATTTTTGTGATTCCAAATACAGATAGCAAGCGTCTTCTTTATATAGAAACAGAATCCCATGCATGTTTAATTTTCATTACTGTATTTTACTATATTTATTATATTTTATGTTTCTGTTTTCGAATTTGGAAGGGCTTTGAATGGTTAACTTGTAGACGGGTTTAATTTGGTGTAGAGGGGAATTTATTAATATAATTAATTAATAGAAATAAAGGAACACGCAACATATCTGTTAGATTTAATAAGTGTTTAGTGGGTTGTTACCTGTAAATTTTCCAGGCATTTTATTTTTTTATGCATGGCAATTATAGTAACATCCATAAAATAAATACAGGCTCTAATGTTTTCTACGCTGTCAGTTCTGATGATGGCAGAGTGTGAAATGTTAACACTTTTGCAAGCGACGGGCTATCTCCACGATTCAATTATTCAACTCCACAAATACAGATCGTATCTAGCTAATGTAACAACCGGTGGAAACCGATCTCTGAAACGTATTTACGTTAATAGAATTTAACAAAATAATGGCAATTTACACTTTTCACATTGTACAAATATTTTTCATTCTGCTTTTTGAGGTTCTGTAAAATAAATTCCCCCTTAAAATTTATATACCGGGTGCATACAATGCGGTATAGTTGCTATTTTTGGATGCAATGCAAATGATACAGGCCTGGAGCTCTAAATATTTATTTATTTATTAGATAAATCTATAACGTGAATAAATGTTCCGAGCAGGGTCAGTCTAGGGAATTAACCGGGCCCTGGCCGTGTGTATCCAGCCGGCGGCCACACAGTAATGGCCGGATCAGCAGCGTGAGCCTTGAAAGAAGTATATTCACCAAAAGATTGGCCTCATAGGTTAGTTAATTATTACATTTAAAGTGTATTGCTTACATTTTTTTTTATGTGCTTGAGGTTCATGTTTCCTCTTCTGTAGGACACCTTCATGTCCCAGCACGCGACCCACTATGAACATGTTATCATTGCTACTAATAGGGCTCAACTGGGGATTAAAGTTGGCCCTGGCACTTTAAGGCCAACAGCCAATAACTGAAGTATGTGTAGCCATCAGGTGGATACACGCTATGATTTTATGCTCATGCAGTGTGTGAATGCATGTATCCAGCTGGCAGCCGCACACGGAAGGACTGCATGTGCAGCAGCTGTAAAGGTAAGTGGTTTGCCTGATGGCCAGTCCAGTCCTGACTACTACAGACTGCAGTTCTGTGTGATTACATTTTTTCTTACTATTACATTATATCTGTGTCTCTCTTGTTGTAATTAACCAACACCGTAAAACCAAGTGTCTTTGCCAAAGACTGCGTCAATTCTTCGTGTAAGACTTTCTACCTTTTACACCCTACCCATAATTAGGGCATTTTATTTGCTGGGAGGCATTTGTCTCTAACGTCACATTCGGATCAATACCTTACTCAGGGACTCTCCCACGTTAATTTAACTGCCTGCGCAAGACTGAACAATAATCCTGGGATATCGATACATCGCTACTTTGCTTGAGGTAATATAGGTTGGTACATACCATTACAAAGAGATAAAAGGATTTTACGACTTTTCATTCCTGCCCCGAATGCATATAAGAGGAGGACTGGATAGAGCACTAAGGAGAAATGTTACGAATAAAAACATTGCTGCTGGTGACTCCGGGAGTATAGAATTTACAAAATGACCTTGGGATAAGCAAGGAGGTAAAAAAAACCTTTAGCCTATGTATAGTCGCCAGGGCCGGCCCTACAATGGAGCAGAGTGAGGCAAATTTATTTTTTTCTTTTTTAGCGGAAGAGAGAGAGGGGCGCCGAGTGGTTTTCGCTTACCAAGTTGTCAGTACCCGCTCGGCGCCCCTCTCTCTCCTCTGCGAGCCCTCTAGATCGGTTTCTGTGCCGGCTTGTAATGCTGAGCGCCGGAAGTGACGTCAATTTCCGGCGCTCAGCATTACAAGCCGGCACCGTGGTAGAGCAGGGAGACTCGCCGCAGGGCTGTTTAAAGGTAAGTACAAAAGGGGGGGGTAGATAATGGCGTCCACGAAGTTTAAAATGCCGCCCCCCCGGCATCAAACATAATACAGAGAGCCAACAATTAGTTATTTTTCATTAGTTGGCGGTAGAATATTGAATGGGCTAAGACTTGCAAAAGCATCTACTATGATTGTACTTTAATTTAACTACTCCATACATTAAATGATTTCCCAAAATGTAACATAAACTCAAAACATGTTCAAAGTAAAATCAGAATCCATAACTAGTGGTTGATGTAATTTAACATTTTCATTGGAAAGCCAAAGATTTATGTCTCCTTCATCTTCATTCAATCTTAACAAAGAAAAGTACAAGTGGTGGTAAAACCCCTGTAGGAGTTGCGTCCTTCAGGTGGACTTTGACTACCAAAAAAATTGTAGGACATTTCAGAGAAAACAGAGAACGTTTGTAATACAAAAATGGTCTTAATCCAAGGTTCATGCTGATTCTTATAAAAAACCAGAACTATATTTAGAGGACAAGTGGAATTTTTCAATAAATATCTCCCAGGACTGATGAGCGAACCTTCAGCTTGACCTACAATACTGAGGATATGTAAAGATTCTTTAAGAATGAGATGTCGTTTATTATAATTGATTGTAATGAAGTCTCCAGGAATAAAATTGTAATGGTCCAGTCAATGATAATACAATTTCATTGTATGGCTAATGAAATCTCCAGGAATCGATTTAAGAATAGTTGGCAATCGTACACAGAGTAAGTGACTGGTACCGTAAAACATAATAAATAGCTTTGGGAAATAAAAGAGAAATACGAGAAAGATCAAAGCAGAAGATTACCTAATCAGGAAGGATTATTTTCCGTATTTGTTTTTCTAATCAAAGACATTAAACATCTCTAAACATGCAAAAAAACAAAACAAAATGGATATCGTATATCATATTTATGAAATTTCCGAGCATGGCTACCAATCAAATTACAGAAACAATCATAAAAATATATTTTTTTCTATAAATATATTTAATTTATTGTAGCTTGTGTGATTTTTAAAGATCATAGTAAGGAAGAAAGTCACATAAACTGTAAGCACCATGTTTCAGTCCTAAAAAAATGACTACCTCTCACATTTGCGATAGCTAATGTCTTAAGTTGTCTTGGTTGTGTGATCACAGGTACTATATCACTCTGATTTTTCTGTTGAAGGTGAGAATACTGTCAAAAGCTTGACAAATAGGTTGAAAATCACATGTAAATGAGCTGTCAACTATCGCCATTTTTACTCTTAATGAAGACATGACTTTTCCCATCAACTAGTTTCAACTTTGGAGTGACTTTACAGGGATAGATCATAATGTACTATTATAGAATTATTGGGAGATCTTACCAATACAATGGGAAATGCACATCTCGATGGAAAAGAGGAAGCTTTGGATCTAGGTAAGTATATGGACAAGTGAAATCTCTGACATCGTAGTTGGCAAATGAGCCAGTTAAATAGTAACAATTTGGCACACAGGCTACCCAAGCAAGTTTAAGATACATTGGCCACTGTTGTCCACCATACCACGTTACTGCGCAAAACGGAACCACACAAAAATTGTATAGTATACGATGGAAATGCTATAGGAGACATTTTTCTATAGATTTGCCCGCATAGCTGTAAGTGCTATTTTAATTCAAATAAAATCTCAATAACATGACAACTTTTCAGTCTATATTTCCTGAGCTCATCAAGCATTAATATTAGAGATCATTTGACCAGACAACATTGTGCCTAACATAGAGGCCCAGATACACTATTCACTTACGGCCACCGAAAACCTAGAGATGACTGTCATGATTAACTCATATAACGTAGTGGATGCATGGAAGGGTAACCCAGCAGAGGTGGTTAGTTTCCTTGTTTAAGCATTCAATGAGTTAATCTGAGGTTGATTTAATGTGTTTCTTTGTGAATGCCCTCTGTATCTGTTCTGGCTAGAGGTGTCATCTTCCCAAAGGACCCCTGTGGTGATTCATGGCCTAACAGATAAGGATCCTTAGTTATAGGAATTCCATTCCTATCTTAAGTGGAGGGGTTTCCATCACCTTTACCCCACCATAATTTATTGGCACATCAAAGATAGGACCCGATTCTTGGGGATGGTGTCATATAATCAGTCATGTGGTCAGAGGGGCGTTTGCTTGCAAAAGTCTGATTTAGGGACAAAGCAGCGACCTCAAAGCAGAACTCCATGATATACTCTGATCGGAACAACATCGTAAAAATCCATCTGGACTTAAGGAGTTCCCACAGGCCTACTTATTGGAGAAACTCGTGAGTGAGGGTCCTGTGTTTAAGTCCCTTTGTTTTAAGAACTGTTTGCTGTTTTATTTTTATTTTGTATGTCTTGTTTTTTGTAATTCTGGCACTGTGTAATCTTTGTCTTTTTGTTATTAAAATATTCATAATCCAAGTCTGTCTTTGGGCTCTAGTATCGATATCCACAAACCCTAAGAGAGGATAACACGTTACCATATTGTTATTAAGTTTTACAGGATATATATATATATATATGTTAGTTGCCCGGGGTGGGTTGATATATATATAGAGATAAAGGTTCTAATTCGGATTTCTCACGAATCCGGTATCAAAATCGTGAGTGGTGGCAGACTACCTGGGGGGATACAGGCAGGATTTGGGGGTTAATTTGGTGTAACTTATGCCTTGTTAAGGGGTGAAGTTAGTAAATCCAGAGGCCTGGTGCTATTAACCCCTTCATGCCCACACCCTCCACACAGTCACGGCTTGGCAAGTAGTCCTGACCGTGACAAACTTGGTGGCAGCGGTGGGATATCTAGAGTTTTTTTAGTGCTGTTTATATTGCCCGGTTTGGTGATTTTAGTACTAGAAGAAATTACATGGGTTTTGTGTAATTTCCCAAAGACATTACTCAGTGCCTAATTACAGACATACAGTGCAAAACAGTTCGTTCCTCTCCCTTTTGTTTTTCTCTACCATACTGCATTATGGAGGCATATCGACGACAGCCAAAAGAATCTCTGGAGCTGGTTTGTCAAGAGAGGAATATACAAATATTTGGCAAAAGCAAAGAGGAGCTGATTTTGGATCTCCTGGAACATGATAAACTCTGTGCAGAGCAGACCATTGGAGGAGATGTGGTTTTGGAGAAGCCTGTGGATCAAGGACTGTTGGTTGATAAAGTTAACTCCTTGAGTAAAATGGACTATGTGATACAATTGGCACTACAAGATGTGCAGGATGTGGATCCCCAGCTAAGGCTCAAACTGATTCTGCAGTACAAGGCTTGGGAAAGAAAAACAGAGGCGGCAGAAAGGGCTAAGGATTATGCCAACCGTACTCCAACAACCAAGCGGGTACAGGCACCAGAGGGACCATCTACCTGGAAAGGAGCAGCCTACCAGCCACCAACTCCTAAGCCAGCAGGGAGACCATCACCAATACCTTTTCTAGCCAACAGAGCAGGGGCCACATCGGGCCAGGGGGATACCCGCCGGTGTTATCGGTGTAACCAGATTGGGCACTTGAGTGCCACCTGCCCTTCTAAGAGACCATCTCCACTGACAAATGGAAATGTAGGTGCAGCAGGGGGAGCTGCACCTGTTTTATTTGTGGCTAGACCAAAGGAGGCACAAGGAGACAACTTGCAGTGTGTGCCAGTTGGGGAACACCCAGCTGTCTTGTTTGTTTCCAGGGTTCAGGGGAATGAAGAGGAGAACCTACAAAGAGTGACTGTAGGTGACTGTGTGACTATGGGACTCAGGGATACGGGGGCTGCTTGCACTCTGGTGCGGCCTGAGATGGTAAAATTGGAGGATCATATCCCTGGGAAGACCATGTCCATCCATGGAATTGGCGGGGTGCGCCCTGCAGTGCCAGTGGCACGTGTGTACCTTGATTGTGGTGTGGACAAGGGTTTGCGGGAGGTGGGGATATCCGAGGATATTCCTGTTAATGTTTTGCTGGGCAAGGATCTGGGTCAACTTGTTTGCCAGTATGCACCAGTTGAGGAAACCTGCAAACCTGGAGGGCTGGTAGAGGGCCCTGTCCAACCTAAGGTACTGTCTGAAACTTTGGGAGTAGTGGGTAGCTGGGAGGAAGCCCGGAAGGTAGAGGTATGCTTGTCTGAACCAGCACCCAGGATCCGGTCTCCTGAAGAGATGAAGGGGGATGTGCACCAAGGGACCACACCTAGCGATCAAGCTCTAGGGGAAAAGTGTGGTTTGACATTTGGAGAGGCAGAGTTTCAAGAACAGGGAGACTGTAGTGGCTCTTCTGGTGCAATGCCCCCTGATACTGAAGAGCATTGTGTGACTATGGGTGATAAGGTAGTCAAGGGATTCAGGGATGCTGGGGATATTTCTGTCAACGTGTCTTCAGAAGTTGTATGCCCTGAACGTATTATCCCTGGAAAACTAAAGGGGACTGGGGATGTGTGCCCAACCGTGTCTACAGCACCCGAGTACTTAGATCTGGATGCAGGAGAAAGTATGCATGATGTAGGGGTATCTGAGGATATTAAAGTTACTGACTTTCCTCAAAGGGAAAACAAGGGATATATGGAATGTGATGTATCTGTGTGTCAACAGCCAAAACCCTGCTTTCATGCTCCAGAGGAAATGCTTCATTTAACTCTTAAAGTGCTGGAGGTTAAGAAGCAGGAAGGGGGTAGTTTCTCCACCGTGCCTAAGACCCCTAAAGCTGTAAAGTCTGGAGATAAGGAGGAGGGGGAGGAAAATTCACACCCTGTTATCCCTTTTGTGTGTTTACCGAGTGGGCAGTGTGAGGGGCAGAATATTTTCCCTGTAGCTGTAGTGGCATACCAGCAAGATGCTGGGGCAACAGCTATAGAGGATAATATAGTATGGGTTGATGAAAAGACAGCTACATTGACCAGTCAGCAAGAAACCCCTCGCCCTGTGAGTGTAGGTGAAGCGCAGAGCCTGGGATCCACACCGGATGCCCAGGACAACGGACACCCGTTTGCTGTCTTGCTTGGGAATGGGCAGCGTTTAGCTATCCTAAGCAGGGCAGAGAAACAAATGGATGAGGCCTTGAAACATCGGAGTAACTTATCGCCAAAGGAAGAGGCTTATTCAAGGGTTGGCAGAGAGTGCTTAGCTATGGTGTGTGCTTTGCAGGAGTTATGGCCATGCTTGTATGGTTGTGACTTCACTGTTATAATCCATCACAACCCTTCTCTTCAGGCAGATAGAGTAGATGGGAAGTTTAGCAAGTTGCTCAGATGGAGTCCCGTGCTGACAGTTTGTCTTGTCAGGGGGAGACTAGGATTTAGGCAGACATAGTAGATCAGCGTGTGCTGACCTCCTCTGTCCACCATCTTAAAGGGGGAGGTGTCATGATTAACTCATATAACGTAGTGGATGCATGGAAGGGTAACCCAGCAGAGGTGGTTAGTTTCCTTGTTTAAGCATTCAATGAGTTAATCTGAGGTTGATTTAATGTGTTTCTTTGTGAATGCCCTCTGTATCTGTTCTGGCTAGAGGTGTCATCTTCCCAAAGGACCCCTGTGGTGATTCATGGCCTAACAGATAAGGATCCTTAGTTATAGGAATTCCATTCCTATCTTAAGTGGAGGGGTTTCCATCACCTTTACCCCACCATAATTTATTGGCACATCAAAGATAGGACCCGATTCTTGGGGATGGTGTCATATAATCAGTCATGTGGTCAGAGGGGCGTTTGCTTGCAAAAGTCTGATTTAGGGACAAAGCAGCGACCTCAAAGCAGAACTCCATGATATACTCTGATCGGAACAACATCGTAAAAATCCATCTGGACTTAAGGAGTTCCCACAGGCCTACTTATTGGAGAAACTCGTGAGTGAGGGTCCTGTGTTTAAGTCCCTTTGTTTTAAGAACTGTTTGCTGTTTTATTTTTATTTTGTATGTCTTGTTTTTTGTAATTCTGGCACTGTGTAATCTTTGTCTTTTTGTTATTAAAATATTCATAATCCAAGTCTGTCTTTGGGCTCTAGTATCGATATCCACAAACCCTAAGAGAGGATAACACGTTACCATATTGTTATTAAGTTTTACAGGATATATATATATATATATGTTAGTTGCCCGGGGTGGGTTGATATATATATAGAGATAAAGGTTCTAATTCGGATTTCTCACGAATCCGGTATCAAAATCGTGAGTGGTGGCAGACTACCTGGGGGGATACAGGCAGGATTTGGGGGTTAATTTGGTGTAACTTATGCCTTGTTAAGGGGTGAAGTTAGTAAATCCAGAGGCCTGGTGCTATTAACCCCTTCATGCCCACACCCTCCACACAGTCACGGCTTGGCAAGTAGTCCTGACCGTGACAATGACCATTTACAATTCAAGGTGGCCCATCTATATGATCAGGTATAGTCTTGAAAGATGGCTAAATCAGTACCACTAAATTGAGTTTGCTAGATCTCTTAGATGGTTTAGTTGAAAAACCCTTGTCAAAAGCATTTCTCCTTGATAAAGGGAAGACTCATGAAAGCTTATCATTACGGTTAATCCAACCTAAAAGGCATTACAATGTTCTTCAGCATTCTGTTACTTTGCATCTACATAATGAGACTAATATAGCTACCCTTAACTAGATCTGTTAAGAAGGTAGAACCAGCCCTCCATCTCTGCCATAATAGACAAGAGTTAAATAAATATAGATATCTGTTTTTGTCTCATTTGCAGTACTCATAGTTTCTACTTAATTGGGCGGTTATTTGCTAAACATCAAGCTTTCTGCAAGAACAGTTTCCTGGTTGCTATGTCAATTACTTCAAATTGAGAACTTTGCCCGATGCATTGTTCAGTAACGTTGCCTTGTTGAGAAACTCTGCAGGGTTGTCACTTCATAATACATATCGACGTTAGGAAGTTAAAATGTCCAGCTCTCCTGCAAACTCCCAGTTTAGTGAATACATAACTTTTTTCTTACTTTTACCCGCAGCTGAGAACGTCGGTTCACCAAAAACAGAAGCATTTTAACTCAAACGTTTGTTGGACTTTGTTGGATGTTTACTGCAAAACACAGCCACTGAGCTTTGTTTTTTTTGGTAGTTCAGCAGGCCAAAATATAATCATTAGGGGTTTTAATAAATGGCTCAAACAAAGAACTCGATTGATGAAATTCCATCACGAAAAGCTCTTAAAAGTTTTTACTGCAATTGATTTTAGTAATGATCTTTCAGAAAAAAAGTTTATTGGTAGATGACAGAAAGCTGTAGTTAACAAAATTTAAAATTTTGCTTTTGCATACCAGACTACTCTCAGTGTTTGGCCCTGCATTACTGGGTTTTTACATTAGTCTTGGACAGTCTTGTGCTTACTCTTTTATATTGTACTTTATATGTCTCATCATATTTTGGTGCACATCTGGTGCTTTTTTGACTTGTGTAATGCCAACTCAATGGTCCGAATAACTGGCCCATTAATTCTATGGAGAGCTGGACTATTTCGGCATAATCCTTCATAGTTTACTTCCACGTTTTGCTTCCATTAAAAGTGAAGTGCCAGGATATGATGTCATAGCCATACCTGGGAACTCTCCGGGTTTGCCTGGAGATTGCCGGGTGAATCACCACTTCTCTGGTTCTACGGGTGTTTCCTGCTGCCGTCGGAAGAAAAGCCCACGATGTCAGCAAGAACTCCCCTGACGTCATCGGGAACTCCCACCGACATCACGGGACCGCCCACCAATGTCAGCGGGACCACCCACCAACGTCAGAGGGTCCACCCGCTGACGTCAGTGTGCAGTCCTGGCCGCGTCCTGCAAGGGAAGGCCCCGGGTAGCCGGAGCCGAGAAGTTACCAGGTATGGTCATAGCCTGACACACACAGTAGTAAGGAGAGACGCATGGAGGGGGGTGCAGGTGGTTTCTTCTCGTTGTATTGTCTGGAGACACTATTATGAACAGTTGCCTTTTACACGGCACCACTCATGCTCTTTATATGTACACCATGTTCTCACTACTACAAGACTCTAGCATTATCTTCTCTGATTTAGAATCAGGCCGGTTTATTTTGTCTCGTTGTTGTATGGTTGATATCTAATTTATGTATGAAGCTTGGGACTTTCAAGACTTTTTTGCTTTGCTTTGTGTAATTTCTTTGGCTTGTTGAGTATTTGACTGGTCCAGGGTTCTTTTGTATTGTATTGTTGATTATATGTGTTGCTTAAGGCTGCATTGGTGACTCAAATGAAAGTTATTTTTATCAATATGGCTCTTTCTTAACCCAATCAGCATTTATATTGGTATGAGCCGTCTTGCTTAGAAATTGATGCCAAGACCTGCATTGATTAGCATGACTTGAATTTAGCTTCTTATAATATTTGAAAGGGAGCTGGCTGGTAAATTTGCAGGAAGGTTGCCTTTTCATGTCCTGACTTCACTTTCTGAAGGTCCAACCCTTGTGAGCTTCTACTCCAACAATAGTAAAGTATATTGTAAAGCATACTTAAATCTTTGGGATTTCTTAAGTCTCCTCACTGAATAATACATAATGCAGGGCCAGCTCAGCCCTTCCTGCAAAGAAATGTATTAGGGATGACCCTTTCACGAGGAGGAGAGTTGAAACCACAACTCTTCTTCTAACTCTTGTGCCCACTCCTGTTTTAGTGAACAAAACCTGTGTGTGTCTTTGTTTTTATAATAATACCTCTCACAACATTGTTATGGTGCATTGGTATAGCATATTTTACCCTCAACAAGCTCAACAAGCCCCTACGTTGTTCATCAGTTAATGCATCTATAGCTAGGTTCGGGGCTACGTCCAAATACTTGACTTCGACTTTGTTCTCACCTAGAAATCATTTTGTGGTCACTTTATAGGCAACATCTGATTATTTTCCTGTTTGTCCTGATATAATGTTTCTTATAGAATAAGAAAACTAAAATTAGTTTATAATAGCATCCCTGACATTTGAGATTATAATCTATGCCCTAATATTGAAGTTATATGTTTGCTACATACATACATCCGTTTCTGCGCATCATGACTGGTGCTTACTCAAACTGTGGTCAACAAAACACTACTAATTACCATTTATATTACACCTATCTTCAAAGCTTCAAAAGCCATTGAGAAGCTATCTGTTTAATAATCTCTCTATCTAATCTCATATATCATGGCACCCAAAACTTAGTAAAGATAAAAATAATTAAAACATCTCTCTATTAAAAAGCAAAAAAAGAAGAAGAAAAAAAACAAAAGAAAGAAAAATGAAAAAAAAAATCTCTATTGAGTTGGTAAATTGGAAATATGATTGTGGGTACTAATTAAAGAAATCCTTAATGTATGTGCTTGTGCTTATTTGAACCGAATAGCCAATCATCGCCTTATAATGTGGTCTTTTAAAATATCTCAAAATAATTGTTAAAAAATATATTTGTCCCACTCTGTAGACCTGTGTTTTTGATCAGTAGGATTCGACGTTGTTACGTGATATGTGAGCTGTGAGGAACAAGTGATCTTATAAACCAATTTTCTCGGCTCCTTATATTGACCAAGCTGTGCGGTACATTGCAAAACATTTTAAAGCCCAAGGCTATCATAAAATGTATTTTCAAAAAACAGAGCTGTATCAGATATTCACTCAAAGTCATGTCGGTTAAAATGATACAAGCAATGTGCAAATTGGACATATAAAGATTGAGAGATTGAACTGATGTAACGTGCCAGGCACTTCAAAGCTATCAGTAAAAGAAATGTGCATAATGCAATTCTGTTGCGTGTTGCATATAACAATAACCGGATGAACCTGAATATATAAATATATATATATATATATATATATATATATATATATATAATACTCATATAGTGTGATTAAATATTCCAAAATTACAAAAATGTGCTTATTTTTTGTATTATTGTGTTTTTTGGGGGGTTTTTTTTTTAGTAAAGCCGGCAGAAAACGTTCTCCATGTGGGAAAAAATGAAAAGTAGTGCTTTCTGCTCATTGAAATCTAGACTCTCACATATATTTTTGATAATATAAAGCAAGTGCTGTGCTGTAAATAAAATCTTTGCATGTTCTGTACACAGTATCAGGTTTCTAATAAAAATAGTAAATATATTTGTTATGCTTATTTTTTTAAATACTGAATTAACATTATTTAATTACCGTATATGAACATTTTTAACCAGACTATTTTATAATAAAATTCTTTCATATATGTTATAGGGAAATTGAGATGCATTATGTTATAAATGCTTTTTCTTAAACTGCAATTGTTTGTAGCTCTGATTTAGTTAAAATATAAATAAAATATAAATGTATCTTAAGTAACACAATAATTTTTTTTATTGTTGTATCACCCTTGTATTAAGTTTTGTGTAATGGGCTTTACCTCCATTACCAAAACCAAGACCCAGTGGCTTTGAGCCTATGTCTATATTTCATCAACCATCACGTGAGGTCTAGGGGCTGCACAAGAGGTCATCTTCTCAGGGAACTGCATCTTCTGGCAAAATATTCAATTGGACCACTAGTCCTCTCTTACTCTTGGGGGTGGGCAGCAATTGTAACAATAGTGCCTTGGTTAATGGCTGGTGCCTAGTAGTGCCGCTATTACCACCACTGCTGGTAACTACTAGCAGAAGCAGCATGCACACATAAATACAGACAATCAAAAAGAAAACAAAATTGTGGGTCCCTTAGGTCAGTTTAGATTCCTAAAAAAAAAACAGACAGGTGCTGCTTTTCAAATGCCCTTGATAAATTGATCATCAGCAGGTGTGATCACATCTGTAAAAGCCAAAGTTTTAGCAGTTTGCTGGTCCAGAGCATTCAGGTTTGTGTTAACTCAATGTGAAGGTAGAAAGACATCAGAAATGGTCTTAGAGAAGCAATTGTTGCTGCCCATCAATCTGTTAAGGGTTATAAGGCCATTTCCAAACAATTTAAAATCCATCATTCTACAGCAAAAAAGATAATTCAAACTTGGAAAATATTCAAGACAGTTGCCAGTCTTCCCATGAGTGGACTTCCCAGCAAATTCACCCCAAGGTCAGACCGTGCAATGCTCAGAGAAATTGCAAAAAACCCAAGAGTTATAACTCGGACTTTACAGGCATCAGCTAGCATGTTAAATGTTAAAGTTCATGACAGTACAATTAGAAAAAGACTGAGCAAGTGTGGTTTGGAAGGGTTGCCAGGAGAAAGCCTCTTCATTCTAAAAAGAACCTGGCACCACAGCTTAGGTTTGAAAAGTTGCATCTGAACAAACCACAAGACTCCTGGAACAATGTCCTTTGGACAGACGAGACCAAAGTGGAGATGTTTGGCCATAATGCACAGCGCCACGTTTGGCAAAAACCAAACAGCATATTGGCACAAACACATACCAACTGGCAAGAACGGTGGTAAAGGGGTGATGATTTGAGCTTGTTTTGCAGCCACAGGACCTGGGAGTTGACCAGGAACTCCTCCGTATACCAAAGTATTCTAGTGTCAAATGTGAGGTCATCTGTCCAACAGCTAAAGCTTGGCCCAACCACACCAGCAAATCTACAACAAAATAGCTGAAAAAGAAAACCATCAAGGTGTTATAATGGCCCAGTCAAAGTCCAGACCTCAACTCGATTGAAATTCTGTTTGCAGGCATAAACCTGCAAACCTCAATGAACTGAAGCGATGTTGTAAAGAAGAGTGGGCCAAACTTCCTCCACAACAATGTGAGAGACTGATAAAGTCATAAAAAAAACAATTCGAATTATTGCTGCTAAAGGTGGTTCTACAAGCTATTGAATCATAAGTTGTACATAGTTTTGGCTTCTCCATGTTGGTTTTATTTTTGTTGAATAAATCAATATTAGTATGTAATATGTCATGTGTTGTTGTTTACCTGAGGTTGTATTTACCTATTTTTTTTTATATCTGCTAAGGAACAGATGATATGTAAACCATGGCATTAAAAGAGGGTGTACTTACTTTTTCACACGACTGTAATAATAACAGTTACAGAACAGAAACCCTCTATCTTTTCTACTGGTGTTAATTGATCCTACCACTGCTTTTACACCACATAAATATACCGTATTGCCCCGAATATAGGACGCATCTGGCTCCCGGGAACTGCATGTCCCGGGCGTGGGGCGATATGAATTGTGCATCCCTGCCTATATGCAAATACAGTATGTACATATACATTTACATTTCTGTGCATGAATATATTATTACAATGTGTATGTGTATGTGTATATATATATATCTATATATATATATATATATATAGATATATATATATAGATAGATAGATAGATAGATAGATAGATAGATAGATAGATAGATATACACATTTATACATTTCTGTGCCCCCCAACTGTCCTGATTTTGCAGTCGTGTGTAAGGGCAATGTATGTGTATAAGTGTGTTTATGGGCAGGTGTGTGTAAAGGCAGTGTATGTGTATAAGTGTGTTTATGGGCAGGTGTGTGTAAAGGCAGTGTGTAAGGGTCCTGGGAAGGAGGCTAACTGCTGTGGACTACTCTTCCAATGACACTAAGCCAGCATTATGGTGGACACCTAGGTTGCTAAGAATCATTGGAATTGTAGTTCACAGCTAGCATCTGTAGCTTTACTGTTGACTGCACTTTCCATTATGCTCAGCCAGCATCATGGAAGCAGTATGTCTGGCTGAGCCTCATGTGAACTGTAGTTAACAGCAGATGATGTGACAGGTGTTAGTTGTGGATTACAACTCCCATGATGCCTAGTCATGGTGGGAATTGTAGTTCACAGCTACCATCTGCAGCTTTATTGTAAAGTGCAATTGCGTGTATTGGTGAGTTCAGCGAGAACGATTAAAAAAAGTGTCCATCTTTCACATTTTTAGAGAGCGTACATAGTGAGAAGAAGGGAGAGGGGGTAGATAGTGAGAAGGGTGGAGAAGGGTAGATGCCTGTTTCCATACTTTTTTTATGTATATCTGCAAATGCAGGGTTTGTATGTCTTATTCAGTTGATCAATACCTGCAGTGCTGTTTCCATGTGTTGTTTATTTGATCTTTACCTTCAGTCCTGACTTTACATGTGATTTCCAGTTGATCTATACCTGCAATGCTGGGTTTGTGTGTTCTGTTGATCTATACCTGCAATGCTATGTTTGTTTATGTATACCTGTAAATACAGGGTTTTTATGTCTTATTCAGTTGATCTAAGTGTTTAAATGTGTTGTTTATTTGATCTATACCTGGACTACAGAGAGTAAGTATAAGAGAGGTTTGGCTTAGTGAATTAGGGGACAAAGGGACACTGGGGATGATTACGGGGGATATAACATGTAGGGTCAGAAAGAGGCACGACTGCACTGACTCTCACAGTTGCCGATATATTTTTTCAATATAAAATATATTGGCAACAAGGTCTAATGTTTATATATATATATATATATATATATATATATATATATATATATATATATATATATATATATATATATATATATATTGGCAGCAGGGGCTAATATTAAAGAATAAGAAAGAACTGCTAGTTCAGCTGTTATTTTGAAATCATATTTCAACCACACAAAGAGATACACATATTATGTAGTTAAAAATGCATGTCTAATGCATATATATATATATATATATATGTATATATATAGTGTATATGGTATATGTATATTTGGTCCCTGTCTCCCCATGTGCGCCCCATAAATATGAAAGCTGGAGACGCCACTGCTCACAGTCCATCAGCTGTCATTAATAAGTTAGCATTACTTCTACCACTATCACCACCAACATTAGAGGTGTGCTGGGGCTTTCACTGATCTTCTTGCTGGAACAAATACTGTAGAATGTAGAACCTGGAAAATAAATACTGGAAAAATTATAATGAGTTCTGTATATGCGTGAGCTTGCAAACGATCTGCTGCATTGGTTACATGATGATCTATATATAATCTCCAAGAAAAGCATTAGGTGTAGCATACTCATTGACAGCTGCCAGAAGAAAGCACAGATCTTAAGGACACCCTTGAATCAACATAGGTTATGTTGAAGAGACTCTCGAGTACTTCACATGTTATGGAGCATTGTCTCAGACCTTTATTATGGAGGACAGCAGACTGGTCCTCCAGAGAAAGAAAGGTCTTCAGACTCCAGATGCGTTGATAGAATTATTTTATTTGTTTTATCTCCGTGACAAAGGCACACATTCAATAGAACAGAGTGTCTGATGTAATGTAACATATTCTAGATATAGTAGACCAAACTGCCTTTTCATGAATTAATTGTCAAAGTTTCCAAGACATTTGTACAAATTAAACACAAAAAGGCCCTCCTCATTCCATCTTCAATGTATGAAATTCAAGGTCTGTTAATCAAGTGAGTTCTTTCCTTTTTTTTTTTTTACTTAATTTTGAACCCAATATTTTGGTCCACAAAAAATGAAATGAAATCACTGTTGAGATGGCTTTCATTTCACAGTTTATCCTTTCGAAACATGCCATTCAAACTCTTTAAAGGGTAATGTATTTTTTAATTCCAATTCATTGAAACTAACAATATAGAATGTATTAACGAACGCTTACAAATCATTTCAGAGACGATATTTGAAATCTGTTTAAAATGTTCCCAAATGATCTGTTTGATGAACTCAGGTGTTTTGGGGTTTTTTTTTTGCAATTTGGTTCAGTAATTAAAATACCAATTAATGCTGGTTTGACAGACAGACAGCCATTCAGAATAATTTCTAATGTCCTGTGCTGAGTTTAGATGACCGGCATTTTTTTTCTATTGCAGGTAGCTAAATTTGCTTTCTTATTTACACATTTAAATGAAGAGGAAAGGTATTTCCACCATAGGGAAATTTCCTATAATTTGTCACGTATATTATTTGTCACACTTTGGAAACCCGCATCTGTATCATACTAGTGTCCTTATATAACTAGTGTTGTAGAACTCTCGCTACCAGCAGCGACAAGAGGAGATTACCCCATTCAATGGGAACCTGTTTTATAATTTGATTCTTTAAGATTCTTCTTTAAAATTTATATTTTTTGTATGTGTTCAAATATAATGTATAATATATATGTATATATTATATAATATATATACCGTATTTGCTCGATTATAAGCAAATGCTCTGAAAAATACCCCTTGTCTTATAATCGGGGTCGTCTTATAATCAGACCTCAAATAGGTCTGACTATGAGACGACTAAGATCCAGATCCCCCCCCCACTTACCGGTGCTTCTGAGTCCCCGGTGTGCAGCAATTCGCGTAGACAACTTACGCTGCAGCCGGAAGGAGGTGTGACTAGCAGCAGGGGTTGTCTGCGTCCATCGCGCAGACCTTCCCCGGCTGTCAGAGATCAGAGTTCTGGCACCGGTGCGAGGAATTCTCTCTGACAGCCGGGGAAGGTCTGCGCGATGGACGCAGACAACCCCCGCTGCTAGCCACGCCTCCTTCCGGCTGCAGCGTAAGTGCGTGGGATCTACACACTGCCCTGGCTGCATGACAGGGGACTGAGAAGCTCCGGTAAGTTTGGAGGAGGGTGGGGGCGGGAGTGTTAAATGGGGGGGGGCATAAGGCATTTCTGGATGCAGAGTGCTCTATGAAATGCCTTTTAACCCCGTTAATGCCACTCTGCCTCCAGAAATGCCTTTTTAACGCTCTATACGCCACTTTGCCTCCTGAAATGCCTTAAACCTCCCTATATGCCACTCTGCCCCATAATATGCCCTGTAACCCCCTTAATGCCAGAGTGGCATATACGGGTATAAGGCATTTCTGGAGGCAGAGTGGCACATAGGGGGTCAAAAGGCATATCATGGGGCACAGTGGCATATAGGGTTAAAAGGCATATCATGGGGCACAGTGGCATATAGGGGGTATAAGGCATTTCTGGGGCAGATGTGCATAACTGGGGGGGCAGGTTGGAAAATAGAAGGAAATAAAACCCAAATATTTTTCTCAATCATAGCTTTTATTTAAAAAAAAATAGTTTACATCAATTAACATTTACTGGTATAACTTTTTTTCCTATAGGGTCGTCTTATATTAAGGCTTTTTCTTTTTTTCCTAAATTAATATTCAGATTTGGGGGGTCGTCTTATAATCGAGCAAATACGGTGTGTATATATATATATATATATATATATATATATATATATAATATACATATATTGAGTGTTGTCCATGATGCTATAGAGGTCTCAGAAAGTTGTTGTATGTATGCATATTATATGTGTATCTGTGTGTATTGTGTCAATGTATACAAGATACAAGTATACCTGATTTTCAGAGTAGACCATTTCAATACATAATGTAAACATAATACTATATCTCCTCGGGCACAACAGTCCTACTTAGCTTCTAAAAGTCCTGAATTAACAACAAACCTAAAGCTTTAATTCCACAGAGGAGCATGCAAATTTTTACATTAGCAGGGCTGCACAGGGTTAGAGATGTTGATGTTCCTGGGCTGCAACTAAATGGAGCCAACCGGACGGATGGTGCCTAGCTTACTGAAGTGGTAAACAGAAGCATGAAGATGCTGAGCCAAGCAGGTGCCACAGGGCAGCACTGAGCTTGGTACATAAGGCAAGTGAAAGAACATTCCCCACAGTTTCAATAAAGATGTTCTAAGCGACATTCCAAGTTAAGCTGAAGAAGCCATGCACACACACCTAACGACTATGGGTTCGAGTCACTGGCATATGTATCCATAGAACTTTATGTGCACATTCAGAAAACCTTACAATCACAATAATGAAGTTATAAAGTTAATCTGCAGGAGGACCATAAGCCTCACCAGACTGAGCTTGCTCTACACAGGTCAGAAACTCCATGCTTCTCATGGACCTTCCTGATGATGTCCCTGTGGGACTTTATGACCGCCGGCAGTGAGCTAATCTTCTTCACAATGGGTCTTGGATCTAAGCTTTTGGCTCTCAACTTTTTAAATTGTATTCATCACATCCAGTAGATTTTTCTGTGTCTTAATATTGTATTCTCAGAGATTGCCCTGCTAAACAGAAAGCTTTAATCAAAGGACATGCATAATTTCGAAAGTTTTCAAAACATTTTTTGTCTAATTTTCATTCTTTTGCTGATCTCTAAAACTCTAAATTAATTTGCATTTCTTTACAAAATCCAGAATATGCTTTCTTCGGAGATGAAAGATTAATAAAGACGATAATATATGTACAAGACAAAATAAATAGGTCAGCAAAAAATAACCAAGTGCACTAACAAGGTACAGAAACTTCACATCTTATACTAACAAAGTAGAATTTATAATCTATTTTAGTTTTAAAACAAGACACGTTTTTCTGTGACATGCATATAGACATTATGGAAGCGGCAGGTCGGGTTTAGTGTGTGGCACTGTTGGCCTGCCAATAGGACAATACTGAGATTGGCACACCCTACGGTAATATCAGCCTTCCCTACGTTCCAATACCATGAAGTTCAGTAAACACACAGTAGGAGATACTTATCCACCAAACATCCACATGAAGACACTTGAGCAGGCGTCTTGCACTGATTCGTTCACAATAGGGCATGGTGATATAAAATATTATATCACCTATTGTGAATGAAGCTGTGCAAGACACCTGTCCAAGTGTCTTCATGTGGATCTTTGGTGGAACATACAACCCATGGAACGTCCTCATGGTTACATGTACAACGACTGATTCGGCCAAACATTGGGGTGTAAGTCCTCTTGTTGAGTCTGTAAAAGCAGATTCAAAAAAGCTGGCAACTGTAAGTAATGGAGAAGAGCAACTGAAGGCCAAACCATCGCATTTTACTGTTGCTTAAGTTATCTACTGTGATAAATGACTGTAACTATTTAAAGTAATTCAGATTTTTACTGTATATACTGTTCTTAAAGAATATACAATTCCTGTCCTAACTATTACAAAGACTACAAAAAGCTAGCCTTTTATGTGCTTTTTATACCTTTTTAGATGCCTGAAGTTGAATTTTTGTTGTGTATCAAAGTAAAAAAAATACATAGAGAAGTCATCAGTCTAACTGTCATTCAGCATTGCAACCCATCCAGAGGATTTTTTTTGCTTGCTGTGAATTGTTTCATGTAGTTATTTCTGTACGTTTTATAATACTATTTATTTGAAAAGGCTTCAGCCACTCGAAGTAATATGCTGCAGAATGTAAGGCAAATTGCTAGGGAATATTTGATCAATTCTGTCTGCCACATAATAAACTCTCCTTATGTGTTTAGAGTGAAACAAATTATTGCAATCTATGTTTTGTACGTTTGGTATTTTACAAAATGTTTTGTGGTCTAATGTTTAAAGTCACAGGTCATACTCCAGGCATTACATGCATTTGAATGCATATGACAGCTGACAGGTCCCTTGAAATGTTCTGTGGTGTGCCTTTTGGGAAGATTCTGCAGATTTCCTCATTTGGATTTAACCCTTTGTCCGCTCTCCAACTATTTTCTGTGCAGGTGATGTGTTCTGTCGAACACATTTCCTTCAACATGATATACATACTGCTAGCTCGTTCCATTGATGGAATGCTTTGGGTAGGGGATCTCCCATTGATTGATTCTTACACTGATTGGTTGCTTCAAACAGCTAATCAGTGGCAAGAATCGTTGGACCATGGAGGGTATGGGCTGATTTTTTTTTTTTTTTAAGAAGAATACATATAAAAGTTAACAGATATTACTTAATATACATTCTTTAGTTGGGAAGTCAGGGACAATAAACTGTTCATTTTTTATTTGGGTTTAAATGAATGTTAAACTGACAATATCATTGTACAGTAACTAAATATCCTCACTCATAAGGTTTCTCCAAATGTTTTATGATTCCACTTGGTAGGAGGAAAAGTCTCTTTGTTCCAAATTTATGTTGATTGATGTATTTTGTAATGGTATTTAAAAAAATTTAAATGTTAATTCTGGTTTATTCTGTATAGAATGTTTCACAATCAATACCTTTATTTCAACCATGCAGCTAGTGAAAGAACCCTCTGGGTATTGAGGGTTTCTAATTCCAATGGCCATGCTATGAATTTGCTCCGTGGATTATGTTTCCCAACACCCAGAATATCCCGTAAAAGATAATGCATTCTGTTACAAAATAGCAGCATGGGGTTCTTTTGTTTCAGATTTGACATATTTGGGTCTTAGCTAAAGGGCGTCTTATCCTAAAACATAATTTGAATATAGAGAAAGACAGGCTGCAGTGTTAGATTGTATAAGATTGTAAAATTAATTATAATATCAGCCTTTGGAAGTGTTTCTACACAAATAATATTATATGCATTTCTAATAATATCAAACTAATTTAGTAACATTTTAATATATTAAATATATGAAACATTCTTTTTTGATAAAATCTTAAAATGTATTATGCCAAAATCAAATTCTACATTTCCTCAGCCCTCAAAGGTGACAATAAGATGGGGGGAAAGAATCTCAGAGTTCATTGAGTGATCAAAGGTTTTGTGGGGAGCCCCATACAAAATGGGTATTAACCCCTAAAATGCCCCATTTGAAGGGGTTAACGCTGCACTGTAGCTCTCCTTGAGCGATCAGGCAGAAGGGGAATGTTGTGTGGGGACCCAATCAACACACATCCCCCATTCCTGAAGCTGCCTGTGGCAGGTGAAAATGTGATCGTCGGTTTACCAGCAATTGAGTTTTGAGCCTGCACAATCGCTCCCGTGGGAGTGATCAAAGGCTTGGGGTGGCTGTGCTGATCTTCCAGACACCTGGGCAGACAGCAGCAGCAGCAGTGCCCCCGCGATCACCACAATTGTGGCAACGTGAAGGCATTTTTTTTTTATGACGTACCAGGTATGTCACAGAACCACTGAGCCCACTTGGGACGTACCTGGTACGTCGCCAGACGCGAAGAGGTTAATGCAAAAAAGCCACAACTGGATTTTGTAGGATCTGGCATTTAATGGAGGTTAATTCCGGGTTCAAGTTTTCTAGTAGAAAACTTTTCTGCTTATGGCATCCTAGATATTTTAGCCTTTGAACAAAAAGAACAGAAAGAACAACATTTGCCAGGTAGTTTACTAACATCAGAAAAGCACAGCAGTCTGTTAAAATACAAATCTATGTACACCGCAGGGTTTTTTTACAAGTCTGTTACCAAGAAAACATGAAAAACAACTTGCACCTTGTTAAATGTTCACCATCAAATCATTACCTTTCTACACTGACGCTTCCAAAACGGAGGATTAATTGATTCAGGATAGCTTTAGGCATATCCCATGCATGTTTATTGTCCTTTACCTCCTCTTTCTATCTGTCTTCTCCATTTTTGTGTACCAGGCCTACAGACTGCATGTTGGGGTCATAGCTGGTTTAGGACTTGAATTTTGAACCTCACATCCGAAGCAGGTTCTCTGTTCAGCCGGCCAGTTCTGATCCGTTTTGTTGCAGTTACTGGTACGGCTGACTCCGCTCAGGGGGCTTCCATCTGCAGCCACCGAGTGTGGAGGACCTGCACATGTCACATGTTAAGTAGGCTATTTAAATCTATTCTTGGCATGTATTTCCTGCTCAGTAAGCTTGTTTTTTGCCAGCTGGTCTGCTGTTTTGGCATTGATCTCTTGCCTGTTTAACTGACTACATACACTTGCTGCCGGTCTTTGATTCTGGGCTGGCAGACTTTAATGTGACTTTAGACGTGGGCCTTTGCCTACTTCTAATGCAAATGCGACCAGCAAGGTCACCCCTGGTGGGTCTGCGAGGCTTTGCATCTCCTCAAAAGGGTTCTCAAAAAGTACAACCTATTTTATTTTGGGATTTAATTTTGGGAGCTCACAGAGACAGGGAAATTGTGCTGGCAACGGCATTTTCTCTAAAGAAATGAATCGCTTCTTCATGGGCAAAACAAAAAGCAAGTCGAATTAACACCCGAAATGCAACCTGAAGAATGCTTATTCCCCAAGCCAAGGCAGCAGATCCACTGCTGCACCAGACAGTACAAGGTCAGCGATTTTATTCCAAAGGTTTGGTGCCAAAAGTAAGGAGCATCGCTTAAGCCGCGTGGCCCAGGGGTGCGTTGGTATGCATGGTTCAATTATGACTGCGTATGTTCTTGTAGACAAGAGGCATATAGGCGTTGTGTAGCTGGTTGTGCACGCACAACACAACAACCATGGGACATGGTAGATAAGAGGCCTGGATTCATTATATGACACAGTTTTCTCCTGAAGGTAGGTTTTAAACCATTGGGACTAATTTAAAATATTGTGACATTCAAAAATCTCCAAGTAGAATCCATCAAATTAAGAAAGTCCAACATTTTTTACGCCAAAAAGCAGAGCCATGTCTCATTTGGTGATACTGTGACTTGGACCCAAACATATAAATACAGCGGAGGTGCTGATGTACCCCAATGTACATCTCTCTGATGTGCGAGGACTTTGTTCTATTAAAGATTCTATAGAATCTGCTAGTCGCATAATCTTTCCTTTTCGTTTAAAAGTAACCTTTTACATCCAGTAAAAAAAAAACTCTCATTGACATGTTAATTTATTGAGCCATATTACAATAATCCCTTGTTCACAAAGTTTTTTGTTACTTGTAAATTTTATTTTTATTTGTTGTTTATCTGTTCTCGTTCACAAGAATTAAAGCATGTCTCGCATAAAATCATCTGTGTACGAGTGTCTTTTTGCTACTCGGAATATACAATAGAATAAGACAATCCTGCATGATAAATGTTGTTCTCAGAGTTTTTAACAGCAAAACCTTAACATTTTACATTTTTAATAGCATTACAAAAAGAAGTAATTCATGAACGTGTTTTATACTTAACAGTTTTTCTTGTTTGTCTGAAATAAAGATTGCATTGTCTTACTTTGTTATGTTCTTGTGTTTTTCTTGTCACGCTATTGTCACTCCCGCAGCCTGTTTAATAAATCATACACTCTGTCTGTGGAGAGTAACTAATAAATACAACCTCTTCATTGAAAAAAACACCTCCAGGAAAAATCAATTCTCACATTCAGTCTGGGTCATCAAAACACATTCACTTTACATAAGTAATTATACACTATATGGACAAAAGTATTGGGACACATGACCATTACACCATCAGTGAATTTGATGACATTGCGTTCTAAATACATAGACATTAATATAAAGTTGGTCCCCCCTTTGCAGCCATAACAGCTTCCACTCTTCTGGGAAGGCGTTTTACAACATTTTGGAGAGTTTCTGTGGGAATTTTTGGCCATTTAATCCAGTAGAGCATTTGTGAGGCCAGGCACTGATGTTGGAGGAGAAGGCCTGGCTGGCAATCTCTGTTCCAGTTCATCCCAAAGGTGTTCGATGGAATTGAGGTCAGGGATCTTTCACACCAAACTCATCGAGTCCTGTCTTTATGGACCTTGCTTTGTGTACTGGGGCACAATCATGCTGGAATAGAAAATTGCCTTCCCTAAAGTGTTCCCACAAAGTTGGAAGCAGAGCATTGTCCAAAATGTCTTGGTATGTCCCTTCAGCAAGCAGGGCTCCATCAGAGGTTTCAGGCATGTCTGGACAGTCCCTCTTTGATAAGGACACAAGAGCAAAGACAATGTGTAGCAAGTAAATTCAAGGACTTGTTGAACAACAGAAACCATTTTTAGTTTTTCGCCTTTTTTTCTTGCGTATAGCACAGAAAAGCTCACCCTCCTAGAGCCACATTCATATTTAAGAAAAAAAATAAGAAGACCAATGCCAGCTGATACACGGTTCTTCACTGTGGTCGCTGTCAGATGTTGGCACCTGGGAAAATGCCCACAATGCCCATCTACAATGATAGCAGTGATGTTCACCAAATAATATGTTTTAATTACAAGCAATAGTCAATCAGCTTATTTAAAGGCTAGTATAGTGTTGAGTGTTGAGCCCAAAACAGGCCAGCAAGTGCCATGATCCTGTTTGATAAAATAAACATGGCTTCTTGAACACAACAGAAGCAGATACATTTCCAACATTCAATGCAGTACATCTTTTCAGAATAAGTACGGTAGGAAAAGAGACATATTTTTAATCTTTTTAATATATCTTTGTGTATTCATGGAATAATATGGGGTTAGTTATAGTGTTTAGAATCATAGTACGCTTCCAGTACGTACACATGGTCTATTCACTATTTCAGAAAGTTTCGGGCAACATAAAAACCCTTCAGAGCTCAACACCGGAATTCAATGAGACTATAGATGTTAGTGAGTCCTCCAATAAAATGAACGGAAGAGACACAACTTTCAGGTTTATTTTGAACTCCTCAAACTCTTGAAGGCCTGTTGGCTTTAGTTACTGACTTCAACATACTGGCCTAAGTGAATTATCACAAGGATCCGCTTATGTACATATTACATATTGTAATGCGCTATTTAGTTTATACTGTGAATTAGGTTACTACAACAAGTTTTTGTCCTTCAAACATTAATGTAATGTATTGTGACAGTCCTGGGAAACATCAATTTATTAAATCTTGTATCCATCATTATTGCTATATCCTAGAGGCCTTGTTATTGTCTACACAGTTCTAATGAAATTCTGTCTCTCTCCGATACATCTGTTCACTTGTTTGCCTTCCTTTCCTTGGTTTTCATCCTGCATGTTTATGCTCTTCACATAGTAAAATATTTAACTTTTACAAATTATCTAAGAGGCAAACAACGTCAGCTTACATTGAGGTTGCACAAGTCAAAACCTTAGAGCCATTGTTGGGCTATTTCTTAAAATATATTTTCTCTTACTGTAATATACTCACTATAATATACTATACTTTAATATACTTATTATACTAGCGGGGACAGACTGTCGGGGACTGGGTCCATACAGACAAGTGTAATGACCCAGAGCGCCCAAAGATGGTGTTCAGGAGTTATTGCGCAGTACCGGAGCTGGACAGGGCCTGGTGCAGGGCGACTGCACTCTCCAGGGTGTTGAGCACCTAGGGTTGTGCAGCCACATACCAGTGCTCTGACATAGCAACAGATGTTGTCCATTATAAAACAAATATATCCTGCAGGCACCCTGGAGCAGGCATGAGACATAGCTCTACAGACAAATGTGCAGGATGCTGCAGGCTGGGAGTAGGGGAGCTAAGCAGAGTACAGGAGAAACATAGCAAGAAAGGGGAACAGAGCAAGGAGCAGGGAGACCGAGCAAAAAACATAGCCAAACAAGACATACAAGCACAGGACACAACAAAGGACAGGGAGCAAGGCAAGGAACACAGGGGATGGAGTGAGGAGCCTAGATCATCAGACACTTCTCCTTTAAGCAAGGATAGGATATCTTAACTGGGACATGGTGAGAGGAGAGAGGAACCGAGATCCTCAGATGATCCAGGGAAAGGAGGGCAAAGGCACAAAAGATACAGACAAACATGAATACAGGAACTAGCCTAGGACTATAAGATAACAATTGGAGATTCCGCCACATCATAAGGCCATAGTATGCTTAGCCCACCACTATGCCAAAGTACTTCAATATTTGGTGGGTCCTAGCACTAAACCCTGCCTACTGAATTACCAACAAGCTAAAACTAAACATTGAACCTAAACACAAAACCTGCGTGGACATACCTTTAGACTGCTGACTGAGACAAACATAACAAATGGGTGGGGCATACCTTATAAAGGAAACAGAAGCTGAAGCAAAGAGCAGAACTGGAATCAATGAATCAGAAACACAGAACATAGCATATGGAAATCCAGGAATGGATTTTAGCAAAGGGGAAACTCTAGCGAGACTGGGGAACTCTAGCGAGACTGGGGAACTCTAGCGAGACTGGGGAACTCTAGCGAAAAGCAGCTCCGCAGCCTGAATGGAGCCTGACACAGACGTACAAAACAATGGATATACTGGTACTTAAACTTTTCCTCCAACTTTGTGTATAACTCAAGCCTATTACACACAAATGGTACACTTAAAGCTTTACTTATACAACATATTTAATATTCTAAATTCATGCTACAACAGAGCTGGCATGTAATCCATAGGGTGCTTCCACAGTTTAGTTAACAAACCTCCCTCTGATACAAATCCTTGTTGCCAGCGTTTGCCACCTTCTTCCTTATTAATGGTACCATATCCCTATGCTTTCCCTATCACTGTAATTTTACATTCTCCGTGAATTATTACAGTCTTTTCTAAAGTTTTTTCTTCCTCCTGTGGCTTGTTATTTTCTTATAGTTTGGCCAATGTATATTGCATTTCTATTTTCAATTTATTTCTCTTGACGTCCTTCTTCAGTGATTTCACTGAAGAAAAGTGCTTCTGAAGTGCTTCTAAAGCTAAGGCCAGACATAACATATATATATATATATATATATATACACATATGGCTTAATGGTCAAACAGTTAATAGGAATGAAATAAGGCTCTATATGTTAAATAATTTGGAAACAAAAAAGATTTTGAAGATGCGGGTTAACATTTTCTTATGAACACAAAATAATTACAGGGAACTGCTGCCACCGTATCAGAGACAGAAACCCATCAACACAGAACCTCAACTGGGTAGAGAATAGAGAAATAATATTAATATTTGTTGATATAAAGTGCCATTATTTTCCTTCTTGTACAAGAAATATCTTCATCCACACAGGACTAGCCTTAGGGTCGCCAACACACCGCTTATACATAAGCTTATTTGCTAATATAGGGAAAACAATGGCCGAGACAAGGCACACCATTCTTCTTTTCCACTGTCGAAGGTCTTGCTCCGTGATGTCTTGTTTTCAGTATACTGCTCAAAGTTGGGCAGTTTTACAATCAATTCAACACTTAAGGCTGAAACTAGTTCAGCCGAAAGAGCTGAAAGTGACACTGAGCTGAAATTGCTGAGAGGTCCCTTTTTATGTAGCGTTATGTACTTTCTTTTGAGAGGGGGCTCTCTGGGACACTGGAGTAGTCCCTTTAAATAGCCTGTCCTAATGTGAGCCCCAGCTCTCCAAGTTTTACAATAAGCCTCTGATTGTGACTCCCACATATCTTGCTGTGATAGCTAGGCTACCAAACAGTTTTCCTTACTAACTAGCAAAAGTTATTTTTTTAGATCATGCTGTAGGATACAGTGATGAAAGTATTTGGAATATAATGAGGCCTTTGCCATGAGGTGAAAATATTATGAAAAATTGTAAATTGTCTAAAGTTTGAAGACTAGTGTTCCCATGAGCTCATCTCTCTATTGTTATTATTATTAGCATTAACGTTTTTTATTTATATAGCACCAACTAGAACAAACTGATAAATGAGGTAGAGATGGTCAAGCTTACAAGCTAGAGGGAATGGGGGGATCAGGCATGGCGAAAAGGGGAGAGATAGTGTAGGGGTTGTAGATAAGATTTAGCATTGTGTAAGGAAGATAAGCCTGGCAGCAGCATTTTAAATAGATTGCAGAGCGGAGAGTCGAGACAGAAAAATGCCAACCAGGAGAGTGTTGCAATAGTCAAGAAGGGAAATGATATGGGAATGAACCAGGGTGTTTTTGTGGCTTCTTGGGTGAGAAATTGTCAGATGCGGAGGATGTTTCTTTAGGTGCAAGTGGCACGATCTGGTGAGGGATTGAATGTGAGGGATGAAGGAGAAGTTTGAGTCAATGAAGACCACAAGGCAACGGGCCTGGTTAGTGGGAGCAAGTAGTGTTGTTAATGGTAATAGACAATTCAGGTACCTGGGTGGAGATAGAAGGAGGAACTCAATGAGTTCAGTTTTAGGTAGATTACATTTCAGGCCGCGTTGTGACATCCGTGAAGCAATAGCAGACAAACAGTTGGTAATACGGGACATGAGAAAAGGAGAGAGATTAGGGGAAGACGTGTACATCTTCTGCATACAGGATATTGGAAGCCAAATCAGTTGATTAGTTTTCCAAGAGATGATGTGTAGAGGGAGAAGTGCAGAGGACCAAGGACTGATCCTTGGGGGACACCAGCAGAAAGTGTAAGAGGTGAATATGTCTTGCCAGTAAGAGCTAGGAGGCTACGAGAGAAATAGCACATCTATACTAGTGAATTTGTTGCATATGGAGGACACATTCCACAGGGCACAGTTAAAAATGTGAGGGAGTTTATTGTTAGAGGTTAACAGGGTTTGGAACAGAGAAAAATATGTGGGGGGCCACATATGTACCAAATGTACCCAAAAATAACAGAAAGAGTGAACACAGGTGGGCTTCTCACTTGAAGGTTTTTGGATGAAGTACAAGGGGAAGACTGGAAAGGTGAAGAACTATAGAATGGAAAGATTTGGAGTAATCAAACTGAGCATAATGGGGAGTGAAGGGATACAAAGAGTTGGTGCCCTCTATGTATTAAGAAAGCACAGGTGCAGGTGAGAAAGGGGCTGGGAAGGAGGGCAGAACTGTAGGAAGATAAATGAATGTGTTTCAAGCTTTTATTTGTTGCATCATTTTTATTCAGGGTTGCTTTTATAGGGATTTATGCATATTTTGAAAAAAAAACATAAAAAAATAATAAATATGTTGCATATTAACATAACAAAACAGTGATTTACTTCTAACTATTAAGCAATTCTACAATTTGCGGCCTTATGTGGTCATTAATCTGAACTGTAAGAGTGCTTATACTTCTACATAATTAATACCGTAATATTAACTTGCGTTACAATTGCTAGAAATGATGGTGATGTGTACAATTATGTTTTAACTCTTCATAAAAAAACATATCAGGCTTTCATGAGCACAAAATCTGTGATGGGATTCTAAAAGAGAACATGATTTCTCGCGGACTTTCATTTTCTAAGCTATAAACTAAAATGGAATAACTGGTGTCTAAGAAGCTTTCTGGACATCTCAAACTAAAAGTCATTCTAGCTCTGCAAGAATACATTCAAGTGTTAGGCTGCTTAAAATAATTTGAGGCCGGCGTTTTTCGCAAATTCTCTGAAGAATAGCATTTTCCTAAAAATTCTCTTTTCCAGGGCGTGATAACTTTCTACGCATTGAAACTTTCTATTTACCTTTACTGTGATACTAGCAAAAAACAGCCTGTCAGTCACTGAGACTTATGTTGTATATGCACGGTACAGAATATAAAAACCAAATCATGTGAAGGGAAATTACATGATAATTTCTTTGGATACAATACTCCCAGCTGTTAATAAAACGCTATTATAGCATAACTCACGTTACAACTCAAAAGCACTGTATGAATATTTTGCTTACAAAATACACTAGATAGTCATGTGTGCATAAAACCTATTACACGGTCCACAAATGGGTCTTTCACTTCCACCAGAGGTACATGAAAACACATACTTTTTAGGTAATAAATTCAAAGCCGAAAGCAAAAACAAATAGATATCTCAAATTATTATTATTAATATCTTTTATTTATATAGCGCCAAAAATGTACGCAATGTAACCAAAATGTACAATACATCACCAAAAGTATGTGGACACCTGGCCATCACACCTATCTGAACTTTTTGGACATCCTTATCCAAAACCATGGGTAAGAACCATGGCTCCTCATTTGCAGCAATAACATTTGCAATCTACAAAATTAATAAAAGGAATGGAGCACTATAGTTATAAAGAAAGGTTAACAAATTTAAATCTGTTTAGTTTAGAAAAACGGTGCCTCAGAGGGGATATGATAACATTATATAAATATATACGGGGCCAAGACAAACCATTGTGTGGAAATCTGTTCATAAACAGGACTATGCATAGGACACATGGTCACGCGTTTATACTGGAAGAAAAGAGATTTAGTCTAAGGCAGAGGAAAGGGTTTTTTAGAGTAAAGACAATAAGGAAGTGGAATTCTCTGCCTGCAGAGGTAGTTTTATCGGAGTCTGTACAGACGTTTAAACAGCAACTGGATGAGTACTTGGAAAAACATGATATTCAGGGATATTAGTATAAGGGACTCTATATTAAAATCTTTTAGGGGTGTGTGTGTGGGGGGGGGTATCTTCTCATGTCCTTGTATTTAATGATGATGGTATAATGTCTTTACAGACAAACAGCCAAAAGGCTAAGACCTAGACAAGTATTTTTCACCCCTGCCTGAAAAGACTATTATGTATTGTATGATACATTTTCTAACATCTGGTCCCAAGCCTAAGCTTCTGGATGGTATGACCTTCCTACGTTATTTGAAGGTCTCATCTGCCCTGTCAATTTGATACATGCAGTATACGATTTTATATATTTTGGAGGGGGGAGAGAAATATTTCCAATTAAGTACAAATATCTACGAACATATTAACCGGAAGAGTGCACCATTAATAACATTTCCCTTCTTTGATTTATACGGGAAGTCTGTATGATCTTCCAAGAAGAAAAAGTGCAGATGTTCTGAGATAATTATACTGTGGAAATAAACATTATCTACTGTTTTCTTTGCAAAACTTTAGCGCATCTAAAATGAGCCTTTAAATTAAGCTCACATCAGCTAATTCAACTATGCAGCCATGGGATTTAATTGATGACTGTGACATTTTATTATCTTTTCAATCAATTGAATATTATTACACATTCTTTTCAATCATATGCCTACTTACAGTACATTTTTCAAAAAAGCAGTAAACTAACTTGTACGCACCACGCAGAACAGCTTGAAACTTCATCTCAGCTTTATCTTGGATGAGGTTCACAGACTAATAAGTTATTTTATAATAATAATAATTATTATTATTATTTTATAATATACAATTCAAGGATGTCCTTGCAAAAGATCTGAAATCAATGGGAATTCTTGAAAACGCAACACCATGAACATTTAAATGGAGCAGAAGAAGGTAGGGAGACATTCAGTGTGCTGTAGCTCCGCTTCTTCTCTGGCATTTTCTCTTCTTGTTCTTTCTCTCTTTTGTGTTCTAGTTATTCATCTGCATCTCTGCGGACATGACCTCCCTGTGAATTTCCGCAAAAACTGTGGCGATTCCGGTGACGCCCTCTTAGGAGGATCGCGGGTGGGTTTCTCTGCCATTTTGCCTGAGATAACTACCTTAGGAGGTTATGTCGGCAGAGATGTGGATGAATAAAATAGATAAAAGAGAGAAGAACAAGCAGATGAAGAACAAGAATATGCTAGAGAAAAGGGGAGCTGCGAGACATGGAAGCGTAAGAAGTCGGTGAAAAAGGTGGAGAGGCTTTCCGAGAGCGTGATAGAGAGGGAATGAGAATGTGAGAGAACGTGGATGAAAGTGTAAGAGTGTGTGAGTGAAAGAGCCCATGAATTTTGGACAAAAGCTCTTTGCTGTGTTTTTAGCCGTTTTGTTTAACAGCATGCAGAAGTCTACTCTGTACACAAAAATGTTTCATGAAGATCATTGTAAAATCCATTCACATGTTATATTGGCAGAACATTAAATGTCATTTTCTCTGTAGTATTCATTACTTTTTGGCATAGCATTGTCAAGATAACATCTATGAAACTGGGTTCTTTTCTGCTTATGCTTTAGGCAAATAAAGAGAAAGAAAAAAATCCCAACCAGGCATAAAAATCACTATACCTGATGAGCTGCACCATCTGTTGGTATAAAAAAACAAACCACCTTTTATTTGTAATAAAATTAAAAATGGAAAGTATTGAACACCAGATGACACAGGACACAGTCCCTCAGCCAGGTGGTAGTTACTTCTGATGAAGCTGGACTTAGTCATAGATACTTTCGTAACTAATGTTAATTTCAATAGTTTTACAGTGAAACATATAAAAAATCTAAAATAAAATATAGCTCTATTATGACATTTATTGCTACTGCAAAGTATTTTTTCGCAATTTCTTACTTGAGTAAGGGAAAAATATTTTGAACTACTAGAAAAATATTACGATGAGAACCAGGTTTGCAGAGCATGAGCAGAATTTCCCTTACGAGTTCGCTGACCGAGAGGCTTCAGTGGAGATGTAAAATTTACATCAAATTGATTTAAAAATGGAACTACAAAAGACACTTGTGTCTGAATGCAGATGTCACATTAGAGTCTTGTTTAAAATCATTTTGCATTGGTGTATCTCGGAGTCTCGCTTATTTAGGGCCCGACGAGTGAACCTCGGAAATTAAGTTTTAATATCAAAACGCAGGCTAGAAAGAGCAAGCCAAATTGGGGCTTGTAACTTATGCACTTGAAGGAGATTAACTATGCTATCACAATAACACAGCTACACTCTCCTAATGAAACTTTCCTGTTATTGCTGAATGAAGTGGCTGTGAACAGACGAACTACTTGTGACATCTGCATTAATACCAAATGAAGCCATTACAATCCAACCTTGTTATTATCACCGAAGATTAAACATTCTCGGACAGCTTAATGCATTTTTGTGTTGGGGTGAACGTTGATGGTCTTTGTCTTTGTGTTGTTTCTTAATCGCGTCGTGGTACTAAATTTTATTTGATTGCTTTTGGAAAAGCCTAAAAATATGAACAGACAAGATTTGGATTAAATCTAGCTGCAACTGATTTGTCCGAGGCTTAAACGACAGTAAATTGAGGCATCGAAAGAAGGCGGTTGGTGCTCTACAAAGGGCATTGGGAAAGAACTACAAAGTTTTGGTTTTTTACATTATTTAACCTAGATTGGATTTAGGTGTTTAACCCTCTGAATGCCAGACTTTGACATGCAAACGGTTAACAAAGACCAAAAAAAAATCAAGGCTGTCTATTTGTAATTTTAGGAAAATGTCTAACACATGGATTAATTTCTGAAACATAATTTTTTTTATTCCTCTGTAATGTGATTTTCTCATGAAGTATTAAGAACCTTTATTTTAAGGAAGTTGGCCCCTTTATTTTGGGTTATATTGTCCTAAGAATGAAAATATTATTACATACCACCGGCCAACCATTGATACTCGTTTTAGGAACCTTTAGGTGCCATGGTGACCTGGACAGTGTTTACAGGGTGTTTTTGTTTTACAAATGATTAAAAATAATAGATGCTTCTGTTATTAATAAATATATTACTGCTAATTTTAGGGTTGTGGAAAATTGTGATAAACTCATGTTGATGAAATAAATCTGAGGTAAAATCTATATGTATTATTTTTTATGCTGCTCTAAGGAAGTGATGAAACATGTTGGTGGCTTGCAGTCATTTGACACTGTAGCCTCTTCACGTCATCAAGGTTTCCTGGTATTTGTGTAGTCGAACCCTCTGACGGAGGAGGTCAGTGTGACTATACCATAACGTGACTTGCCGCTACATTTCCGTTGGATATTATATGTCACCGCCATTGGCTACCCTGGTGTACCTTTGCTTTGTGGCTTTACGCCATTAAAAAGTTTGAGCAACATTAACACGTAATTATTGGAGGCTCTTTTGTGAGTTTTTTTTTAAAGATTTTATACAGTGTACATTTTTCTATATTACAGAGGCTTTCATTATTTGTTTAATTACTTGCTCTCATCACCCTTGTATAGCAATTCCTCTAGTAAATCCACACTACTGGGTGTTTTTGCGGCATTTATGCATCACCTTGCTCATGGTTATCTGTTCTTGTGTGTTTAGGTGCTGCAAATCCCTGAAAATATTTTCAAATGTTGGCAATGATGTAACATCCATGACAACGCTGCAGTGGGAGATGGCAAAACACTTAACATGTTTTGCGCTACAAAGAACTTGCTCATGAATACTAAATTTTTTATATTCTTTTGTCATAGAAACAGAATTTGAAAGTCTTTTTGATCTGCCATTAAAAAAAAAAAAAAAAGATCTTAGGAAAGTCCGACGTTTGTAGCAGATTTACATCTATCCTGTGCATGTTTAAATTTGATGGGGTCTCTAGAATGGTACACAAAACCCTTAAGACAGCTGTGAACAGTTATACGATTGTTAAACTCCAAACAGACCAGAATTTGGGTCAATCCTTTAAACACAAGTATGTATATGATACTTCATGTTAACTCATTAAATGTTAATTAAGGAAATCCTAAAACTCTAGCATGCTTGTGGTCCACCACTGCAGAATACTTCTAGGTAGGAAAATTGGGAATAAATGTAAAAGGTCTATTTTGTAGAAGAATTACAATCTTCCAATACAATACAATGTATGCTAAAAATATGTTAAAAGCAGAGATAGTGGAATTTCAGGACCCTTTGCTCCATCAAGGGATCATTATTCTCAAAGGATAATCCCTTTGTAACTGCGAAGACTACATTCTACTTTTTATAGGATGCAGAAACCATCATTTAGTAGTCAATTAAAGTATGTCAGTACTGAGGTAAATGGAAAGAAGGCACGGGTGACCATTGTCACATTTGATATTTCCCAAGTATATGTTGCCCCTAGCTGAAAAGTGTCTGATAGGGCTTTGGAAATAATTAAGGGTGGACATTGCATTGACAAGATGGATTCAGTTCAAGCAAGTACACCTTTGTTTGAAATCAAACATCTCCAATATTATCCATAAAAATCTTCTAGAACAAATCAAATTCTAAGTTATTCATTTTTGGGGGTTTCCGTGCAAGTATAATCCTCAAACATCTACTTCATGAGTGGTGATTGGAAAGTGTCCTTTAAACATATCGGTGAGCCCCTAATTGTTTGATGACCTCCTTAGTAGAAACTCCAAAAGAAAATCTCACCCTAGATAATATTATGTCTAGAACTGGCTTTTTGTGGTACTATAAGGCTAGGTTTCCACTTGGGTTTTTGTCCTGCGTTTTTTTTCTTGATGAAAAACGCCAAGAAAACTGCCACTGCATTTTCCTGCGTTTTGGCGTTTTTTTCTGGAGTTTTTTCTGGCGTTTTAGCCTTTCTGATGTCATTTACTTGGTAGAGTTCTACTTAAACGCCCCGGCAGACCCTTTTGTCACTTTTCTGTGGTTTGTAAGGCTTGCTTTATTCCGAATGTCTGCTCCTCTAGGAAGATTGGCCCCAAATGATGGTGCAAATTGTTTGCTGTTGCTTTTGGCACGCAGGATCCAGTTGATGCGTTGCGTATGTTTGTTTGTAATGGCATGTTTGTTCCAAATGGTGTAGAATTCAATATGAACTTTGTTTTGTGTGAAACTGTTTGTTTCCAGCCTATTTCTCGTAGTTCACACAGATACTGGGTCCATCCTCTGCATTGTAACTGTGGAAAAAACGCCATAAAAAACGCCAAGGCAATAAACCCACATGGCTTTTTCATGGCGTTTTTTCTCTCCCATAGACTTCTATTGGAGAAAAACGCCAAGATTTCCTTGCAAAAAACGCTGCGATTTTGAAAAACTGCCACAGAGCCCAAAAAAGCAGAAAAACGCCAAAGAGGACTGAAAAAACGCCGAACAGAAAAACGCCAAGTGGATATGGCATTCTGCGATTTCCTATTGAAGAACAGCTAACATCTGGCTGCAACGTTTTTTCACTAAAAAAACGCCAGGTGGCGCTATTGGCGTTTTTATGGGCGTTTTTAGCAAAAAAAAAACAAGTGGAAACCTAGCCTAAAGGTTTCTTTTCTATCGAGTAGGAAGATGTAGGTATTGTATTAAACACTCTCTCGGCATGAATGTCGCTGCAGATCATAATGAATCCAAAATCAAATGAGAGTTATGCAGATTTCACAACCCTCTGGCTAAATGAAAATAACAAATGGGGACTGAAATAAAAGTGCAAACCACAGCGAACATCAGACAGAATAATATTTAAGAGAAAACCTAATGAAAAAGGAATGAGAGGAGAAAAAAAGAAGGCAAAATAAAAAGAGGTAAAATATTAGAGTAATCTCCCTCAGGAAATCAGCAAGGTCACTTTATTCAGTGGTGCTGTGGGCAAACTTTCATGTATTAAAGATCCGAGCTCTGTCAGCTAGCAGCGCCGGAGACAGTAAATCATACCATGATTTTTATACTGTAAGTGCTTTGATTAACCAGCTGTTTAAAGACGGTCTGATATCTACCATTTCCAAAAACAATCTGCAGGTTCCAGTAAGCTGACAGCCTTTATGAACACTTACTATCTATATATTCCCTTGTGTTTGACGCGATTCCAAATGTCCCCAAAAGACCTCTGTTTGTTTGGCGGACACATACGAGTAGATCTGTGTCTTTAAGTTCTGGCTGCCCATCGCTATGTTGTGTGTTCTGCTCTTTGCTGTACATTTTGTTCATTGCTTCACCGTAAAATTATATGTTTACTTACACTTTGTGCTTTCAAGTGGCTCTGTCATCAAAATAAACTTAGAAAGATAGAATTTGATGGCAGATAAGAACCATTTGGCCCATCCAGTCTGTGTGTTTCTTCCTGCTGTAGCAACTCCAACCTTTAACAGTCCAGTGCACTTGACATTACTAAATAGTTTATAAAAAAATTATACCTATATGTTGACATTTTAAAACGTCCCAACGTTTTTAAGATATAACATTTCATTGTGTAACAGGGAATAGGGATGTGAAGTCTTGCAAGGTAATAATAGTGCACAACACCTTCTGCATACCAACATACAAAACCAGATAGCCCTGCGCAAGATGATACATTAACGCCATGAAAACACACTATAAAAGATAAGAATTTACAAAAATAAGTTTATGAATCCAGATTATAGATATAATACAATAGAATACTATACGTTCACCAAAAAAAAATAAGAACAAATAATTGAAAATAAAAAATGTATGCAATGAAGTAAAAAAATGTACAGCGTAAAACTGTATGAAAATATAAAAATGGATAAACTCACAAGAAAGGCTCCAGTAATACACGGTGCACTTCAAAAGGACCTCCAAAGATGAAACACGTTGGTTTGATCCTACCAACGGCTAGGACAACTTAGCCCCTTCAGTTCATTTCCTGTGATTTATACGATTGAGTGCTCAGGGCCTGATAAAGTCTTTTCAAGACGAAGCGGGGTGGTTTTGACGGCATTGATGTATCATCTTGCTCAGGGTTATCTGATTTTATAAAAGGATTCCACCTACTTATTTAAAAAATACTTGAATTCTTGGGGCACAATTGGGAGCTCATTTGAATGCCCTACTGTATCCTACATGAAAATACTCCAATATTTAAATTAGCAGCAGTTGCATGCTGGGATGCAGCATTGTTTGGGGGCAAACAGACATCAATCTTTTATTGCCAGTATGATGTTCTAAAAATTTTAACATGACATAGAAGCATTTTTTTATGTTCTGTTTATCACTGTTAAGTCTACATTTGGCGACACAACCATTTACATGTGCAGTACCAAATAATGGTGCCAATCTTGCGTGTGCTCCACTGGCTCAGTTCCCACTTTAGCGTGTACTCTACCAGCTCATTCATGAAAATGTCCACAACAAAATACATGTGCCATTGGAACAACATAGTTATTTGTTTCACAAATGTCAACAACATCCAAAAAACACCACAATTGGAACAACGTACTTATTAACAGTATATTAATAAGTCTTCATTCATACTATTGGAAGAGTTGTCGACTGACACCTCTCATTTTCCTTCAAAATTGTAGTTTTTGCCTCAAGCCAAGATCACTCAATAGATTGAGTGTGAGCTCCTGTCCTTGGGTCGATGTAGCTCTCCTGGTGATTGACAGTGAATTGACTAAAACCTCATTAAAATCTCCTTATTCCGGCCATTGCGAAGCCTATTGCACGCTCCCTTTCAATAATAAGAAGCAGCATTGCTCTGTGATGGAGTTCTACATAGACCGTATGATCCCTATTTTAGCCCAAGATCAAATCGGCTCTTGACAGTAGAAGAGATTTGGTTACCATGGGAAGTTAGGGTAATATGGATAAAGAAATTGTGAACTAGTTGGGTGCTGATTTCATCGTCCAGCTGCAGTCTGAGTACAATGAAGTCTGGATTACTAATGTTTGTACCTACCCTGGTAAGAAAACGGAGGCTACAGAACATCCGGCGCTAAGTAGGAAATTACCCTACTATATTCTTTACGGGTTGGCTTTCGGGGACATTATTTTCAGACAGTTTTTAAGACATCAGTTTCAGAAGAGTATCACTTAATGATGACTTTTTTGTATTGTTGTGTTTCAAGGTTCTAAGCAATCAGCATTAGCTAATGAGAATGTGTTATGTTCTGCAAATAATATAATGGACAGAAAGTTCCTTGATTAACGTTTCAAAGAGAACAAGTAGCGAGTTTCCAAAGCTTGTCTTTTTTTTCGGTAATCATCTGTGTTCCATAAAACATTTTGGAATGTTTTTTTAGTAGTTGCAGACATAGAATTTAGGATGAAGAGAAATGTTGTGCAATTAAAGTAAGATCATTTACAATAGAGCAAGGCTTTCAGAGAATGCTAGCTGTTGTGAAGCATTACACATGGTGTCATAGCGGGTGAGTGGAAATGTTGACAAGGTTGGCTCATTAGTGGCAAATAGTGTGCTAATGATGGTCACTGACAGGGCCAGAATCCATAGTCTTTAAAAATAAACACACTCAGAATCAAGCAGCAATAGAGTCAACATCACAGATAAGTCATCAGGGAACAAATCTGACGAGCAGAAAGGAGTAAACAAAGATATTTGTATTTTGTAAGCTAATTATTCTGGCTACCTTATATTGTCCTACTATAGATATCTTATGTCAGTCTGTCTTTATGTCAGTCTGCTCATACGCCAGCAGACCTAGAAACTTCACGTGGAGAAAAGAAATGAAATGGCTGAGAGATACCTGTTCATCTAGGAGATAATCAGGTAGATCAGATGTATCTTCTGTGTTGGTGGATACATGGTAGATATTAAAGGCACCAAGTTGCTTGACTAGCATACTCTCGATTGCCTGATGAATACAAGAACCAAAGTTAATATCTTCTCCAAAATAACAACCACTGATCGGAGGCAACTGGACACAGTTGTATTTATTATCAATTTTTTATTTAACAAAAGAAATAGGACGAAAGTAGTCACTGTACAATACACAGCCGTGGATTTGTTGATGCGGTGAGTTTAGCAAATGACAAATGCCAGCAGAATCCCCAAAATTGTTTGAGTAGAGGACCATCTCCCACCTAGTTTTCCTGCAGCAGGAAGGCTTTAAAGAACTATAGGTTTACCGTTGACTCATACAGTCTATCTTCCTAAAGAATATTTTATGTAGACAGTGTTCAGAATCACTCCACCTCTTTGGAACTTTCTGCCTCTCTACAAGCCTTAAAGAATACAGTAGGTTATGTTCCTGGATGTTGTGTAGCCTCCATTTTCTGGCCACAGGAGACCAACTCCTTTGACAACGGCCCAGTCTTTATGTGTACTCTGCCTGCTTCTGCTCGTTGCCTAACATTGGCTCCTTGAATCAGCACTCGACTATCTAGGTAGGTTGTCGTCAAGCAGGTACGTCATCAATTTATATTTCCTAATTCTCCTCTTCCCTTGCTCTGTTTTCTTCTGCCTCCCTTCTTGTAGTTAGTTCCTGTTGTCTAGTTTTCGATGTTATTTTTTCTAAATGTTCCTTTTCCAATCCCCGTGTGTAAAACTATTCAAATTCAATTGTAAATTGACAGCGAGCCTGACAAAAACAATAAAAAAACAATTCAAGGGATTGGATAATGGATTTTCCATTTAATCCTCTATTGACAGAAAATTCTGCAGTTTTTCTCCATGGTCTTTTTTTTTCCCTTTTCCAGTAATAGATTGGAGAATAACACTGTGGCCTTTGCTCCCGTTTCACCTCCTGTTACAGCTGTCAAATTCCTACTTTCACAAAGTTGTCAGTGTAACAAGCTTCCAAAACACAAGGCTGAAGCGAAAGCCCTTGGGACTTACCAAGGATGTTCATTTCTCAGTTCTACAGTCAGAGGAGTCCAGAAAAACGAATGTGTTCCAAATTAGGCCCAGGGATCATTCTGGATCAGTATGTCTAGAAAGCACTGCACTGGCCCATCGGGGGACATTTTGTGTGGCTTTAAAGAGCAGAAAATGATGGGTTTTTTTGTTTTGTTTTTTTGCTCGTTTCAAAAAATGTGTTTACTTTTCCTCTTTTTCATACTTGACCTCCATTGAGCCTCTCTAATTTAGAGCCGATTTCTAAGAGCCTATTCAAAAAACATCCAGAGCTTTTCTGCCAATTTCTCTCGTATCTCTTTTGTGCACCTAAAGAAAGCTCTATAAAATGTGAATTGCATATTCTTTAATAGTATTATTGGGATTTAAAAGCTAGCTTTTCAGTCCTTAAATATAAAAGCTGGAGAGTAAAGAAAAAGCAATTAAATATATGTTAAATAATGGAACGACAGTGCAAATGTAAGACACACTTTTGTATATTGAAAATGTGAATTTTCGCTCAGAGGCAGTAATACTTTGAGACAATAATTCAGCCGCCTAAGACTCACATTCAGCTACAGATATTTAAACCTAAATGTGACCACCCGTGGCTAAATGAAGCCATTTAATGAACGCTTGGTATAAGTGCATTAAAATAAATTGACACGACAATAAGCTTCCTATGAAATGCCTTCAGTTTTTTTTTTCATTTGCAAAATACCAATAAGTTACAGTACATAGAAAGAGCCAGAGGCAAGGTAACCCAGCCGAACGCACTCACACTCAATCTTTCAATACCTGTTTCCAAAATTCCCTTCAGTGTTATTGAACATTCACTAAGAGATTATGTTCCTTTCTTCACAACTTCTCATGCGAGGGAGCATCACTGCAATATTTACTTTTTTCTCATTAATTAATAAAATTCTCCATTCAGAATGAAAGGGGTTTTTTATGACCATTATCTATTTATCTATTACTGGTGTTCTAGCCAAGTCTGCTGCAGGGTATATAAAGATCTTTTTTTATCTGTTGGGAATGAGACCTGTCAGCCCTGGAGCTAGTTTGACTATCTCTGTGAATTCCTGGTTCTATTACGTTGGATATCTGGTAGTATTTCTGAAGTGTTATAACCAGATTCTGGTTATGTTTTCAGTGTTATTAAAAACTACAAAGATCTTGCGCTAAGTATATGTGCTCTTGGGTTCTCAACACAACCCAGCTGCCATGTTGTTGTTACTGTCTACTTTCATTAAGAAACTTATGTCAAGTGGATCTCTTAAACCTGGTGGCTCAACAAATGGAAAGAAGTGGCCGTTATTTAATGTATTTAATTGGTATGGTTGTTTGTGATCACCAACAAATCACCTCCACAATATACCAATCTAGACTTTGGCAAATGTTATACTTATTCTGCTTAACTAAAAGCTACACATAAAGCTACACCTGGCCAACTCCAGTTGGATTAACACATTTCTCATCTAATCAAGGTCTCAGATTTGTCTTCAAGCAGAATCTTATCTGTATCAGAGAAAGGGGTTTAAAAGTAAAATGGATAGAAAATAGATTTCTAGATTGTCTCCAAATATGAAGAAAAAAAAACATGCTGTGCTTGGACAAATCCTACCCAGCTAACAACTGTCATTATTACCGTGACCTTCTTCGACAAAAATTGGAAATATCCACTTTAAAGTATTCCGAACACTAGAGAGATTTGGAGGTATACAATATTTAAAGTATTTATAACACCTGCATTTTTAATTGATTTTTCCTTGACAAAGATATACGCAGACAGTATTTTGTATTTTGTATACATTGTACAGCCAACACACTGTATTTGCAGCATGCTCACACTGTTTGGTAGGCCTCATATTATACATTTGTATTATTTGAGCCTGAGACTAGCTTAGCGCACCGACATTTTTTCTTTTCCCTGTTTGCACATATTTGAGGTTGTTGGCTCCTCATCAGTCTGGTTGCAGCTTGCTGTCCAGGGGTTAAATTGGAGGAGGTTTAATTGCACCTCCCCCAACACATTAATAAGGTTTTGGTAGCAGTATAAACTGCTTTGTGTGCCCACTATGTAGGAGGTGAGCATAGGTTCTCACCCTATTGAGAGTGTGCCTTGACGTGGCGGGTGAGCTTAATTATGCTTTGGCCAATTCATATAACCAAAACCTCTCATTTATATTATGTTTATATATTTGTTGCCAACTTTATTAGGGTGAGAAGCGCAGACAGTATTTTGTTTTTTGTATACATTGTACAGCCAACACACTGTATTTGCAGCATGCTCACACTGTTTGGTAGGCCTCATATTATACATTTGTATTATTTGAGCCTGAGACTAGCTTAGCGCACCGACATTTTTTCTTTTCCCTGTTTGCAAAGATATACTATGCCTGACACAGGGCCGCACCTAAAGCCCCCTACAGGACCTACCACTAGATGACACTCTTCCTCCTTGTGCTGCTTGTCTTGTTGGTGTATGAGTCTGAAGGGCACCCAGTGGTGGGAAAGAGCGCTACTGAGTCTGGGAACAGGCCCTTTTAATATAGACGGGCCAGCTATAACTGGTGCATTGAGTAGCGGCGCACCTGGGAGTATGACTGCTCAATGGGCTGCCCTGCCCTGGGCCACCACCGAATGGTATCCTAGACCCAGTCTGCCTAGGTCAGAATATTCAACATCTGGTTGATATAAAATGCAAGGCTTTTTTTAGATAAATTTGATTTTAGTTACATTATTTGCAGTTTGCTATGACACAGGTGGCTATATAAAATGCAAGTGTCTCGTGGTAAAGGAAAATAGGTTTTTGTTTATTTGCTAATCGAATATAAAAGAATGCCTTATAAACTTTTTTATAAACTCACTACACTTTAGTCCAATATTAATGCACCTTCAGCCTTGCTTATCACGCACCATCTGGCCCAGTGAGTTAAGATTATTTCTTGCTAAAGACATTAAAATGTATTCCCCATGTCGGTTGATCTGCAATATCTCCATCAATGGTCTATTATTAAAATTTACGCTTCCATAATAAGTACCGGTATTACTCACAACTCAAATATATCGCAAGTTTATTGGCATTTCTGTTAACTGCTTTGATTATGGTCTGGCATATACTTCAAAGAAAGATCTCAAAGAGATCATAGAGAATTGTAATGCAAATGTAAGTGTCTTTATTTATTATATTTTTTTTTCTAAATTTGTCCTGAAGATACAAAAGATGTATACATTTTTCAAACTTTCTATGGATGAGGGTTCATTACTTCTTACATTCCAATTAAGCATTATGTACTATTTCATGTTTCCCCCCAAAATACATATTTTGATAAGTCAAGTTGGCCTTTAAGACCTTTGAGGTGTCTTCGCCAGATGGAAACAGACTTCTGAGGTCCTAAAAGTTCTTGTGACTCTACTTCGCTTTATGTGTTGGCCCAATAAAAGCTATCAACTTCACCTTAAGACTGCTACGGCATATTTTGAAAGCTTTGTAAGGCTTTAATGGAGGACATTTCTTGTGACCAGTGAAGTTGTGCCATAAGAATAAACTAATAAAATGAAAAAATATTTTTAAATTGTATATATTACAATTTAACATGTAATACACGATTATGTACACACTATATGGAGCAAAATGTTTTACTCCTCCTAACAAAATGTTAGCGTTTTTGCTGAGAATGTCTATTTTTCAGATCATTTTAAAAAAAAATACAAAAAATAAAAACCGGACCTATCCAAAAAGTGACCTTTCAAAATGTCAAAGGCAGCTCTCAAATAATCCATGCATTTCAAGCCCTTCAAAGTCACAGAGCTCCCAGACAGGGATGAATATCCAACCTGAGCTGAAACACGGACAGTCACAGTACATCATTTCACTTCTCAGTTAAAGTGACAACATACTGAAATTTATCTAGGATTAAATGAAACGGAAATAAAGGCCAAAAAAAAAGGATATATTAATATTTATGGATTTAAAATGACACTTATTAAAAAGACAAGCCCTGGATACTAAGAGGAAGGGCTGCATGACTGGGCCTATATTTAACTAGAAGCGTGCTGGCCAGGTTTTAAAGGGGTCATTTAAGGGACATCCTATGGGGTCCCACATCCTCGTATGGGTGGGGTTTTGGTGGCTATTTAGGGGACCGTTTTCCCGCCACTGATCAGAAATCTGTTAATCAGAGTGACAAACCAAAGAATTTCCCGCCCTCCCTCCCCAATTTTAATCTGTTGTAAATGTATGTAGGGTACGGCAGAATTTTGAGATAGGTATGCTGAATTTACAATTGGTTGTTATGCCAACATTCATGTTCAAGTGGTTTTTCTCCACGGGTTCAGTCCCTGGGGGAACTCTCGAAGGGTAGGGTGTTCCGACCCAACGGTCTCCGTTTGGAATTTGGCGGGATATCCCTACAAGATGTTGTTTGGTTATGGTTTAACATGTTATTAATGCATAACCTATCTCTTGTTTTATTAATATATTAATATATTTTCTTGCACTTGTCACAGTTAATAAAGCACTGTGGCCTTACACTTTTCCAACGACCTCATGTCTCTTGTGTTTTTTATTTCATGTCTTTTCGCTGCATGTTAACATATACAGTGCCCGAGTCATGTATAGTACATTGTTCTCTGGATTGTCACTAACCCTTTATTCAAAACAGTCAGTCTGAAAATCAAAATGAACTAAAAAAAGACAGTCTACTATTTTCTTAATGAGACACTTAATCATACGTCAACTAAATGTCCACTCTTTCCAGACCTGTGGTTTGCCGGCCACAATTTTTGGATATCCCAGATTATACCCTAGGATTTTAATGAAATGGCTGAAATTCATTACTTTTTTCAGGCAATGATACACAAGATTACTAGCTTGTTTGTGGCTCCCAAGGCCCGGAGTTGAACACTATTGCTCTAGACAGCCAGGGTTAGCCAAATAGATAATTACTACTTTAGTGGGGATGGAGTCACTAGGAAGATTTTGATAAACAATGTATTAGAAATATACAGACATAGAGCCACCATCTACTATGGCCCAACTGGTCTGCACGTTTTTCCCTGATGTAAAGACTCAGATTGTAATCATTGGTTGGTCTCATCTTAGATTCAGGAGCCATAGGCCGATCCCATGCATGTTTAGGTTCCCTCGCTGTATTAGCATCTACAACTTCGACGAGTCAGTTCCACTTATCTACCACTCTTTCAGTAAAGTCAAATTTCCTAACATTACACCTAAGACTCTGACCCTCTAGTTTTAGATTATGGTCTCTTGTTCTAACATTTCTCCTCCTTTGAACTAAACTTCCCTCTTGTACTTTGTTAAAAAAAAGTATTTAAATATTTATATCACATCCCCTCTCATATCCCATCCAAGATTAGGGATCCCCTACCAATTATTATCTTGCAAACCATTCACCATTGAGGGAAGTAAGGGGGCCGTGTTTGAACTACATACCTTAGTTCTAAATAAGTCTTTATATTCTGAAACATTAGAAAAAGATCATAGAGAATATAAATACAATATACATTATTTCTTTAAGAAAAACAACCAATACAATGAATACCAAACTTTATATCCTAACATACAAGTAAGTAATTTCTTAAAAACCGTTTTAGTGCAACCGTACATTATTAATATTAAATAACAAAAATTTAATTTTTTTTATAACTAGGAGAAAAATCAAAAGAAACAGTACAACAGATATTCTCGGAAGAACTGAATAGATGTAGAACCATATGACTTTTAATTTAGGATTTTTCTAAACTGCCCTTTAAGGAAAAATAAATTGTATAGTCAGTAGATTTATCTTTTGATATTACATTCTGCTGAGCCATTCCAGCCTGTCCCGGAAGATTGAGATAATGACTTTCGCTGTGTAATTGATCTCACTGGATATGGAATGTGTCTCTCAATTAGAAGTTGATCAATTTTTTATTTACTAAGGAGTAGGGAAGTCATTATATTGCAAAGTGATTGGTTTCTTTCATTGGTGAATGCGTTCAATTTACCAATCCGAAGAAGTGACGGATAATGCAATTCATCATATGCTCTATGGGCTGAGATGCTTTGGTAATTCGCAGCACCGATGATACAGGGCTGTTCAGTAAGCAATGGATTTAGGTTTCAGGGATCCTAAGCAAGTACCCCTCTTCTAAGACAAACTCAGATATACAATGCATATATTTTGCATGAGTATGTGGTCATCAGCCATGGACTTGTGGGATTCTGATTTACGATAGATAAGAAAGGGTTATTTTAATATTACCATAATGTCTCATTTATCTTCAAAATATGTCATCCCAGTTGTGAATTACATTATCAAGTGTTTTTTCTCCATATCTTAGTTGGAGATGGATGAGTAATACTTTAAAATCAGTGGTGTAACAAATTGAATGTTGATGAGGCCACTAGCAATAGGTCACCCTCGCTCTCAGGGTACAATCATGGTATACGAGTGAACCTAGGTACAGCTTAAAGAAAAGTTGTTCAATAATTAAGTGCAACCTTCCCTATTCTAGGGGAATGGCTTCATCAGGCTAAGGTGCTCGCCTGAATTAGTTGCATTCAAGGATTATTATGGCCAAATTGTGGGATACTTATATGAATATTGTGGCTGTATTTTCTCTTTTCTTGAAAACATGATATAAAAGTATGTGTTTTATAGAATTATCTATGGCGCCATCTCTTGCATCTACTCATCCATCTCACGCCATTTACTAAACACAATTTAGCAGGGAAGGGTAGACATAGGGTAGATTTGTTTTCCATGGCTCCTGTCACTCTCAATTATCAAATTTTATTTAATCCTTCCTAAATCCCAACGGATATGGCTGATTCCTCTTCATCATACCTGCCAGAAGCCTTTCATGGATCTTTTGTTCAGTTCACAGATGTTGGACTGTTAGAAGAGACAAAGACTCTGATTTCAAATAGTCTGCCACCTGTATATTTACATATTCACATCAGACATGGGATTTTGATATCACCTCTGAAATAATAATTCATAAATATAAAAGAATGATTTGAATACACGCGATCACATGAAGAATGAGGGTACAGCCGGGGATAGCAAAAAGATCCTCAAATTTCTTTGGTATTTGCCGATAGGAGTAAAAAGAGATTTAGAAGGCCAAGTAACTGAAAAGCTTTACGAACTCATTTGTGGACTGTTAGTTGTGTCATGGTTTGTCGGGCTGGTCCAAGCTGCTGGCTTATGATGTAAATCACTGATTGTTGAATTTGAATCAGGTACGTTTTGTTTTCTATTTTGTAGTAGGAAAACATGTTTGTAAAGGCAGAAATTTCAATATATAATGTTCTCATTATTCATAAATACAAAATCCCTGTTTTCCTGTTGTCAGATCAACAAAACTACATAAGCATACAAATCTAATGCAAACGAGTTGGAAAAACAATATCAAAATATTCTCATTAAGGCCAAACTTACAACCGTGTTCTGGAATGTCACATCGATTATTTATTGCATAAAAACCAACCGGTACACCAAGTACCGGGAAGCGCCCAGCGGGGTCACTTAACAAGTATTATGTGACACAGTGGTAGTAGAGACACTGGTGTAAAAGTGGCCCCCCACAGGCCCTTAGCTACCCTCAGGCCCAATACGCAGAGTCTGAGCCCTAGAATATGACCTAATATGAGGACCTTGAGGGAGCAGAAGAGCTGGCAATGGCCTACCCCCTCCTAAGCAACCAAAAGGTAGGCCATGTGTGTGTATATAAGTATGTTGTCTATGTAAGTATGTTACTGTGTGTGTGTGTATGTTAGTATATGTGTGTAAGTATGGTACTGTAGGTGTGTAAGTATGATACGGTAGGTGTAGGTATGCTACTGTATGTGTTTATTCTGTATTCTGGGAAATTTTGTCACACATTAAAAACTTACATATAAGAGTGATTTAGCTTCTAAACATGCCAAAATTCCTTTTTTGACCCTACTGCTTTGAATGGTGGGCTGTGCACCTCTGCTCGCTAGATCATGGCAAGATTATTATAAGCCTCTGTAAATTGGTTGAGTCGTCACACAAGCTACCTGAAAGCTTGTGTAGATTTTTTTTTAAATAATGTAGCGAAAGAACAGTTATTCAGTATAACTGTTATTGAGAGAAGATGAGAACTACATAAGAAAAAAAAATTGGCATGGAAAAAAAATGTATATAACCCAAAAAACAAAGGTGATGAACACACAATTAGTTTTGCCAAAAGAGTATTTTCTCTTCTTAAAATTTGGCATAATTTATAAACTGTTTACATTGTTCTCATATTGTGACCTCTTTCTTTCTCATTGTCTCTCATTTTATACGTAGCAAAAAACCCACAACTATTCCACACATTAAAACAAGCCTTAAAAATATCTGTCGTGGATAAAGTATTTGTCTGAACAGCAGGTGATGTATTAGAATAATAAGTTGTCTGTTAGACCTAATTAAACAGCTTGACATTGCAAATTAAGATATGCTGGGCAGCTAAAGCATTCCCTGCAAGAACAAAGGACAATCAATAAAATATTAATTAAACTCACTTGAGTGGCAACACAAAAACAACTTTATAAAATATATCTGAGTCAGAGGATGAAGGAAAAATCTGAAAGACCGTGGTAGCTAAACTCATGTAATAATGGATGTTGTTTAGTTGTTTAGTTATTGAGACAGTGGATAAATATGCATTTTATGCCATATTCAATGTATTAGCTAACCAGACAAAAATCTACATCTCCGGTAGCAGTGGTGTTCACTTTCTTCAGAACCGCTTTCTTCTACTTTTTCTCCTGCACCAGATTGCCTCCTTATAAAGGCTTTGAATTTGATAATTGATTAGATTGTCTTAGAGTTCCCAAATACTTTTCAATGAATATTTATCATGGAAAATATATAAACAGATATTTCACACAGTTTTTGGACATTTCACAAGTTAATGATATTCCTCTATGGAATTCTTAAGCAGGACAGGGGCTAAAGAGTAGCAAAGGTCCATGAGCGTCCAACTTGATTGTACTTTTGTGTCTAGATAATGATCCCTGTTGCTCTTTTTTGTCCATGGCCATTGTGTACATTCACAGAAACGTTGTGTCTGTATTGTTCCAGAAAGACCTCTCACCAACTTCATTCTCAAATCAGTGACCCAAGGGGCAGATTTTTATCAACCATCAGTGATCCAAGGGGCAGAATTACTACCTAGTATTATATTAGCAAACATGTTAGGTATTCCTATCTCATGAAATCAACCTCTTCAGACATAGTGCACAAGTTCAGAATGATCTTGAGGGCATATGCCTGGCTGTCCTAATTGTGAGAGGAGTGAATTCCCTCTGTTACAATCCTCAGCTAGCTAAATCCATCAAAATCCAATACAGGATGGACTTCTTTGAAGGTTGTAGTGTGTTTTTGCGCCAAGATGGCGTTTGAACAGTGAGTTACAGACGCACAGGGTATTTTGGAAGAGATATATCCTAACAACCAATACACAAATTAACAATCTACACCTGAATACTAACCATGCCTGGGAATGTCTGAGCTCCGGCTACCTGGACCCTACCCTTGCGAGACACGGTCAGGACTGCCCACTGACATCAGAAAGAGGTCCTGTTGACGTCGTGGGGTGGTCCCATTGATGTCAGGGCGTTCCCGCTAACATCGCGGGAAACACCCCCATTTATAGGGGAAATGGGCTTCAAGCAGGACCTGCCCCCGTGAGGTGCTTCTCACAGTAAAATCTAGAGAGTTCTCAGGTGTAATAATAACACTTAATAAACAACAATACGTGTTGTAACTAAAACACCAATAATTATGAGCTATTTTTGGAGACAATGTAGGATGCAGGCATGGAGAACTTTATAGATACACATAGCTGCATCACCTTGGCTTAAGTCAGGATCTTCAGAACAGTTCTGAACTAAATTCTACCTGTCTTTGTTTTTTAACCAGCTTGCTTTTCCCAGCTACTTTTTGGTAGTCTCTTCAGAGCTTCAACCAGGCGTCGAAGATTGGGATTCAATAACAGACATAGTGGTAGAGTAACATAGTAGCAGAGTGAGAACTTAATTGGTAGGATATTCTTCCTTTTTCAGCATTGTCATTATGTTTTCCATACATACTTACAGTTAAAAAGTCAAATTATTTAGGAAATCCGCACAAACCTAAATCTAGAAGATGTTCAGAATCAGATGCCTGCATTCAAAGAGTTTTTCGGTTTATAATTGTCACATTACAAATACAGTCACAGCTTGGGACATGGGTAACTAGATAATAGCCTTCATTCATGCGTTAAGAGAAACACCTGGTTTGCCTGGAGAATGTTAGGTCACATGTTTATTGCTCACAGCCTGGTGTAAAAAGCTTTATGATTGAATAACTAAAGTTTCTGCCATAACCCACAAAGACTCATACACTTAACTTGGGAAATAAAAGACCTTATTAAAGATTTTATTAAAGTAGAATAAATACTCCCACGTAGATTCTCCTTGGACACATCTGTCCCATACTCCCAGAGTCTTGTTTCCATCCATAGGCATATCTGGGAACTTCTCAGGGTTGGCTACCAAGAGTTTATTAAGCTCTCATTCTACTGGGGTAGTGGCTTTGCACATGGGCAGTGCTAGCTCCAGAGAGCAATTAGAGGAAGGTGGCTGTGAGCACTGGCGTAAATACAGGGTTCATGACCATGCAACCCCCTGTTCTTGTATACATGCTGACACACACAATTACACATCCATAGTCACATACGTACATACTGTACATACAAACATAGATATACACAAACACATATACATACATCCTACCTCACGACTCCACTTACCTCTCACCACTCTTGCAGCTTGCTGTCCGGTTGCTCACACACTATGCAGTCAGCCTCAATTTCACATTTCGTCATGGAAGGGCCCTTTCTAAACTATTTTGAACTGGCATGGGGAGACAGGAGAGTATTGACCTTGAGGTCACGTTACTTCACATGACCTCAAGGTTAAACCGAGGCTACTTCCACAGTGTGTGAGAGCAAGCTGCAGGAGCAGTGAGAGGTAAGCCGGGGCACAAGGGAGGTGTTTTGTATGTATATATGTATTTATGTATATATATATATATATATATATATATGTAAGCATGGGTGTGTAATTGTGTGTGAGCATGGATGTGTAATTTTGTGTGTAAGGATGGATGTTTAATTGTGTTTGAACATAGATGTGTAATTGCGTGTGTGAACATGGATGTATAGCTGTGTGCGTGTGTAGGTATTTGTGTTCGAGCATGTATGTGTAGGTGTTTGTGAGGATGTGTGTGTAGGTATTTGTGTGTGAGCATGTATGTGTAGGTGTTTGTGTGTGAGCATGTATGTGTAAATGAGTGAGATGTAGTGTGTGTTAGAATGTGTATGTGTGTGTTAGTCAGTATGAGTAAGTGTGTGATTTGTGTAAGTGTGTTTACATGTGTGCCAGATGTTGGAAAGAGGGGAAAGGGCAAAGAAGGCACAGACAAGTTGTGAAGTTGGAGGCCCCCGGGGCAATTTTTGCACCAGGGCCCTTTGGTTTCTAGTTATCCCCTGGCTGCGAGGGGGCAAAGGAAAATCGGTGGAGGTAAGTGGAACAGGAAGGATAGTGGACATCAATTTTCAGTCCCACAGTTTTCTCTACTCTCCTCATCCCACCCTTACAAAGACTGCTTGGACCAACATTAATCAGCCACTTAAGAACAGAGGAGAAATACTTTAATGGGGAGGAATTATTAAATTGCAATACGTGATTGGTCAGTTTTTTTTGTAGACAAAATAGAGTACAGATGGTGACAAATTGCCATTGTTGGTCAATATTGTTACTGTTCATTAGTGCTGTTTTGCATTGACTTGTGCCTTAAAAATGTTAGCTTTATGCATAAATACAAAGGTTTAATATACAAAAATAGTGACCTGTTTAAACGACTGACATGGAATACATAGAAACATTTCCAGAATGAGCTATCTATCGTTTATCATGCAAAAAAAATACAGATTGAACCTAAACTATTTATTGACCTCATTATTGCAATATTCTAATCTTCTTCAGTACCATAAAGAGTGTAGCTGGCTTGCTTTGCATCTTAACATAGTTATGGAAAGCAGAACGGATTTGATTTCTTCTCTACCGCCTTCTGACATGGTGATTTCATGCCCGCAAATATAGGATCAACACAAGAGCACAGAATAGACAAATACCTACAGTGTGAAATAGGCATATTAGCACATGCTTAGCATGGTTATGACAGCACATTGAGCAATTTTCCACTAAGATATTTTATCTATACCTGGAAATCAACCATGAAACATCAATGTACCCAAACACTAATGTTTTTTGACTTTGAAGAGTAAATATTGCAATCCTATTTTTTTAATAATAAAAAAATCCATATTTCTTTATATTTAAAGGCAAAAGTTGCATATATATATTTTTATTTATTTATTTTACATACATTTATTAGATTGTAGATCTTTATTTAGATTGTATTTTTTTCTCTTTTTTAATGCATTATGCTTTTTTAATTTCATGTTTTGAACATCTTTTTGTGTCCATGAACCTTAACCTTTTGAAAAATTGCATGATCACCTATATATAAGAACAGATCATATTTCTTGTTCAATGATAAATATTAGAAAGTCTCTTTATTCTGTACTATTTTTTTATATTAAAAATCTACTTTGAGGATAGATAGTAAAACAGAAGAATGGTTAAAGATGATATACAACCCTAGAAAATATATAGACAGAAATGTTAATTCTCTTGGTTTAAGGAACAAAATAGCTATTTACTAATGATCTGAGCTTCAGCACAAAACCATTAGTTAATTTAATATTGTACATTAAATTCATATTTCTTTGCTAATTTTTTTTGAAAATCAAATGAGGTTTGGCTACAAATATATATATATTTTTCACAATGAATACTTAACATTCAGAACAATTTAGAATGTTATTGAAAATATCACACTTTGGTGAACATTAAATAGGTTTTATTCAAATGGAAATTTTACAAATGAGCATCATTTGGGGAAAAGAAGCACAAAATGCCGCCAGCACTATGCATTATATAACAATGATGATGGAATTTGTCATCTGTTGTAAAAAATATTATTGTACTCATTAGGATGCATTACAGAATGGTTTTTAAACTTTTTCTTTAAAACCAGTGATGGTGACAGTCCCAATGTTTAAAATTATAAATTGTCATGAATTTGGCTACAATTTTCCAGTGTTTCTAAAAAACATTTTTTGACTTTAGAAGGGGAAAAAAACTTCAGTTAGGAGACAATTATTTGGACATACAAAACAAAAACTCTATTTGGTTCCCTAATCAGCTATGTATTGTTAGGTCCTTAAAGAGAATTTTGGCCAAAGCCTTCAGTAGTTTTGGCACAGCTGATAGAAGGAACCCATGCTAAGCCACCTTACGTTTCTCAATGTCAACTTCAGAGGGCATGTTGTCAGAGTGATGCCACAGCAAAATGTATCCTTAGTCACAATGGGTTGCACCATAAAGCCTTTAGCAGTGGTTAGCCCCACCACATAAAGCAACTCCTCCAGAAGTGGACATCTCCAGCATGTCCTGGGAAGTTCTCCGGTATGCCAGTACTGGAAGATAGCAATCTTTGACATGAGAGGTCTTAGTACCAGGCAGCTGCCTGGTATAGCCGGATCAGGGTAAGCCAACATATACCCTAGAAATGCTCCTAATGTGTAGAAGTTGGTCTGGTACCCGAAAAGGGCAAAATGGAGGCCTTCACAATGTTTAGGGGCCATGCACAAGAGATCTATGCCTATGCTGGCATTTGTATGAAAAATACATGGCATGTTTGTATGAGGGGTGACAAAGGGGCTCCTTTCCTGGGGTGCTAATTGATTGAACAAGCTAAAGAAAATATATCATACTACTACCTGCAAGAGTCTGTGTATAGTGAAAACCCTATTTAAACATTGCGTTAAGTTCTCCAGAATAATTTTCTGTTTCATATGTGTCATTTTAGATAAAATTTAGTTGGATTCACAAATTTCACTATTTGTTTACCAAAATCAAATGTGGTTCGATATATAAAGGTTAATGCTCACACATGTGCCAGGCGAAGTTTATTTAAAAAGCTACTTGGTGCCCTTCTGCCTATATGTTTCATGCTAAACTTCCCAAGGACCCATATTGTTGTTTTTTTCCCCTCTGTTATTTAATAATTGCTGCAGGCAGCTCAAGGGGTTTGACCTTTGCATATTGCAAAACAGCTAAAGTAAAAAAACAAAAGTTGAAAATGGCATTTACCTACGATGAGAGCATTCAATATGCTATATACCAAACCGAAAGATATACTGTGCGTTCCATGGGTCATAGAACCAGGGTGGTTGGGAAATGTAGAACATACAAGTAGCCTGAGGTATTGTTTTTTTCTAGTAGACTGCAAGACAATGTCAACAACTTTTGTCATTGCAAATGTATCTTGGTTTGGCCATTTGGCTATTACAGATTTTGGGAGATATAATGATTGTGTTGAGTGAAATGGGAAAAATCTATACATATTTTGCACAGGTAAATCTGTCTGGAAATAAGAAAAGTCCCTAAAAGCATGCTAGACTGGTGATCCCAGGACAGATCAGGTTACAATAGGTTACAAGCAGCCATATTTGTACGATTATAAGACAACCCTGATTATAAGACGACCCCCCAAAATCTAAATATTAATTTAGGAAAAAACAAAAGGCCTGAATATAAAACTACCCTATAGGAAAAACATTTTACTAGCAAATATTAATTCACATGTAAACTATTTTTTCGTATTTAATAAAAACTATGATTGAGAAACATTTTTTGTTTTTATTTCCTTTTATTTGACAACCTGCCCCCCAGTTATGCACATCTTCACCCAGGCTTGTCACTCTGCCACCCAGATGTTCCTTATACCCCCTATATGCCACTCTGCCTCCCAGATAAGCCTTATACCCCCCTGTATGCCACTCTCCCCCCACTCCCCAGATATGCCTTATACCTCCTATATGTCATCCTGCCCCCACTCTCCTGATATGTCATTCTGTCCCCCAGATATGCCTTAAACCCCCCTATATGCCACTCTGCGTCCTAGATAAGCCGTATACCCACTATATGCCACTCTGCCCCTCAGATATGCCTTTTACCCCTATATGCCACTCTGCCCCCCAGATATGCCTTATACCCCCTATATGCCACTCTGCCCCAGATATGCCTTATACCTCCCTATATGCCACTCTGCCCCCCTGATATGCCACTCTGTCCCCCAGACCTACCAATGTATCCCCAGACTTGACCCATGTGCTTCAGACTCCTTGGTGTCTAGTGGGGGCAGTCTGAGAACATCTGCGTGATGCGCATAGACAACCTCCGCTTCTGCCTGGCACTTCCGGCGCTCCATCATAGAAGCCCCAGAGGAAGTGCCGGCAGCACAGACATTCACCAACTGCCAGAGAGGAGGATCCGGGTCCCTCTGGATCTTAGTCTTACAGTCAGACCTCTATTCGAATATAAGTCAAGGGATATTTTTCAGAGCATTTACCTTGTCTTATATCGGCGTAAATACGGTACTTCATAGATGTGAAGGCAGCGACTGGGGGTTACTATTAGTTTGTTATACGGTTAGACAAGTTGACAATCGATCTGTACACATAAAGACTTTCCTATTTCACAGAAGTTTTGCATGATTGGTTAAACACTCAAAATGTCCACTGAGAGAAGGGAAGGCATATTTTCCTCAGTTTTTATCTAGTCATATATAAAATAATGAGGTTTTAAAGGTTATTTCTCATTATAGGGCAACGTATATCCACCCAAAAATGTTCAGCTCTTGAGTTGTAAAATGATTGGTACTCAGCAGTAGAGGGCTGATAAACGGGGAGCAGGAGGCAGCATCAATGTGATGTCTGGGTCCCTTCTATATTATTACTTATTGTTTATTTGTTTAACCCGTTTAAAAGTGAGATTACCGGCTATCCCAACTGGCCCATTAATGCAGAGTCGGCACAGTCCTCCATAGTTTCCTTCCATGCCACACGTGAAAGTCATGTGCCGGGATATGATGTCATATTCTGACTCCTAGTAGAAAGAACAGCAGCACTGGTTCTGTTTACGGGTTTTTCTACGCAGTACCGTTTGGCAAATGGGTTTGGACAGGACTGGATAGGGCACATAGAGCGTCCTGTCTGCCAAATAGTTTTTGAGATGCTTTTTTTTACTTGGACTTGTTCATCGGGACTTAATGTTGCCAGCCCTCCCCTGGTACTCAGACTCCATCAAAAATAATATCAAACTGTACCCCTCTCCTTTATAAAATAATGTAAGCAAACATTCAAAGCACTATAACTATACTACAGTTTAACACGTAACTGGGAAAAAAGGTTTGATCTTTTTTAAAACATGTTAAAGAAAGCTTCTCAAACGGTACTCTCTGCTCCTAATATCATTACACTTTGATCTCTAAGTTGACTTGTCAGCCTACCTCTTCCCTTTCAGCTTAATTGTCACATCTCATCTCCTATACCATTACCTTTATTGCTGTTAGATCAGAATTCTGTCTTCTTGCATTGAACGTAGGATTCATTCTTTAAAACATACCCCTCCTAACAAGGTGCAACTGGCCGTATGGACATGCTCTTTGGTCCATGAATGCTCCAGTGATGGAAATGTTCTTGCAAGCGGCAAAGCCACCAGGTGTTTCACTGCAGGCATCGACTGGAAAACACAGCAGAGTGGAAGATTGCTTACTGAAATTAACCCCCTTAATACTGATCTATGAGAAGAAACTTTAAATAAGAACTATATTAATAACTCTGGTACCAACAAATGGGAGGGTTCTGTTCTGATTTGTGTAGGCAATCATGGCTTATTAGTTTAACTATGATGACCACACACACATACAGACACACACACACACACTATATAGTTCAAATGCTTATATTGGCTGTGCATGCAAGTTTACTAAGGCTACTATCCATTATGAAAGGAAAATCTCAATGATCTTATCCAGCTAGAGGGTCATGCATAACACGGATAATACGAGGTGTCAAGAGCCCTGGTGCCCACTCTGGTTGGGTTCAGCTTGCCTTGAAAACTGCAGCCTTGGGTACTAGCATAAAATGTTTTAAGGCCACTGTTCCTTGAAGAACCAAAATCCTATGACAATTAGGACTGATTTACCATTCTTAATTTAGCTATGGATCAGCTTATTTGCATAAATGATCTCTATTTATTAATAAATGGCTACAAATATCGTCACAGATACCATGATTTACGAGGTAGGAAATCTTAAGACTAAATCTTATTATCAACAAATTTTGCTGAAGCAGTTCTTAAGTAACTGTGCCAAGTTTGGATCCCAGAATTTGCACATCTGTTTACCCAAGCCAGATGGCAACTCAACAGTCAGCCATAAACCGCATGGCTTTGCGGGTCTCTCCTCAGGTTTTTACTGGAAAAAAAGTTATTCTATAAGATAAAAATAACCTTAAAGTAAATGAGTACTATTTGTTTTATTATTTATTATAATAAATCTACAGTGAAAAAATAGGCAAGCTGATTTTTAGTGGTTATTTTCAAAAGGGGGCTCTGGTTCTAAATTCATAAGAGTTACCTACTTAACACATAATACCAAAATAATAGTATGTGTCCATTTTTCAAATATTTTTGATATTTCGATGTTCACACCATAAAAACCAAGGAAAAACTTTGGGTATTAAAGTATACAGGATATACAGAAAGTAATAAAGACAAAAAATAAAATCTAATATAAATAAATTTATTAAAATAAATCAGTTATTACAAAGTAACTTATTTAAATTAGTTGAATATCTGATATGGTTGTAAAATAACTATATTGTAAGCTTACATTATTTTTATTATTTTTGTGTATATGCCCTGTTACTTTAAAGGGACACTCCAGCTATCATATGTACTTTAATGCATATGATCATACCTGAGAACTCTCCGGGTTTGACCCGGAGAATGCCGGGTGAGCACGGCTTCCCCGGTTCTCCGTGCCAAGACCCAAATCCTTCCGGGTCGCTGACGTCACTGTGCAGTCCTGGCCGCGTCCCGCAAGGGAAGGCTCCGGGTAGCCGGAGCCCAGAAGTTCCCAGTTATGCATATGATAGCTGAGTGGTCCCTTTAAGTGTTTGTGTGGTCCCCATTGCAAATGCGTGGTGCTGGAGGGATTCTGGTGAATTCCCCATATGTATTTGCCCCTTTCCTCCAGCTCCTTGGCTGGCGGGAGATGAGGTTGAACACATCTCTTGCTGCCTGCATCCACACGGTGATCTCACTTGCCGGTCAGCTCCAGCTATGGTTTTGGGGAATCTAGTGAGACCCTCCTTGCACATTCATAGAAAGCAGTGTGCATTGATTTCAATGGGAGTGCTTTTTTTGCCACTGATTGGCTTCTTTAAGCAGCCAATCAGTGACAAGAAAGCTGGACCATGGAGGGAGCATCGCGGTGCAACCCTGGTGATGCAGCCTCTTCTAAATATAAGTCACTTGATTTTATTTTTTTGCAGATTTAATGAATGCATATTAAATTACATATAAAGTACTTAAATGTGCATTCTTAAACTGAACCCAGTCGGGACTCTTAATGCACCTTTTTACTTCTTTATGACTGTTATTTTACTGTTTATAATAAATATCCTCTTTAGTTTAAAGTACATTATGCACACATTTTTTTTACTGTTGTATTTAAATCCGAAGAACATATTCTTTTGGCAGGGAGCTTTTGCCTACACACGAAAAGGGTCTTTATTGCATTAACGCATCTTAAAGTTTACAGTATCACACCTTAGACATACAATTAGAAATTCTAATAGTAAGCTTCATATTCCCACTCTACCAACCTATTTTATTTCTATACAATATACATGTTTGGTCCCTGGACAATTTACACCTAGATTCACTATACTGTGAATCTGAAGTCTGACGCTGCTCCGTTTTAGGTTTCTTGAACTCAGGGATCTGAAGGTCCTGCTGCAAAGCAGGTCCCTGTCATGGTAAGAAACTGAGGCGACTCAAGGAAGCTGATGGAGATTAAAATAATGATTAAAAAAAAAAAATTCGGTATATCTGATCAGAGGAGATTGGACACGAGGACAGCTTATGATTAGACTGAAAAATTTTAGGTTGGCAGTCATTTCTGCCTGATAGAAATATCACAGGCTACAGCCAGAGGTGTGCCCTATTAATCATGTCAAGTGGGATAGCATTCCGACGTCTCTAAATTTACTGGAGTGTTTTAAAGATTATAAATTGTGCGAGAGGGCTAAGTAACTGTATGTATATTAGCTGGAGCCAGCACATGGCCCGGCGACTTCAAAGTGATAAAATCACGTCTGTTTTTCCTACTAAATGGAAATGTTTCATATTTATGTATGTGGGTTGTCACAATTAAAGCTGGGCTAAATATTCCAAAAACTGCATTTCCGGGCATGGTTTGGACAGCTGCTATACAAATGATATTGCTAGTTTGTAAAGCGCTTACAATAAGGACGTGTGTAGCTGTGCACCTGACGCGTTTCACCGTAACGGACTCCTCAGAGGTCACCAGCAAAAACAATTATTGATTGATATTACATGACGGATGAAAATATGTAGCAAACGGCGAGGATGCTCAGGAAGCAAGCGGTCCAGGATTGATGCGTAGGTATGCGTTACTAGTGGTGATCTTGATAGTAGAGGCAGGTTTTTGTGGTAGTTTCTCCTGTGTTCGATAGAGTGTGTGCTGTGCTTGAAAACATTTAAATGGGGTGGCTAGTGCATATGTTATGTAGATCAGGTGATATGAATGCACTAGACACCCCATTTAACAGCAGACTTACCTTAGAGGGCTATATCACTAAAAGTGGATCTTCACCACTGGGCTTCACCACAGACCCTGGGCTTTGTGTTGGTGTATATGTTTTCAAATTATGCCACCCCAAAGGTACGCAAAATTTTGCAAAAACTCTAATAGCCTGCAATAGGAAATCCCATAGGGTCCTCTCGTACTGTCAACCTTGGAGTATGCAGCTCATTGGGTCTCCAATACCACCCAAAAATATCTTGAAGTCTGGAATATGTGGCATATAATGTTGCCTCCTGAGAGCAAAACATACAGTGAAGAAAAAAATTATTTGATCCCCTGCTGATTTTGAACATTTGCCCACTGACAAAGACATGATCAGTCTATAATTTTAATGGTTTATTTGAACAGTGAGAGACAGAACAACAACAAAAAATCCAGAATAACGCATTTCAAAAAAGTTATAAATTGATTTGCATTTTACTCAGTGAGATAAGGATTTGACCCCTTTGCAAAACATGACTTAGTACTTGGTGGCAAAACCCTTGTTGGCAATCACAGAGGTCAGACGTTTCTTGTAGTTGGCCACCAGGTTTGCACACATCTGAGGAGGGATTTTGTCCCACTCCTCTTTGCAGATCCTCTCCAAGTCATTAAGGTTTCAAGGCTGATGTTTGGCAACTCAAACCTTCAGCTCCCTCCACAGATTTTCTATGGGATTAAGGTCTGGAGGCTGGCTAGGCTACTCCAGGGCCTTAATGTGCTTCTTCTTGGGCTACTCCTTGCCTTGGTCTTGTGTTTTGGGTCATTGTCATGCTCGAATACCCATCCATGACCCATTTTCAATGCCCTGGCTGAGGGAAGGAGGTTCTCACCCAAGATTTGACGGTGCATGTGCCCATCCATCATCGCTTTGATGCTGTGAAGTTGTCCTGTCCCCTTAGCAGAAAAACACCCCCAAAACACAATATTTTCACCTCCATGTTTGACGGTGGTGATGGTGTTCTTGGGGTCATAGGCAGTATTCCTCCTCCAAACTCGGCGAGTTTGATTTTGGTCTCATCTGACCACAACACTTTCACCCAGTTCTCCTCTGAATCATTCAGATGTTCATTGGCAAACTTAGACGGGCTGTACATGTGCTTTCTTGAGCAGGGGGACTTTGGGGGCGCTGCAGGAGTTCAGTCCTTCATGGCGTAGTATGTTACCAATTGTTTTCTTGGTGACTATGGTCCCAGCTTCCTTGAGATCATTGACAAGATCCTCCCGTGTAGTTCTGGGTTGATTCCTCACCGTTCTCATGATCATTGAAACTCCACAAGGTGAGATCTTGCATGGGGCCGCAAACCGCAGGAGATTGACAGTTATTTTGTGCTTCTTCCATTTGCGAATAATCGCACCAACCCTTTCTCACCAAGCTGCTTGCCAATGGTCTTGTAGCCCATTCCAGCCTTGTGTAGGTCTACTATCTTGTCCCAGATATCCTTGAACAGCCCTTTGGTCTTGGCCATGGTGGAGAGTTTGAAATCTGATCGATTGCTTCTATGGACAGGTGTCTTTTATACAGGTAACAAGCTGAGATTAGGAGCACTCCGTTTAAGAGAGTTCTCCTAATGTCAACTCGTTACCTGTGAACCAGACATTTTGCTGATTGATAGGGGATCAAATACTTATTTCACTGAGTAAAATGCAAATCAATTCATAATTTATTTCAAATGCGTTATTCTGGATTTTTCAACGTACAAAATCAGCAGGGGATCAAAATATTTTTCCTTCAGTGTAAGTCTAATAATAAATTTATGTTATTGTTGAATACTTTGAAGGGGTATATGAAGATCGTATATTACAATCTGCATCAGGTTTCACATAGGAACATTTGTGAACATGCTCAGATACTATGTAGTTCTGTTTTCTGACCTTTATTGCAGCATTACTAGCTGGTTGATATCTGAACAGTTAAGTAACAGGTTTACAATCGTGAAAAAAAATTCATTGTTATTTTTAATGTTGTGTTGTTTATTTTGAAACAATAAAATAAAGTACTGAATTGAAGTATTGGAGTACTTGTGTATAAATTAGAAATTCTGATTTATAAGTATCAGGAAAGAAGCCAAAAGACAAGCAGGATGACAATAATAGTCCAAATAATTTCCTATCGTTTCATAAAATCAGCTCTCACAATGCTATCATATAGGTCTTAATGAACAAAGAAAAGTACCAGATACCAGTCATTCCCTAGGAGAATAACAAAGTGATAATGAATGTAAATCTTAAAATGACAAAGAATCTTAAGACAATACTGTACTACATAACAGCATTTTAATCACAAAACACTCAATAAAACATGAAATACATGCAATTTGCACCAAAGTATGCAAGGAAAGTTTTTTTCTGAAGTAGAATAAGAGATCAACAGGGTTTATTCACTGATTTCCTAGTTTGGTTGAACTTGATATTTAAATCAAAATCATGGAAACTTGTGGAACACTAAAGGGGTGTATGTTGAGTTGAAGTTTTGTGAATTCACCAATTGGCTTCTTCAAGTTCCCTTTAGTCCAGCGTTATTTATTCCAGTGCAGATGGAACACATCAGTATAATTCATAGGGAAACCATGAGATGGGAGATGATGCAAATTTCCCGCAAATTGGACAACTCTTAGAGAAACAAATTGTGCAGCTCACAATAACGCTAAAGATTTTGGTGTGGGAATCTTCAAACCGGTTGCCTTTCCCCATGTAAAAAGAAGTCGGTCCTTCAAACCCTTTAATGTAGGGCTATTTTCTGGTTAATATAGGGATTAGTGAATAAGCTCGTAGAGGGTAAGGAGAACTTGGGATGTAGATTTGCCGTCTATTGTCAAGCAGTGTCACCATCTCTGACGGCCGAGCACAAACTGATGTATTGTTAGAAAGTAAATACTACCTTCAACATCATCCTTAGATAAATTTCCACTAAATGCCTGCATTGATTTACATTTACTTTTATTATTTATCCTTTCAACTATATCAATTCCAAAGTTACAAGTTGGACTTGCTATATTGCTGTGATGGGATTGGGACAGATCTTTCATGAAATGGAAACATGGTAGAGATAAGAAAGAAAGCAACGTAATCAACTGCAAGAGGTAAGTAAAGAAACAAAATAGGGAGACAGAGCAGTTGAGTGGTCAATCCAGTTACGGGTTAATCCCTGAGCAGGAGAATTTTTGAGTTGGACTTTAGTCCTACTTGTGTGGGTTTCCGGCTGCAAACTCACCTTCTTAGCCAACCCGAAAGCACTCGAAGTTGAGCGAGTAGACCTTTTGGCGTAGGATGAAACGCAAAGAGAAAGAAAAATGCAGCACAGAAAAGGGATTGATAGAAATAGGGGGAAGAGAAGGGGTGGAAAAGAGAAAGTTAAATCTGTTTTTGAAAGTAATTGCTTTCACTGCATAACTAGCTAACGGCTGTATAGCTAATGTGACATTTTAGATTGTCCTACTGACATGGAAAATAAATTAACAGAATAATTTTATGCTGGAGAATAAATGGAGCAGACTTTGCTTTCATGTAATAGAATTGGACCCTAAAATAGATTATTTTAAAAAACGTGCCACTACTTGACATTCATTATCTAAAAAATGACTTTATTTTCTGGAATAATAGTACTGCTAAGTACAAATAAATCACTGGCATTAATTAAGTATGATTTTTAAAGTTGTTAGTTTTGGTAAAGAGAGAAAACAATTAAAATGAACGTAAAGTTATGTTCTTTAAAATTATCTTCCAGTTTTACATTACAGAATACCGGAAAAACAACCTTGTCAGGGCTTACAATAGAACAAGTTTTAACTACTTTTATGTACGTTTAATCAAGACATAATACTTTTCCATTTTTACTGTAAATTAGAGTTACATGTATTATTCAGTGTAAATGCATTAAGAGATTAATCAGAATCCTCTCTTTTCATATGCATTGTGGCCCTGCTCTCCAGCTCCATGACCTTTAGGAGATATGTTCAGACAAACACAAGTTTCTGCTTGCCACAGTGCGCACGCGGTATACCCACCACCTGCCAGCTCTAGCGTGAGAATTCGAGGGAGTCTAACTAGATCCCCTATGTATAAGCTGCTCTCTCATTGATTTCCAGACTGATTTCCAGGCAGGAAACCTCCAAGAAGATCTGCAAAATCTTGATTGTCACAAATATTCACCTACATATTATATTTTGTTTTTGGCACCATTGTTTCTTTAAATTGTTGAGGCTAGGGTGACAATAAAGCTAGCTCTTATGTTTCACTAAATACAACAGATTTTTTTTTTTTTGTAAATTAGCTTTTATTATTTTACAACAAATCAAACACAACAGAAGGAAAATAGGAGGGAACAAAATAGGGGGGGGGGGGACATTCCTGCGAAAAGTAGCAATAAGTCAGAAGATCCCGACACAGCAGGATAATGCAAATAACAATGACAGCATATATGACATCATAGCCCCAACAGAGCGTACAGCCGACCCAGCACCCGCAGCCCGGAAGGGGGGGCACCAGGAACAAATGAAGGAAAATCAGCCAAATAGAAGCCGAGAAGAGGGGTCCGCCAGGAACTGGGACCAGTAGAACCAGGTACGCCCATGCCGCTCGCTAAGACTATCAGACCTGGCCACGAGTTCCTCCATTTCACGAACCTGTTCAACCCGCAATACCCACTCACGTAGAGAGGGCGGGGATGTCGCACCCCAATGAAGGGGAATCAAAGCTTTAGCTTCATTCAACAGGTGTCGAACCACTGAGCGCCGATACACTAAGACGGGTTGGGAGGTAAGATGCAGCAAATAGTTAGCAGGGGCGAAAGGGGGTGGGGAGTCGGTGAAGCGAGGAAGGACATCACGGATAGCGGCCCAAAAAGGGACAATCAAAGAACAATCCCACCAGATATGAAGCACTGACCCCACCGACTGCCCACATCGCCAACAGACATTGGGACACTCAGGAAACATAGCATGTAACCTAACCGGTGTGCGGTACCAACGCGATAAAAACTTGAAGGACATCTCCTGTGATCTAGAATTTAGGGAACAGCCGTGTGTCAAAGTAAAAATCTTACCCCACTGCGCTGCAGTCAAAGTAACAGTAAGCTCTGATTCCCATTTAGCCACATAATCAGGTAACGGGGCATCGTCGGCGCCCAGCAGGAGCTGATAGAGCAGGGAGATACCATGGGGAGGTAAAGCATCCCTAGAGTGCAAAGCCTCAAAGGGTGTAAGATCCCGAATAAGGCGATGCTTCTGAGGGATAGACGCAACAAAATCGCGCAACTGCAAGTATTGGAGAACCTGAAGAGCGGTGGGGGCAACCCCGGGGAGAAGGCTAGATAGAGGCCGAAGCTCACGACCCAGCATAAAGGAGCACAACGAGGGGGAGTCCTGGGATGGCGACCCCAAAAAGGCACCCCCAGACACACCTGGGGGAAAATCCGGATTACCACGAAGCGGAGTCATGGGTGACGGGGAAGTCAGCAACTGGCACCTGCGAGAGACAGAGTGTAACACCCGTAAGGTAGCCAATACAAAGGGATTACCCCCGACCTGCTTCAACGCCACCGAAGGAGCCAACCAGGTAAGTACCCTGAGCGGTACCAAACAAGCACACGCTTCCAAAGGCACCCACAATTTATGAGAAGGGCGATACGTCCATTCCAAGGACCGTAAAAGATGGCAAGCAAAATAATAAGAACGGAGGCAAGGCAACCCCAAACCACCCCGCACCTTAGGTCTCTGCAACACCGCCAGGGCCAGTCTAGGGGACTTCTTAGCCCAAATAAAGGACAGGAACATCGAGCGCACCGTCGAGAAAAGATCCTCGGCAGAACAATAGGCAGCGCCTGCAACAGAAACAATATGCGGGGAAGGACGTTCATCTTAATGGCATTCACCCTACCAACCCAGGACACAACCAAGGAGCCCCACGTGCGAAGGTCGCCGCGAATGGCATCAAGCAGAGGGGGGAAATTAAACCGATACAGAAGAGATAAGTCCGCAGTCAACCAGATCCCCAGGTGACGCAGCGCTTGAGAGCACCAACGGAAGGGAAAGGAGGAGGTCAAAGAGTCCACCTCCGCCCTAGGCAAGGAAATATTTAATATCTCAGATTTCGCCAAATTGATTTTCAGATTAGAAAAACTACCATAAAGCCGAAATTCCTCAAGGAGCACGGGGAGCGAAACATGGGGAGTCCCGAGTGCAAACAACATATCATCTGCAAAAGCCACCGTTTTGTGTTGGACACCATCACATAGAACCCCAGAAATATCCGGGTTAGTACGCACCGCCTCCAAAAAGGGTTCCAGGGAGAGGACAAAGAGCAATGGGGAGAGTGGACAGCCCTGCCTAGTACCGTTGGAAATAGGAAACGAGGGGGAAAGAGCACCATTAAGGCGAACCCTGGCAGAAGGCCCAGAGTATAAAGCTGAGACCCAACCCATCATATGAGGACCAAGACCCACCCCCCGAAGCACCGCCAGCATGAACGACCAATCAAGGCGGTCAAAAGCCTTCTCGGCATCCGTAGAAAGCAAAATAGACCTGACCCCTGAGCGCCCAGCCAAATGGATAAGATTCAAAGCACGGATAGTCCCATCCCTGCATTCCCTACCAGGCACAAATCCCGACTGGTCAGAATGAATCAAAGCCGGGAGAAAGCGCCCCAAACGCAAAGCCAAAATTTTGGAGAATAATTTGATATCCACATTCAGCAGGGAAATAGGCCGATAGCTACCGCAGAGATCCGCGTCCCTCCCCTCCTTCGGTATCACAGCTATCGTAGCCGCCAAGGTATGGGGATGAAAGCTGTCACCCTTCAAGATAGAATTAAACACCGAGACCAACTGGGGACCCAAAATATCGAAAAACTTTTTATAATAGGCCAGGGAGAGACCGTCCGGACCCGGGCATTTACCAGACTTAGAAAGCGTAATCGCCCCCGACAACTCCTCCAGAGAAATCGGAACCTCCAACTGCGCAGAATCCGACTGGGACAGACAACGGGGTAAGTACCGGTTTAAGTATTGTGCAATAGCCAATCTACGAGCCTCCACATCTCCAGAGGAGGTGCGTGAAGGGGAGCTATTGTAGAGGGTAGAATAGAAGGTCACAAATTCCTGAGCTATTTCCGACGGAAGGTATCGCAGGACACCTCCAGAGGAACGAATTCTGGGTATATAGAAAAGTATTTCCCCGGCTTATTCCCGTGTTCATAAAAGAGGGCCCTCAGACGAACAAAAGATCTCTGGGCCTGGGCAGTGAGGATAGAAGCGAGTTCCTTACGAAGCGCAAGCAGACGCGCAAAGTCAGCAGCCACCATCGTGTCCTTATGAACCCTCTCCAACCTCTCTATCTCTAAGTATAAAGCGCTAAGTTGTTGAGCATGAGCCCTCTTCTTAGCAGCCCCCAATCTAATAAGCTGACCACGGACAACACATTTATGTGCTTCCCAAATCGTAGGAAGAGGCAGATCTGGAGTCACATTAGACAAGAAGTAGTCGCGTAAGGTCTCAGCAGTAGCCTCCGAGGCAATGGCATCAGTAAGCAATGACTCATTCAGCCGCCAAGAGCTCTGGGTAGGTCGAGTCAGGGGGGATGTAAGCGTCAGGGACATGGGGGCATGGTCAGACCACGTAATGGCCCCATAGCGGGCATCCAGCAGGAGAGGGAGATTATAGTGAGTAATAAATAAACAGTCAATGCGGGAGTATCTGTCGTGTGGAATAGAGTAAAAGCTAAAATCCTTAGCAGAAGGATGAAGGGCCCTCCAACAATCCACCAACTGCTCAGATGTGAGCAAAGAATGGATACGTTTTAAAACATGAGAAGGGGTCTGAGACACCCCCGCCGACGTGTCCAAACGAGGAGACAGAGCAACATTGAGATCCCCACCGAAAACCAACAGCCCCTCCTGAAAGCAACGCAACACACGAAATGTTTTAGAAAGCCACAAATGCTGTCTGATATTAGGGACATAAACGTTAGCAAACGTGTACCAGGCATCAGCAAGCTTACCCTTCACAAAAAGGAATCTACCCTCCGGGTCCGCTAAATGAGTGACGTCAGTAAGCGAGATATGGCGAGAAAACAAAATAGCAACCCCTTTCGATTTAGAGTGCGGATTGTTACTGAAATAGGCAACAGGGTAATCCCTCGACCGCAGGTGAGGCTGAGACCCATCCCGAAAATGAGTCTCCTGAATAAACGCAACAGAGGCACGTTGACGCCTCAAATCCCTAAGCAGAATGGAACGTTTCTCAGGAACATTAAGCCCCTTGGCATTGATCGAGAGCACAACAAGATCAGCGGGACGAGAAGTCATATTGCAGGAAGGAACGAATGAGAGGGAAATCACCCCTGAAAGCAGGAATCAGGAGCCCCCCGGGAAGGGGAGAAGGAAGAAGGAAAAGAAAAAGGAGAGAAACAAACAGCAAAGAAAAAGGAAGGGAAAGGGAAAAAACACACACCAGGAGAAGACGAAAACAAGGAAAGGGGTAAGGACGAAACGACCCACCCCCAAACAGACCCACAAAGAAACAAACAGGGAAGGGACAAACACCAGAAGAGGAAGACGAAGACAAGGAAAAGAAGAAGGCACACCGGGACAAACAAACGAAGAAACAGGGAGTGGGGGAAAAAACAATCCCCACACTCCAAACAAATACCTATGGCGTCCGCCGGAAGAGGGTACACTGGAAGGCCCAGGAACAACAGGACCTCAGCATCCACCAGCACTACACGACGCCTATGGTAAGAGGCGGAGTGACAACCGAAAAAGAATCCGGCCAAAACAAAACAAAACCCGGAAAAAAAAAAAAAAAAAAAAAAAAAAAACCCACCTAAAAGAACGTGAGACCCACCATCGGTCCCCGGCATATCAGGTAGCTCAGAGCAGCAGCAATGCGAACCACCCCCCCATAACAAGCTGACCCCCTACAGTCCAATGAGGGCACAAAAGGCAGACGGCGAGAGTGGCACATCTCCCAAAAAACGAAATATAGGGCCCAAGAACTAAGAGAGAAGCAAAACCCCGAAGAACCGAGAAATGATCCAGCACAGAACCCAGCCCTCGCACATGAGCAGCACATCGGAGAGCAATTGGCCGAGTCAAGGAAGCAGCGCAAAAGAAAATAAACAAGAACAGAAAACCCAAGCCCCCCACCACCCAAAAGTGCCGAAACCCTCCCCCCGCGGCCCAACGAGAAGTGCCCAGAGCCAACACCAATCCACCCAACAGAGCAGCGCCTAGGGCTGGGAGCCACAAGCGGAAGAGCCCGATAGCAGCATACCGTAGCAGGTAATATAAACACGAACCCTGCACGCGTATACAGGCAGCACAGCAGAGGGAAGTGGTGGAATCAAGGAATCAGCGCAAACTAAAATGAACATGAACAGAAAACCCAAGCCCCCCCCACCCAAAAGTGCCGAAACCCTCCCCCCACGTCCCAACGAGAATCGCCCAAAGCCTGCCCCCAAACACCCTTCAGAACATGTCCTGGGGCCGGGAGCCATAAATGGAAGAGCCGCAAACAGTAGCAGGCTGGGTATACACAAACCCTACACGCATACACGGGCAGCACCTCAGAGGGCAATTTGGCAGAGTCAAGATATCAGCGCAAAAGAAAATAAACAATAATAGCAAACGTAGACCCCCCCCACCCAAAAGTGCCGAAACCCTCCCCCCGCAGCCCAACGAGAATTGCCCAAAGCCAACACCCCTCAGCCTTATCGAACAGCGCCCAGGGCTGGGAGCCACAAGTGGGAGAACCCGACAGCAGCATACAGCAGCAGGCAGTATAAACCCAAGCCCTAAACGTAGGCCCAGGCAGCACATCAGAGGGCGAGTAGCAGAGTCAAAAAATCAGCGCAAAAGAAAATAACCAAAAAGAACAAACGCAAACCCCCCCCCACCCAAAAGTGCCGAAACTCACCTCCCGCATCCCAACGAAAAATGCCCAGAGCCATCACCCACACATCTTATCAAACATTGCCTAGGGCTGGGAGCCACAAGTGGGAGATCCCAACAGCAGTAGACATGAGCAGGCAACAGAAACATGACCCCCCCCACCCCACTCCGACCCGTACAGAAAAATAAAAAGCAAAATAAAAAGCAAAAAGCAAACCCCCCAAAAACATAAATAAAAAGGAGTCTGCGTTGCGACCCGTCCAACGGGGATGTGAGTAGCTCGACGCAGGATAGCGTCCACAAGGTAGATCGGAGGAAGAAGCAAGGCGTCCCGAGCAGAGTCACCAGGCAGGACTCAGGAGGGTAAGGCAGTGCCCCAAGACCAAGAACAATGGCAGGGGGGAGTAGAGCTCCAAATGCAGGCAACCCTCGGGTACATCAACGGAGCCGAGGAAACATCCGCAACCGGACAAAACAGCAGGGATACCGCACGGGGCGCTCACTCCTCCGGATCCGTCGCCTCAGGAGTCCCGGCACTCCGTACAGAACGGAGAGGACGACCCGGCAGCCGCCCCCCACGACGGGAAGAGCCCGCCACACCGCCACCAGAACCACGATCCGCCGGGACATCAGGCAAATTCCAATCAGGGATCCGAAGAGCAGGTAAGTTGAGATTGCGAAGGAACGCCGACAGTTCGCGATGAAATCGGAGCGAGTAGGTGTAACCACCCGAGCGCACATTAAGGCTAAAGGGGTAACCCCAATGATACGGGATGCCACGGCTCCGGAGCTCAGCGGTAAGAGGTCGAAGCACCCTCCGATTCTGGAGCGTGATATCGGAGAGATCTTGAAACAGGGTGACCTCAGAGCCCTCGTAATTCCAGGAGCCGACCTCCCTCGCACGCCGCATAATCTGCTCTTTCAGCTGGAAGTCCGTAACGCAGCATATGATATCTCTCGGTGGCGCTGTCGGGGGACCCCTAGGTCTCAGAGCTCTGTGTGCACGATCTAAAGAGATCACAGCCTCGGGAGGTCTCCCCAAGAGGCTGTTAAACAGGCGGACCACAAGACCCCCAACATCCTCAGGTGAATGGGCTGTCTCCTCAGGAAGACCGCGAATCCGCACATTGTGGCGGCGGCCCCTGTTGTCGAGATCCTCCAACCTCCTCCGATAGTCGGCCAAAAAATAGGATTGATGGGCAGAAGAGGATTCCAGGACAGAGGTTCTTTGAGCCAGTTGAGCGGATTCCGTCTCCCGGAGTGCAAGGCGACGATCTAACCCGTCCAGGTCGGCCCGAAGGCCCGCGACGGCATCGGTCACGGTCTGCTTCAATTCCGTCAGCAAAGTGCTGAAATCCTCTCGCCAAGGAGCCGAGGAAAAAAGCTGACGAACGTCCACCGAGCAGGTAGGTGCAACAGGCAGTCCCGTAGCCAAATCCTCAGACCGGTCTCCGGAATCGCGGGAGCCCGCGGGCGAAGGCACCTCGTGGTCGTCAGGGTCCTGCGAGGCCAACACCGCCGGGGTGCGAAAAAACTCTCTAAGGGATGTCGCTGAAGACATGGCACCCGTCCCAGACCCCGACGGGGCCGAGGACTGTCTTCTGTTACGCACCATGAGTGCAAATGATAGCTAGAAACGCTAGTAAAACCGGGGGACCGACGGAGCTCAGGTCTCAAGCAGCCATCTTCTCCAGCGGCCGGCCACGCCCCCCCAACAGATTTTTTTTAATTAAACATAAAAACAAAGAATTTGACGGCAGATAACAACCATCCGATCGCGTCTACTCTGCCCATTTTTCCTGATATAAAGACTCAGACCTTAATCAGTCGTTGGACTTGTCCTAGATTCAGGATAAATTTATGCTTATCCCATGCACGTTTAAGTTCCTTCTCTGTACCGCTTCTGGTAGACAGTTCCATTATCTACTGCCTTAGTTACTAGATACAATGTGCATTCATATGTTGTTAGTTTACCCTACATTTAGCTGAAGATGAGAACAGTGACAGATCTCAGATTAAGGAAAACTGGAGTTTATCATGGTGCAAGATTCATCTTCATGGATCTGTTTAAAAGTAGAATGGGAATAACAATAATAAAAAACAAGAGCTGGAAATACTCTTAAGGAATTTCATGGAAATACTCCCAGTTGGTGTTCATATGGTATTCAACGTTTCTTGCAGTAACATAATGAATTACAAATGAAATGCATTTCAAATGCATTCGTTCGGAATCACCAAAGTAAAATTCCACAATGTTAACATATAGATTAGGAATATAATAATATACCAGAATATTATCATGTTGATAATGTAAAACAGGGAAGAATTCACAAGAAAGATCATTTATACTGTGCTTTGGTAATACTTTTGGGGCAATAATGTCTTTGGTTTCGTGTAAAAGATAAACATAACCAATAAAAAAAAGTGTGCTTAAACATGACATTTTTATAACATGGCTTTTGGTTTTCTCTAGTTTTTGCCAAATTACCATACCTGGCAACTCTGCTTCTCCGCTTCTCTAGCTCAACACCCGAATCCCCTGGGTCACGGGAGCGGGGTCTTGACAGGCCCCACTCCCTGCCCATTTCCCATTTAAATGGGGGTGCTTCCACTGAAGTCAGTAGGAACACCCCCTGACATCAGCGGGACCGCCCACCAAAGTCAGCTGGAACACCCTACTGATGTCAGTGGGCAGTCCTGTCCGTGTCCCGCAAGGGTAGGCTCCGGGTGGCTGGAGCTCAGAAGATCCCAGGTATATTACTTATACTATATTTCTAGCTAATCATGTAACTATGGTATAAAAATAAATCACTATCTCTCCTTGAAAAAAAAATATAGTCTTTATAGGTGCACTATTCACGGGAAGGAGGAATAATGGTTAAGCCGACATATGGCAACAATGACAAAAAAGTTTTATTAAGGTACAAAAAAACTGCGGTAGTGAAAGGGGTTATATCAAAAAGCCATCACATTATTATATGAAAAGAAAATGCTAAAACACAGACTTAATGATCAAGACGTTCCGTACTGTGTCTTGGTGATACTTGGGGCCAATAATCTATTGTCAAATAAATATTCAGTATGTGATAGATCTGGTTCAGCTTTATCTATGTAGCACTTTGAGTTCTAGAATGCATTCCGGGACTCAGTGATGTGTCTGGTCCCTTGCATTAGTTATACAGCAATGCCCTTTTCCATTCTCTCATTTATGGGATTTAATCACAAAAGCCCTTCTGTTATTCTAGCACAGCCAGTTAATGAAGTTCAGATGCAAATTCTCTTGTAAAATTGATTCTTCATGGTTTTCAAATACTATATATGTTGGTTATGGACATTATCAATAACTATCATGATCTGTCACTAGTAAACGTTAACTGTTTGCTGTATATCATTATGTCTAATGTGGTCCATATAGGTTTGATACTGTATGATAAAGAGGGGGTTAAATAATACCTATAAGATTATTATTAACCCTTTTGTCATCCCTGTAAACCTACTGATACGTCCACAAAGGGGATGCCAGGATGGCAGAGGACATATCAGGGCTATGGGCTTTGCTTGCTGATCACAGTGTGATCATTACAGATGAGATCAGAATGGGGAACAAGGTTTCTCTTAGTGCAGATCCTTAGGACCATCACAGTTAAATTAATGAACACACAACGGTAATCGTCTCTAGACTACACCTAAACCCAAAAAACAGTAATTTTTACTTACCATAAATTCTCTTTTCCCCAGTATAGTGGCAGTACCGGCGGGCTTTGCTATCTCCCGGGACAAGCACTTGAAAAGATAAAGGGTTAAGCTCCGCCCCCCCCTACCCTATAACCGTACTCACCGGCGCCCGCAAGTCAGTTAATAACAAGAGGACCATACAGTAGAAAAAAACTTACTTTATTAACAAAACTTGGGAGGGAAACACGTACTGCCACTATACTGGGGAAAAGAGAATTTACGGTAAGTAAAAATTACTGTTTTTCCCGGCGTATAGTGGCAGTACCGGCGGGCTATATCAAGATCCCCCAAAACAAAAAGGGAGGGAGTTAGCGATTAACGGTGTGAAGAACCTGCCGCCCAAACTCCGCTTCTGAGGCAGAGGAAATGTCCAGTCTGTAATGTCTAATGAAAGTATTCCAGGAGGACCAAGTAGCTGCCTTACAAATCTCTTCTGGAGAAACTGATGATCTGGAAGCCCAGGAAACCACGATGGATCTCGTGGAATGTGCCTTAATCTGGGACTGAAGCACCATACCACAGGAGTCATAGGCCAGACGGATGGCATCCGTGAGCCATCTGGCTAATGTAGACTTTGACACTCCGTGGCCTGAAGACCTGCCATGGAACTGAAGAAAGAGATGATCAGATGAACGAAAGGCAGAAGTGCGCTGCAAATAAACAGAAAGAGCCCTCTTAACATCCAGAGTGTGCCAGTCATTTTCTTGTGATGACGTAGGATTCGGGTAAAACGTTGGAAGGACTATAGGTTGGTTAATATTAGTTTGAGACAACACCTTCGGAAGGAAGGATGGCCTGGGATACAGAACTACCTTGTTCTGATGAAAAATGAGAAAATCTTCCGAGGCTGAGAGAGCCTGGAGCTCTCCAATACGACGTGCTGATGTGATAGCAACCAAAAACGCTGTTTTTAAGGAGAGGAACTTGAGGGAGACTTCTTGAAGAGGCTCAAATGGCGCAGAACACATAGCTTTGAGAACTAAGGTGAGATCCCATGGTGGAAAAAAGGATCTAACCGGGGGTCTTTTAATCATGATGGCTTTAACAAATCTTCGAATGAAACGATCTGATGCTAAATCGACAAGTAAAAAATGGCTGAGAGCAGAAATCTGACCTTTAAGTGTTGCCACCTTGAGGCCTGCTTCAAATCCCTGATTCAAAAAGTGCAGAATGACCGGCATGGACGGAGGTGAAGCCTGTAAGTCGTGAGACTGACACCATTCTAGAAATTTCCTCCAAGTTCTTAGGTAAATAGTGGCCGTGGAAGGTCTGACTGAACCTAAAAGGAGATTAGCCATGATGGAGTCTACACCCTGATCTTTCAGGGTTAGCCTTGCAGCAGCCAAGCCGTCAATTGGAACATTTGAAGAGTGTGGAGTGGAATCCCCTTGTTCTCCAAGATGTCTGGAGATAGCGGAAGCTCCCAATGATTTATCGAAAGTTGGCAAAGGTCTGAAAACCAACTGCGGTTTGGCCAGAAAGGGAGAACTGCCAGTACCCTCGCCTTGTCCGTCTTGATCTTGAGGATCACTCGAGGAATCATAGAGATCGGCGGAAAAATGTACGCCAGATTAAACCGCCACTTGATCTCCAGACCATCCAGAAACGGAGGGTAGTCCATCTTGTAAAGAGAGGCAAAAAGGGATACTTTTCGATTTACTCTTGTCGCCATGAGATCGACTTCTGGCAAGCCTACTTTTGCAACCAACTCTTGGAAAACAGACGGGTGAAGTGACCATTCTGCCTGGGAGCATCTGTTTCTGCTGAGGTCGTCTGCTAGTATATTGTTCCGACCTCTGATATGGACAGCCGAAACTGCTTCCAGATTCTCTTGCGCCCATCGCATAATTTTTGAGCATAGGTTTTGAAGGCTGGATACTCTCGTACCTCCTTCTGTGTTGATATAGGCTACTGTAGTGGCGTTGTCGGATTGAATCTTCACCGGTTTGCCCGATATCCACGGTTTGAAGAATACCAGCGCCTTGAAGACTGCATTCAATTCCCTGAAATTGGAGGATTGACATGCCTCCTGTGTTGACCACTTCCCTTGGGCTGTGCGAAACTGGAGATGTGCTCCCCAACCAGTTCTGGACGCGTCCGTGGTGACTACAAGCCATTCCTTTGGCTGGAACGATAGACCGCTTGTTAAGTTTATTTTGACCTTCCACCACTCCAGGTGTTGAAGTACATCCTGAGACATAAGAATGTTTGTGTCTAGGTGTTCGTCTCTTCCAGACCATTGGGATAGAATGTACCATTGTAGAGGTCTCATTCGCGCTTGTGCCCAGGCTACCGCGGGAATGGTAGATGTCAGTAATCCCAAGATGCTCATAGCCTTTCGGATGGTGCAGAGAGGGTATGTTTGTAGCTGTGTGACGCTTCGCTGAATACGTTTGGCTTTGTCCTCTGGAAGGTACAGACGTAGAGACACTAAGTCTACCAGAAAACCCAGAAATCGGATCTTAGTAGTTGGAATTAAGTTTGATTTGGCTACGTTTAGAATCCAACCGTGGTCTCTGATAAGAGCAATAGTGTCCTGAAGATCTGTTAAGAATTTTTGCCAAAGAAGACGCTTTTATTAGCCAGTCGTCCAGATATGGAAACACCGCTATACCTTTCAATCTCAGCTCCGCTGCTAAAGGAGTAAGGATTTTGGTGAAGACCCTTGGGGCGGTTGAGAGGCCAAAAGGTAGTGCTCTGAATTGGAAGTGCTTTAAGCCTTTGTTTGTTTTTATTGCAAATCTGAGAAATCTTCTTGATCTTTCTGATATCGGCACGTGCAGATAGGCGTCCTGGAAGTCTAGAGACGCCATAAAATCTCCTTTGTGAATTATGTGAGTCACTGACGAGATGGTTTCCATCCGAAAATGTTGGTATGGAATATGTTGATTGACCGATTTCAGATCTAAAACTGGATGAAAGGAGTCGTCTGGCTTCGGTACCAGGAACAAGCGAGAGTAAACTCCCCCACATAGATGTTTCTTCGGAACGTGTTCTATCACTCCCTGTTTGAGGAGTTTTGATGCTGCCTTGCCCAGTGTCGTATTCTTTGTTCTTGACGGGTATGAGGAGATCAGGAAATAATCGTTTGGGGTCTTGCAGAACGTGATATTATCCGACGTATCCATGGGTTGTTGGTAGTATGGAACCATGTTTCCCGATACCTCTGAAGGCGACCTCCTACTTTGTCAGAATCTCCTCGTCCTTTCTTGTCTTGTAGTTTTAAATTAAAATCTGGATTCTTTATTATGCTTCCGAAAGGAAGATTTATCCGAAGGTCTTGAATATCGTTGCCTATTATAGGGGTATCTCCGATTCCACTTAGGTTTGATGTCTTGAGGAACAGCTTTCTTAGTGTCAGACATTTGTTTTAACAGTTCTTCCAGTGGAGAACCAAAAAGCTTCTCTCTTTCAAATGGCAGTTCACATAATGAAGATTTTGATGCGGAGTCAGCATTCCAAGATCTAAGCCATATAGCTCTTCTGGCAACTGTTGACAGCCCCATGTTACGAGCAGAGAGTTTGACCACTTTATCCACCGTGTCAATCAGGAATTCATTTGATAATTTCAAATTTTTTAAAAGCTGAGAAAGATCTTTATCTGCCTCCTCCAGAACCTGATCTTCCAATTTCTGGATCCATAGGCCTTGAGCTCTAGCTACAGCTGCTCCAGCTGATGCTGCTTTGCATTGAAGCCCTGACGCTTGGAACATCATTCTATTAGCTGATTTTTTAGATAACTGCGCAATTTGGATATCCACTTTAGGCAGTTTCTCCCACATGGCATCCTCTTGTAGCTTAAAAAGTTGTTTAAAGTGTTTTGAGATAAATGCTCTTTTACTTGGACTTTTCCACTCACGCTGCATAAACTCCAGTATTTGCAGCAAAATGGGAAAACCCTTTCTCTTAGTTTCTGGGTTAAGCAATATCCGGTTCACTTCCTTGACGAATTTTCCCAGCTCTTGAGTTGGAAACCCGGATTCGATTCAGAACTAGCTGAATCCATAGAAGAGCGAGAACATTCTCCAGATGACCAATCTGATATAGATGAATTTCTCTCTCTTTTACGTTTGTCCTGAACAGTCGGTTTAACAGCCTCTTTAAATGCCGAAAAAGTCTGGGATAAATTGTCTTGGAACCAGGATAGAAAGGACTGCATGTCCTTCTGCTTCTCTTTAGCCAGGATGTCTGCTAAACACTGCTGGCACGTCTTCCTCCTGTAGCTGTCTGGAAGAGGAGTATTACACTCTAGGCAAGCTAAGTGTTTAGACTTGCATGAAGCCTTTTCGGGAGGAGCAGGAGGCATTTTCTCCTTGTCAGGTGATGAAGGGGTCACCAGATAAGGATCACCAAAAACCGTGTGGGGGGTTAGACAACACGGAAACCTGTCCTGACACACACTCTTGTGGTCAGAAAGGTTTGCACAGTATAAATAGGCATCCAAATTTCAAATTTGGCGCCAAAATCGGATGATCCAAGCCGCGCATGCGCTGTAGCACGGTCGGATCATCAGTGGAATGCATAACCTCCCGGGCGTGCGTTCCACTGTACTGCGCATGCTCCTCCCCTGGACGTCTTTAAGAAACTGCTACAGATTCAATCTGTAAACGCGGTGAAGATGCTGCAGCCGAGCTTCCACCCGGGAAGTGAACGGACTGCCTGGAACCCCCTATCAGCAACAACCCGTGTCCCGATCGTATCCTTGGATCCGGAGACTACCTGTGCTCGTCCCTGTGCGGGACAAAAAAGAACTGACTTGCGGGCGCCGGTGAGTACGGTTATAGGGTAAGGGGGGGCGGAGCTTAACCCTTTATCTTTTCAAGAGCTTGTCCCGGGAGAGAGCAAAGCCCGCCGGTACTGCCACTATAAGCCGGGAAAAAGGATATTGCAAGTATAACCCTTGTTTTATAAATTGTACGTGGGCTTTAGGTTTTATTCACTCAAGGCTTAGTTTGCTGTGAGAAATCACAGCTAAAAAAACTGTAATGCTAAAACATGGCAGTTACTGAATTCATCTTATGTTACATATAGCATCGGTGTGGATCGTGAGGCAGAGCCTGTCCTGGTGTGTGTTTGGGTGTCGGTGTGGCAGAGCCTGTCCTGGTGTGTGTTTGGGTGTTGGTGTGGCAGAGCCTGTCCTGGAGTTTGTTTAGGTGTCAGTGTGGCAGAGCCTATCCTGGTTTGTATTTGGTCATCTGTTTCTTGGCACTTTACTTTCTGTAGGAATAAATAGAACTATTTAATTTCTACTTATACAGAGATAAAACACCCTCCTGAATTTGTAGTCACTTCAGAGGACATCTGCATATTTTATTAAAAATTATTAGTGGGGAAAAAAACAGCTAAACAGATCTTCATACTTATAACGCAAGACAGTTTTCACGACAGAAACATGTTGTATGACCAACCCTCAGTAAAGCAGACGGTGGTCCTATGTTAATGAACATACATGAGATTGCTGTACACACATAAAACATTCCCTAAATATAATATCCAGAGCAAGCTGTGTGCCAGACTTAATGTCGGTGATCACTGGCAATATATTCTCAGTTTTGTTATCATTAGCGATGCATTATATTCAGCTTCTGCTGTGATATCTACTGTGTTAACAGTTCTACTTTCTGAGCTTCTAATTCAAAATAATTACTGATAATCCTAGTAACTTTGCTTTATAATGTCGTATTCCAGTAATGAACATGGAGCTTTACATATGGCTACATTCACTGTATTATTCCCCCCCCCCCCCAAATTAATGGATTAAATGTTGCAATACACCATGGGATTTATTTTGTCTATTACAAAGAAAAGTTTTCTCCCAGTCACTGGTTATGTGTGCAATCCCTGGTTTGGCAACCTTATTGTTTTCTCTGCAATCATTCCAACTGCCCTAGGCAGACACTAAAATAATAATCAATAAGAGCTTGTTAATTGTTCTGATGATACAAAATTCTGCCAATGTTTTGGGCTGGGATCTGCTAATTAGCTGACATGGCACAACGTAAGAAGATATTCATAGAAAAGGAGCATATTGAAATCGGAAGAAAAAGTATAATAATATCACAAAAGTATAACAACATTTGGCCCAGAAACATATATTGCTAGTTTTGAGAGCTAAGGAAGACATGAAATATCACATAAGCCCACATATATCCATGCCCCACTCTGAATGGCACGTAGGTCATCCTCTGTTGGTCATGTCAGACATTGGGTTGACCAGCGGTCTACAGGGACAGGTCATGGTCCGAATCAATTCAAACCTGGAAAAGTATGGTTTTCTCCTCCAGTTTTACTGGAAATCTATTCAAGTCATCTAGTACCATTTCTACAATATAGATTGTTTTCACATCATTCTTCCACCCTCTCACTTTAAACCATGTCCTTCAACTCGGATGAGCTTTTTTTATTTTTATTAAAAATGCTTAGTTTGACACATTTGAATGCTACCATTGTGTGTCTTCTTTCTGTTTAGAGTGTTCAAATCTGGATTTCCAAGTCTTTCATAATATGTTTAGTTGGTAAGACTCTGTACCATTTTAGTGGCCCTTCTCTCTATTCGCTACAATTATTCATGTCTTTCTAAGGCCATGGTCTCCAACACTGGACACAGTATTCTGAGTGAGTTGACCACATGGGAGCTGCGTTGGAGGTCTGTGCTAAAACAGCACAGACCTCTATTGATTGTACATGTTCCGGACCGTTCTAGAAACGATATCACCAAGTGGCCCATGATGCCACAAAAATGTTTTCAGGAAAACTTTACATGGAAGTCATGTTATTTTGTATAACACACCTCTTCTCTAGATGTTCTGAAGAGTGAAAAAATAGAAGTATTTTATGTAAGCTTTTATAGTAATGTCCAGCCTCTGCACACCCAATCACAAATCCCTTGATTTTAATTGGTTTGACCAGATCATAGATTTTAACCAAAGTGAGAAAATCGAACAATATAAACAATATCTCATACACTCTAAGCAACAGGTGCTTTTAGCTGTTTTTTTCCTTGATTTGTCTTCCTATAAGAGAATTGATTTTTTTGCTAAAATTGCTCTGAAGCTCATTGCATACATATTGTTAAAATTGTTCTCAGCTGATCAGAATTGGAATAAGTCAGGTACCCCAGGCTTCTGCCAGATGGCATCAAATTGAAAAAAAAATATTAGTTTTTTATCTTTTATGGCATTTTAAAGCTGCCTGCAACCTTCCCAGGTGCTTTCTGTAGCTACTCTGTGCGGCTGTGAACAGACTTGGCATCGAAATGCCCTATGAAATATTTATAACAGTTAAACCTTTTGATATATTTGGAGATTTGCCGAGGAAACTGGACCATCACCAAACGCTCTACTGCCACCCGACGGAGGGAATAATTACTTAAAGCTCCAGTTGTATAATTTGATTTCTGTTATCAAAAAATAAGCCAGCGGAATTTACCAATTCACCAAACAAAATGTTCTTGAATTCATTATGTTGAGCTGCATTATTAAGTATCTCTTGATCAACGCTGGCTAAAATAACAGTTTAAGGTGGTCACTTTCCCTACGTAAAAAACAGAGAGATTTATATGGGCTCCTTAACATGCATCAGACCTTGACATGAATTAAACACCAATGTACAAGCAGGGATATAAGTTTATGCAACACTGTATAATAACACACAAGAATCCTACAACACCTTCCACAAATAGCATGATATTACAAATATTGTGGTGTATATAAGGATCTCATCCTACAAAACAGGGAAACTCCTATAAACTTGTATACCTTGTGTAAAAAGAGTTCTACACAAGCCCTTATAAAAATATATTGTTTTATTGTACAAAAGAATATAAAAAAATCAAAACATATATAGTATTTCATAATAAAGACAACAGAGGTTTCTAGGAAACTAATCAGAGCATATGGAGGAACTATGGTTATATATACATAAAGTGTCTCAAGTGCATGTAAACAATAGGTGAATCATAAAGTGCTGAGTCATACAAATACTATTACTTATTACTCACTATGGAGTGCACTTATTGATTCTGTAGACATGTAAAAAGGACTTCAATAAATATATAAATAGTCCAAACAATCAAAAGAGACATCTTGAAAAGTCATTTGAAAGTGTTATAGTGCTTACCCATGTTAACCTCCACTTCCCCTACGCCGTTTCGGTTCTCCTTTTTCAAGGGGTCGCTATTACTGTTCTGAGTACAATTTCATTAGGAATTAAATCTAGAAAAGAACATCTAAAAAAAAACAAAAACAAAAAAAAACACATTTAGACCTTAAGAATAGTTTTTTTATTTCATTACATGGATGATACATTGAAAATGTCTGCCACCTACCAATTTATCTGAATCTTCAAAAAAAAAAATACCAGAAGGAATAAACTGAAAATTAATTAAGAATATATTTAAATACAAACCAAGGATTTTCATTTCCATTAGTTGAACTGTGGCACCACAGCAGAGTAAACCTAAGTAATTAATGTTTCACCGACGGCAATAGTCTAAGGGACACATTTTAGGGGAGGTTTCATTAAAAATCTGCACCAAAAATAATTGTCAGTGATAGAAAATGAGTTTCTGCAAATTCTTCCAGATCCTATTAGTTTGGGGGGGGGAAACCAACTTTAACCATTAGCTGAATTCATTTCTGTGATTATTGCTTCTAAAACTGCAATTTATACCCAGGAGCTGCAGAGAACAATGAGAGATGAAAGCCAACTTTTATAACTTTTAATAAAGGTGCATGAACCAGTGATCTTAAGAGTGGAATTATTCAATATTGTTCTGAATTGTGTTCTGCACTTTCTATATTGTAATGGTAGAACTAGGAATTGTTTCCCTTAGAAAACCTAGAATAAATATATATATGTGCATAAATTGTTGGCACTATATAATTAAAATATGATATTATTATTAATAATTATATATATATTTGATATATGACTTTAGACTGTGTAAGTTGCAGGTGAGGGTATGCGATTTGACTGACTACTTTTGTAGGTCCTCACTTGAGACTTCTAAGTAATTTAAATTTTCCCCATAACATATATATAGTTTAATCAGTTTTAATGAATAAATGAAAAATAAGAAACTGGAGTACAGGAGCAGTCACCAGAACCAATGGGCACCCCAGGACAGAATACCGATATCACATACACTTTTGGGCATGGCTGCCAGGTGGCTCTAGCTCACCCCTCACTTTGCAACCTCTGTCCCTCTTGGGCCTAAAGGTTTCTGTAACTTGATTTGTCAAAATAATTGTATTGTTGGTTGAAATTTGTAGTGGAGGTTCAGGTGGAAGTACAGATAAAGTATTAGCAATGATCAGACTTTTTAAGGAACTGGTAGAATTAAAAAAGGTGGCAGGTAACATAACCCTAATTTTTTTGTGTCTGATCTTATTCAAACACAACAAAAAACTTTTAAGGTTGAAAAAATATAAACTTTATGTGAATCCAGAACATGCCTCATTTTGGTCAGCTCTGATCTAGAACAAGTGTTTATTTTCATGCTCCTTAAACAATCGGTAGCAACTGATAAAGAGTAGAAATCCTGATTTATAATCTCACGTTATTACCTTGCATACCTGTACCATGTTTGTTATGACAATTTTTTTCTGAAATCTCAAAAAGACAATGCTAATGTCCATGATGTCTGTGATGGAATAATGAACCCCTTTAGTGTAAATATAAATGATTGGTTTATGCTTCCTGCATGAAGACTGTGACATACTCTGGGTACGGGTTCATTTAGTGATTTAGTCACTGTTGGGTTCCGAAGATAATTTAAGAAACAAAAATAAATAATTGCATCTGACAGACTCACAAAAGAAAAATGAATATTATAGTACTCTGTGAGTACTTTGTGAGTACTTTAATATGCATTATTTAAAACCAAAATAAATAAATAAATAAAAATACAATAAAAGATTTACCGAAGGTAGAAGCTCTGGAGCTGCTGCTACTCACCTCTTTATTGGTATGACCCCTGATTGGCTGTTTAAAGAAGCCAATCAGTGCCAGGAAAACACTCCTGTTTAAATGAATGGGAACACTTTCTGAGGATGCAAGGGGGGGGGTCTCGTTAGCCCACTCATAACATTCACCCAGCTAGTGTTGCAGCTGACTGGCGGTAGATCACTGCGTTTCTGACTTGGGTACTGATTTAGTGGAGAGCGCCACCACCAGGTGCTCGGCTGTGTTAGCAGGCAAGGGCATGCAGGAGGCATGGCTTTACCTTGATAAAATCAGTTAATTCAACCTGCGCTCTTCAGTTGATACCAAGCCATGCTGAGACTTTTTCATTACTAAGTACTTTAAAACATTAAAGTCTATGCAAACTACCTCGATGTTTTACTAAAAATTAGGATCCCCATAGTACTAAAATTACATATAATTATTCAGAATTGATTGCGCAAAATAAAGTTGAAATCAGTTCAATGCCAACTATTATAGTTTAAGAAACTATTGGCGTTGATATTTAAAGAAAATGTTTTGGATAATATCCTCTCCTGTGGGTAAATGTTGTAATAGAATATCCAAATAGGAAATTTTACTATGAAATAAGCAGCTGTGAAATCTATCATGTGGAAACATACCCAAATGCCTGCTTTATCCACAATTTGGATTAGAAAGTCAAATATAATTTCTGGTCTTCAGCTGATAACGCCTACTAATTCTAACCAGGTTGCAGACGCGTGGAAGTCTGATTCGGTTAATGTAAGGGCAGGTAATGACATGAAACGGACTAAACATATAAAGATTTATGGATTTATACACACAATCCAGATAGTTCTCATACAACTAGGAATTCTAAACATTGTAATTTCACCAACATCTACATTGTCCTCATCAGCTCCCTACTTTTTACCATAGGTAGATCTCAGATATTTATTTGGACTAAATATCTAAATGCCTCTGTGACCAAAGTTAAGATGAAACCACAGCTTCTATGTATTTTAGGTTTATTTCTTAGCCAAAAGTATATGCATACATATAGATTTAATTGATGACAGATGGTAAAAACAGGGCAATGGCGCTTGGGTGCTGTAGGTTCTAGGTTCTTAACAAGATGAAGTTTTTGGGGAGTTATTATACCCATTTACAATATCAGTTAGGGTACAGTTTTACCATACATGGGCACAAATGAAATATTCCTACTCCTATTGGTGTTAAATACTAGCATTCCAGAAAGACCCTCTAACAGTGTCACATGACATGTTCCTAGCATTCATGTTTCACTCATACCTAATGATAATGAGGGAAAAAAGAAAACGCTGATTTCTTGCAGTGGGACAGATAAACTCGTCCCAAATGGTTTTCGATGTATTAACCCCAAGACAAAATATTTTTATAATGAAAAAAAAGATGCTTTTGGCAGTGGAGGCAAAATGTACTTCACAAAGTCTTGGGGAACAGTGCAAAATATTGGGAACCTCCTATTCCCCCCCAAGATAATGGAGTAAGGGGCCTTGTTTACATGTTTGTTACTTGTTAAAGTGGGGATGTCTATACTTGAGAACTTCCTGGAGCTTTCCTTGTTTGGAGTGAGTGGTTTTTTCAGGGGTGGGGCTACCCAGCAATGTGGGTGGGGCTAACCCTGCAAAAGGGGCGGTCTTTGAGTAGGAAAGTTCTTCACCCGGAGACTCCTGGTCAAACCTGGAGCATTCCCGGGAATACGGAGGAATATTACCAGGCTGCTGTATTTAAAACAGGTCTTGTTTATCATCATTTCAATGTACCACCCGGTCACACAAAAAGCTTTAAATGAAAGATGTTTTCAGTAGAAAGAAAGAGTCCAATAAATGTGACCTACATTCTGTGTAACCATTATTATATGCAAATTAATTGCTTGTCTTGAGCAAAAACACAGTTATAAAGTCACTGTATTAATCTCGGTCAACAAGGTCATGCTGGACAAATTTGATTAGAGCATTTAGAGGTTAGTGTATACACTGAAATTGGGAAAAGGTCAATTGTGTTGTAGCATCTGAATGACTCATCTGATAACGTTCCTTTGAGATTATATATCAAAGCATCCGGCACGGGCAATAGGCCAGTGTGTGCAGGTGGAGGAGGAATTAGCTGTGTCAGGAAACTATCCTTAATTTTGAGTCTCTGGCTGCTGACAATGCACACTATTCATGCTGCACGTGGCTTTCTGTTCTGTAAGCTGCCATATGTAAGATTACAGTCAAAATAGTTTTTTTGTCCAAACTCGCCAACAATTATACCTCCACACCTTTAAGGGATAGGTATTAAATGGTAATCAATACCCTCGGGGAGGGTAGATACCATTTATTTACCCCCTGCCCCACTTCTCTTGTCCTTGGGTCAAATAACCCATTGGGAAAGCACTGGACTCATTTCTCCATACATGTGCTCTGCAAGTAAGCTGTTAAACAAAACAAAAACATAAGTATAACTTTAAATAAGTCTGCTTACACCTGAGTCCCACAAGAAGATAAGGTCCATCCAAGCATCGTTTGGAACTCGATGCAATGCTTCCTCCATTGAATTAAACTGTCCCTATTGACTTGAAAGACATCAACCAGCAGCGTCATTGTGTTAGCAGAAATATCGGCAAACCGAGACCAGTAATGTGATTTCCAGTTTCCTCATTTATGCCTATAATGAAAATAATAAATAAATGATTAAGTGTAATAAATAAATATAATTATTCCCAAATAAGAACACTTTCCTTTTGTAGCCAAGCAAAATGATGAAAAAACAGAAAAATAGAACTTTAGGATCTGAAGTGTACTTTTAAGGATAGGTCAAAAAACACTTAGAACATAACATGGAGAAGGAGGCCTTGTCTGGAGATCTGGCACTCTGGGCAAATGCATGGTGTGCCACTGGCCGATAGCATTCCATACTTACCCGATCTGCGGCTTGATTGGCAGATCGGAATCGGCAATGTGCAGATTACTGTGTCAACTTACTGTCTATATTCTGCCCATACCCTACCCATTTTATGCCCCTATGGATTTGTGCACCGTAGGAAGGTAAACGATCTCCACCGCCACCTTTCAGCAGTTGGCTTTTATGTCATTTTTTACGCAAAAGGGAAACTATATTTCTTTCCTTTTTGTCATTTCTTTTTTTTTTTATCTCTATACTTTCTATATTAAGTGTTATTTACTATACGTCACTACTAAATTGACCACCAAATAAGTACTTTGCTTATTATTTGATATATTTTTATATATTATTGAATATATTATTCTTTTTTACCTGGTATATCTTAATGGCTAAAATGATTCAAACGGAAGGTTTTACTTATAATACGGTTTAAGGATTAATCAAGCAACTAAATTCTCAGTGAGTTCTGTGTAAGAACCACAGGGCATAATTGGCCATTTTATCAATAGGTGCCCATGAGGTCATATTGCACTCTTGTCTTAAGGGGTGAGCTTAGCCAAGATGTTCTAGACCTATTGAAGGCAGCGCTGAAATTGATATAATCATCAATAATAAATCACAACGCTATAACATTCAGTTATTCAGAGAGAGTTTTTGGTTAGTTACATGTCTGTCAGTGACAGAACTGTGTATCTGCATGCTGAGGCCGGGATCAATTGAATCTCATCAAATAAGTATAAGCTACTATATTATTCATTGCTAACAATCTTTCTTCTGGTTTATGTAATTAGGCTACCGAAATGAAAACCACATACAATTATTTATTGATCTAAAGTATCTATGTAATGGGTTTATTTGTGTGTTGTGGGCATTAAAGATAGCATTTTCACGGCAACGCCATTCACAGGATGGCACTTGTGGTTGCTCCACGGAGCAATCACAAGGCGATCGGGGTAGGGGGGTAGTGTTGCTGACATGCCTCTATATCGAGGCATGTCAGCAACACAGTTTATGCTAAGGAAGCGATTCCGATCGCTTTCTTAGCTGTTTTAGCCGGCCGCTTTCCTCCCAGGATCCACGGTCAGCCTCACTTGTGAGGCTTCCGTGGATGCTGCAAAGCCGCCAATCGCGGCTATGCAGCTATTTAACGGCAGCCCGTACATGTACGTGGATTGTCGTTAAGGGGTTAAAGCCACAGTCTCGGTGAGGTAATCAACCACCATTTATTTGTAATCCATGTATTCAGATTTTAACAGGATTATACAGAACACAATTTCCCTATAAACAAAAGCCTAGCTCGTCTGAGCACTTACTAACATAAAAGCCCCTCACTACTCAGGGTATAAACTAAACAAAACGTAATCTCACCAACCTTTTTGATGGTTTATTTTGTGCATAGCAAGCCCTGCTGCTTCCAAACAAAACTCTCTCTTTCTTCCCTCTGTCCAACAGGTCAGGCTTTATTGCAGTCAGTGCAGCTAATTACTTGCAGCTGACCAGTGCATTGGAGTCAGCTTAAACTCCTGGCCTGGATCCTGTGTCAGTCCAGGTGCATGTAAACTGCGGGGTGGAGAACCAGCCTGCCCTATATATCATACAAAACCCTGTAAAATCGAGGGGGAATGTATACCCCGTCCACAACAACAACCTGCACCTTGCTACAGTAGGTAAACTATCTCCACCATCACCTTTCAGCATTGACTTTTGTGCAAATGTAGAAAAACAAGGTGATCGCATTCCTCAGCAGAGAGGTATACTAGGTACGTACATACTGTCACTCGTAAATTAAGGTTAGCCCTGCTTATGTCTCCACTTTTTTTTTACCAATGTTGGTACTTTTTTGCCTAGAGTCACCTGGAAACTAAAAAGGGGTATTTTAATTCACATCTGAGCTTATCAGGTTACAGTCAACAGAATTCATTTAATGTATCGTTATTAAATAGTAAAATCAGAGAAGTTACACGGTGCAAATCCAAATTTTTGTTACTCACGCTGCCTTATGAAACTACTATTTCCCGACGAGCGGATGGCCGACCTACATAAGGTTAATGCACAGGAACGTACCTAGGAACTCTCCAGGCTTGACAATGAGTCTCCAGGTGGAGCTCTGCTTCGGCAGGTCTCCAAGTCAGTTTCTTCTACCTCTGATCAGGGTAGCGTCACTCCCTGCCCATGTTCTGCATACCCCCCCCCCCTTTGCCCCTAATCCTGAAGGAGAAGTCCATGTAGCCTGCATCCTGGGATGTAGGCTACCCAGATATTTAATATTTAAGTTTTAAGTTAATATTTAAAATGTTTTGGTGACTTTGCCGGTTTAAATAATGCAATATACAAGGTGTACTTTATTTCTTGTTGAGCAAATTACATGAAATGTTTCACTTTACTTCACATTTTTGGTATTCAAGCTACAAATCCATCACCCTCTTATTGAAACGCATTTAAAAACTAACATTTAGAGCAATCAGAGGGCATCATCACATTGGCATGAAATCATTCATCACAATAAAGCAGATTGTGACAGCCTAAACCCCTCGATTCTCTGCAAAGTTGTAATTTTTATTTTACGCTTTCGAGGCACCAAGAAAGTTTGGATTAATTGTTTGGTTAGCCAACAGCTTTCAGGTTGCATTACAAGCTGCATTACAAGCTTGTTGTCATTAGGATAAACAAGTATGAATACCCACAGCAAACCAAGGTCCTCAGGAGGGAGATGACAGAACTTCTCCTGAGACCACCCGCTTTCCGTTGGATAACAATCAATTTACAAATGAGCTTTTAATTACTCTTTTCGGTAATTATAATTGCACTGCTTTATTTTGGCATCTTCCCAACGCACTCCAGGGAGAGGGACAGATATTGTAGGAAGTAGAAAGTCACAGAGATATTGTTTTGGTGACTTTTCTGTAGAATATAAATATGCAAGTTAAACAATAAACGAAAACAGGACAAGCTGTCTCTCGGTAACACTTTGTGTACTAGATTCAGCTTTCCACTGGTTTTGTTAGCGACAAGGGTGCCGGTCCAGAGGGATGCCAGCATTCACCATAGAAAATGCCCCCAATTTGGAGAATTCAGTTTGGTGCCCGACAGGGATGCAATGCATAGGAAACAAATGAAATGTAAACAATGAACTTAAACCAACATTAACCAACACAGCTGGCATAGGCATACACACTGTAGCCAAACGGAATCACAAAAGCACATGCACAACGAGTGTCCCGCACTTAAGCCTGAGGCTTGTGCACTACGAGTCAACTACTTATAGGTTTAGTTTAACTCTTGCACCATGCCAGCAACATAACCAACTGCTACACTAATGTATTATAGAGAGGGAACGCTGTCAAAATCTCACAAAACAAAGGGATGAGCTCCCTGATGGCCGTTATATACACCCGCTCAAGGAAGGCCCCAACCTAATTTTATGGCAAGACAGGAGGCTTCATATTTACATAACTTCTTTACTCCAACCTCCAGCAGCAAAGAAACAGTTAACATGTCGTCGAGGTGGACCATCCATCCACGTAAATGACTTTGGACTGATGGAGAAGTCTCCCTCAAGGGCAAGGCCCCTCTAAAACAACCAAATGGTCCGCTATCGGGCCCCTCATGTCCATCTGCGACCACTCTGGATCCTGCTGGGCTGGCGACCGAGATACTGGATGCTGCTGGCCTCCCCATGTTTGACCCATGGTTCTTACGTCATCCGAGATCCTCGGAGTGGTCTCCCTCTGCGCATGTTGCCGAATTCCTGCGGTTCTGGCTGCGGCGGCCACTGGAGAAAGAGGCACGCCAGAAATTTCCCGCTGAGTGCCCGAGACCTACGATTCCTGACAAGGTGGCAGAGTGGTCGTGATCCAGGCAAAGGCATTGAGCAGGGCCTCCGGACAGCGCAGGACAAGTTGCTCAACATGACAGGTCCTCTGACCCAGGTGCTGTCCATCACAGATGACGCCTTGAATGATGACTCTCATCTGGATCCCTACTTGGTTCGGGAATGGGCCCAGCGCGCGGTCTGCCTTCTGGGTAATGCCAACGCTGCTATTTCGGCCGAGCGCAGGAAGGCTGCCTTGTTCAAGCTGGACACTAAACTGTCTGAACTGGCGCCCAAGGGGCTGGGGCCTGAGGCCAAAGGCCTCCTTTTCGGTGATAAATTCTTAAAAGAACTCAATCACCATGTCAACATCTTTACCTCCTTGAATAAGGCACAGACGTCTCTCCGTACGGTTTTCAGAAGTGAGAACCGTTTTTTGTCCAGGGCTGGTCGACAGAGGGGCCGGGTCGCCAGCAGAGCTGCCTTTCAGGGCAACAGGCACAGATTCCAGTATGATATGACACGTCGCTTCCAATACAGGAACCCGCTCACAGAGGTTCCACTAGAGGCAGAGGCGCATCTTCATCTTTCAGAGGGAGATCTTCGTCAGGTAAGGACCTACATTTTTTTTCTTCCACATATTCCTGTGGCAGGCAGACTCGTGCATTTTACTCAATGTTGGGAAGGTCTTACACGGGATCCTTGGTTACTACAATGTGTCAGGGGTTTTCGCATAGATTTCCTTTCCCTTCCCTGTCAGATGCCCGCCCCTCTCCCTATTCGTATGTCACGGGACTCGCAGAGGTTAGTTCATACAGAACTCTGTTCCCTTCGAGAGAAGGGCACGATCGAACATGCTCGTGGGGAGCCAGTGTTCGTCAGCAACATTTTTCAAGTGAAGAAAAAAAACGGGGCGTTCTGCCCTGTGATCATCTTGTGAGCCTTGAACGTCCACGTGACCTACCAACATTTCAAGATGGAAGGAAACCATCTGCTGCGCGATCTTCTACTGGTTCACTCGGTTGGACTTACAGGACGCCTACCTTACGGTGCCCGTCCATACAGAAGACAGACGGTTTCTCCAGTTTTGGTGGCAGGACACGCTCTAGCAATTCACTTGCCTTCCCTTTGGACTCAGTTCCACTCCAAGGTGATTCACAAAACGGCTCAAGCCGGTCATGGAATTTTTGCAGGAAAACGGCGTAAAATCCATCATCTACCTCGACGACATCCTCATTATGGGAGGATAATTGGAATTTATATTATGGGCTGTGTACTTTCATGATGCTTCTCTATTTATTGCAGCATGAATCTTCTACTGACGTGTCTTGTGTCGTTTGGATGATCGTTTTTCCGTGGTCCATGTTTCTTATCCTCTGAGTCCTGATGGATTTCCTGGGCTTCACGTTTCGGCACACCATCAAAGAAGAGGAAGTGGGAATGTTTGGAGTGCTATTTATAGACTTTTTCCTGTTTCCTAATTGGTCAATTTCTTTTTTACATGTTAACTGCTTCTTTGCTGCTGGAGGTTGGAGTAAAGAAATTATGCAAAGATTCACCTCCTGTCTTTAATAAAATTTAGATTATCTCTACACCAAGGTTAGAGTAATCCCCAATTCTCAAGCTCCCTCCGCCCAACTACCAACCAGATGTGCTGTCAATCTGGCCCCTTGGTTGACAAAATCAACAACCAGGGAGGGTTGCCTGTCGTCCCATCAGTCATGTAGACCTTTCGTCCAATTACTCTCCACTGGGGCTGTTCTATAAAGGGGCACGAAGAAGAGGTTGGAGAAGAGAAGATGCAAAATTCCTGGGAATATTTGACCAGTTGTTTAATATTCATCCTACAAAGCTATAATTTTAGTATACAGGAGGGAGATGCCTATTTATTCCAAAGAAATGATAAACACATAATACCAGGAAGCCTTACAAAGAAATAATGCCCACAAAGAGGTTTGAGGCATGTTGCATAATTAGCAAGAAGTAATTATAGATGAGGTTTATTATAAGCAGTCAATTGCAGAAGTGCGCTAAAAGTCACCAACTTCACTTCATTATAAATGGCCGATTCAGTTGAACATCCCCAAGAAGAGCTTGGTTGGGTCTTTACAATGCATAGTTAAACCAGTGAGAACTCTTAAAAGGCACTTTGATTGCTTGGTCATTCGTGCAAAAAAAAAAAAAAAGGTCACTGGGTTGGTCCTCCAGATTTTTTTGTGAAGAACTGAAAACACATCTGAAAACTAAAGCATGCAAATCACTATTACATATTGATTACAAACAACAGCACATTAAATCTTTTTTTTTTTTTTTTTTAGAAGATAGAACTATGATAGAAAATGATGTCATCAGCTTCCATTGATTAATTACAACATGTGTTGCATACATCTTTAAGAAGACCAAGACTCCTTATTGCTTCAGCTATAGCATGATAACGGGAGATGCTTTAAGACTCAAAGCAAGAATGGCACAAATTGCAATATAAAAGTGCCACAACTTGTTTAAATCACATACACATCATATGACCTGATTGCCCACGGGAATGCTTTCTACCTTGATTAATGCTTCGCAGCGTCTTGATAGATTTCACGCAATGTGACCGGGTCATAATTGCATTGGGACAAAACTATAGAAATTTCGCCCTGAAGGACCCACTGAAGTAAAAGCCAGACAGATGACCAGCTCTAAGTGAAAAAAGAGCATTGGTAAAAGAATAGAGTGAAGTAGGGAAGGGATTGAAATCTGGATTTGAGTCATATCACACAGCTGTCTGTGATTGCTAGAGGAACACAGTGTCATTTCAAAGTCAAGAGTGTGCCTTCTTGCGTTACATGTCAGTCTCGGAGAGGGATGAGGAAACGTACTTATGGCCGGTAGCCAAACCTGCTCTAAAAAGAGCGAAATGACAAATTGTTGAGTCCGAGGGTTATGCTTTGTTTTTGAAATCAAACAAACACAAGTTTACTTTTGTTTTTCGATGTGAATATGTGCTGCCAGGAAAAGGAGAAGAGACCCAGAATACAGTAACTAGAGTTGCAATTTATTATACAAGATCCTCCGCAGTATTCTTTTATTGTTGAATTGCATGCCTCTTAAATGATTTATTTCGGAATCCTAATTGGCGCTCTATATATCATTTGCATTTAGATGATAGGCTATCAATTTTATTCTTACGTTTGAAACGGTTTCTTTTGTGAAGTAACACATATCATTGTAAAATTCAGATTTTCTACTCTGCAAATTAAACCTCCATATAGTTGTTACGGTGTCAGGTACACGAGGTGGATCCAACAATGCAGGTAAGCACAGCTTAGAGAAAGTCCAGTACACAGTCAGAGTTCGAGGGCAACAGCAGGCAGCGAGGCCAAAAACAATCCGAGGTCAGGGCAGGTAGATCAGGTGCAAAACGGTAAACAGGTCCGGGTTCGTAGGCAGGCAGAGAAGAATCGTGGTCGTTTAAACAGGCAAGAGGTCGGTACACAAGGCAGAGATAAAGCAGAACGAGAAACAGCACACCCAAAGCTATATAACGCTTAGAACGGGCAAAGACATGGAATACAAATGGTGTTTAAATAGGAGAGAGGCACTCACGTCATAGGCCGCGCCTTTGCGTGCGTCGCGGCAATGTACCTGCGGTGCGGGCGAGTGTACGCGCTCGAGGAGGCAGGGCCGCAAGCCCTGTGAGTGGCAGCGGGGGAGCCGCGGCGTTGACGCGCGTGCGGGACGGAGGTGGAGCATGACAATAGTTCAGCTTCAACCACTTCCTTATACTACATGCTAGGTGACACTGCCACGTCCAAACTTAATTTCCATTTCACGGTTCTAGTTAAAAAATTCTATGCTCATTTAGGTCTGTGGGTCCAATGTATGGATTAGTTAGATTGATTGCAACCTGGAATTGGATGGATTCGATGTAACCCGGGCAATAATTTAAACACAATACCTGTAAAAAGGTTGTAATTGTTGGACATTCACCATGGAGAACAACTAAATGCATCTGCCGATTGTCCCACATTTTATCTTTTGCCCCCTACACTAGAAAAGAAGATGGGACCAGACCCTGCTGTAGAGCCAGATACTGAAATACCAACCAGGGGGCAAAAATCAACCTCCCCTAAGAGGCATACAGGCGCACAACTTCAAAGTCATAGGTCACAAAGTGGTTGGGAAAGAAAGAAATGAATGATATCAAAGTTAGTCTGCAGCAGAAAAGAAGATGAGACCAGACTCTGATGAAGAGCCAGGTACTGGAATACCACCAGGGGCATCAATCTCACTCCACTAAGGGGCATACATCACAAAAGTAATTTCCGTTATATGATCTGTAATGTAATTCCATTACACGGATCACCATATTTGTAAGAAAAGTCTTTATGCATACACAATAGCAAAATAATTATGTAAACACATTCGACACTGTAAAAGTGTTACCTATTTACAGGCACAAACATGAAAGATAACATTGTCTATAAGATTAAAACAAAGAAATAGTATATTGTGATTGTAACGGACGTCACCACTCGAAGTCCAAAGTCCTGGGGTATTTAGTCTTCCCTGTGAATAACTGTTGTTTATTTTAAATGTAGTTTGATAAGGATAACTTAACTGGTCTGCACAAGTCATCTCCATGAAGGTCACTAGAAGTTGAAGGTTAACTAATAGCAGGACAGGTAAATGGTGTTTGGATACTCCAAATATAGAATTAAACCAATAACTATGTCTGTGCTTTCCAGACATGAAATGGCTAATTTAGATGAGTCAAATTGATGTTTTTTTGCAATGAAGTTCCATGTTTTTGCAGTAAGTGGTACACTTCTCTCTTCCTATGTGATTTCAACATTTCTTTGGAAAGCAGCCATTAGCATTAAGGTAAACCATAGCAATCATCAAGTGGTACATAGCTGCTTTTAGAATTACATTTGTGAGCACATGGTTCTTAAAATAATCTTTAGATGAAAACATTTATTTATTATAACAAAGTCCAAACTCATTATAGAGCTTCTCTCAATATCTAGATTTCCCCCTGTAAAATTTAGAGTAGAGATCATGGTCATCAAAGAAACCCAAGCACTTTGTACTTAAAAAGGTATAAAACCATCCATTGTAGCCAGCTTGAGACAAAGGGATTCTAGTCTTTCCTCCCAACATTTCAAAAAAGCCGAGACATCTTTGTTTTATGAAGGCTGTTAATCTATGGGTACCACTATTAACAAGTAGCTATATGTATGACCTATCAATAGGTTTCATTTTTAAACAGTAGCTTAATGAAATTAATCCCAGGATATAAACCCATTATTGTTTTTTTCATTGCTGTGGGGCATTCTGAGTAGGAAATAAGCAGTTTATGAAAGGGTTGAGGAACCTCAGCAAGTAACAAAAATCAAGTCCAGCGAGCTGCACGGCAAGTATTGATCCCACAGCTGTGCCTCCACTCGCCTTTACGGCACAAGACGGGAGCCATTGCCGAAGCTCTTCAAAGTCCCTCCAGGCTTATTAGTAAGCCCTAGTCAGGCGCGAAACGCGTTAACCCTGCAAGTCTCCCGGCACAATAGCACTGTCTTTTTTTCCTTTTCGTTGCACCTCAGAAAGAGTCTGAAATGCGTTTTATGTTTACAAAATAATGGAGGTTTGGGAATTGTGAAATGGTGTTTCTACTGCTGTATTTACTTTCAAAAGTGTTATTCATCACAACAGGTGGAACAGCACCTCTTATGGTATATATTTGTAATATATATATATATATATATTTCCATTTAAGAGTACAAAGAATGGTTAGAAGAAAATTTGGCTCACAATCATTCTCCCTGTCTATGGATCTTTTTGATCCTTTTATATATTCACTTAGCCTTCAGAAAAACTGGAAATTTTGATTTTCATGCTACAAGCTCTGTTCTGTGGGAGATTCACAAGCAGGCATGTGACAGCCTTTTGCCAATTATCTCCTGACAGCTGGAAAGGCTGTTAAGATCATAATAGTTATTCTGTCTTGTACTTATACTTAACCACTTCCTCACATTTATATTTTTAATGAAACGGTGACCATGAAAAATTAAAGAATGAAATGCATTTATTGCCATTACTGTCTGCAGTGCCTGACAAAACAGAAGTATATTTTCGCTCTTTAGTTTCTTCCTTTTCATTTTTCTAAATCAATACTTCATACCATCTAGAGATGAACTTTGAATATACTTTCAACTATATGACAATCATGAAAAGTGGAATTATCTTGAATTATTGAATTATTATCTTGAATTATCTTAGTGAACCAGGGCATTTTTTTTTTGTTGTACATTAACGCTGTGTATTAATGGAAGTAAGTATTTATATTGGAATGAAAAAGAAAAATGTATTGGATTAATATCTGGGACTTGTTATTGTGTTATATTGTATTGAACTTTGTTCTATCATGGTTACTAGTGGTAAAAACCAAGATAATTAAAAGCTTGTCGATAGGAGACAACAGAGAATGAGTAAGCTGCCCTGCCACTCAGTCCACGGCCCCACATGTCTATCCAGCAGAGGCACTTAGTAATTAGTAATTATTTGGCCTTAACATGCACCAGCCTACAAGGCATTTGCTAGATGGCCAGTTTGGGCATGGATTGGCTGGTTTTCAATAAAACCCACGGTTGCACCTCCATGGTCGCTGTTCAAATTGATAGCCCTGTGTTACACCTATTATTGTCTGGGAAGAGCGTGCTATGTAATCTGTGCCAGCTCGGCACAGTCCCCCATAGCATTCATGGGTCAATTTGTAGAGATAAGAAATCTTCATTGCAACCAGCCCATCGAGCAGAGCACCGGGGAGCTTGATTACGATCTGTCCCTGGTTTGGGGGACTAGGCAAGCTATGCCTCCAACTGACCTCCTAATTTTGTCTGAACACACATAGAAATTTTTGGAGGCTCCTAGACAACTAGAACCTGATAACTGCTTAAAGCTCTAAATGGTTCAACATGGAAATCAACAATAACAAATTTGTAAATTCACAAAGTGTTGGCTTCCACCAAGAAATATGAAACGTAAAAAAGAATCAAAGAAATAAAGAAATTGTAGGACAAAATAAGGGCACATTTGAGATTATGTCCTATTGTTGGCATTCAACTATGAGGCAAAGATTAATAAATTCAATCTGGAAAAAAACACAAACTGAAAAATAAATAAGTTAAAATAAAGAGCAAGAGGAACAACTTGAATCCACAATAATTCTTCCTCTACAAATTTTGCATTTTTTAGACTTTAATTATTAACGAGAATGTGGACCATCTTGATAAATTTTACTTTTTTTCCCTTCCTAAATGGCAGAAAAGTTTTTAGAAAGCACTAATTGTTAAAAAAAACAACTCCAAGCTTAAAAACAAGTATATGCAATCAGCTGAGACATGAACTATCTGAGAAATTTCATGTTTAAAGAAGCATTGTCTCAAACTGAAAACATACACCAGGGACATAGTCCCAAAATATTCATGCATCTCAAAAAACACTAAGATAACATCAACATTTGGCAGAATAAGTGTCTTTCATTTTAATTATTTCTCATTAAAACAAACATATCTAAGAGGTCATGGCACACACTATTAAAAGGAGGACCTCAGGGAAAGAATCCAGAATAACAAGCATTACCCAGTGGTACATATTACTGAGATGATTCCGGCTACTTCCTGGAAGCTATAGACTTTGAAGGAAATATCTTCTGGCTCTCAGTGTCAGATTTACATGATAAACATAACAGAGCATAATCAGAGTTCATATGCATTCACTTTTGGTTTTGCAATATTAGTTATGTATCTGGACCACAAGTTGTTAATTATTTTTCTATTGTGTTGGTAGGCTTCTGAGCACCAAAAGGTATTAAAGGTAATTTTCTTTCCAATTACATTAGAATCCTGGCCCGGGGGGCAGTTGGGCCTCAAACCTCCCCCCGGTCAGTCGAAAACTGTTTACAAAGTCGGGGAAGGGAAATTAGGGATCACAGGCACCAATACAGCATATAAGAGGTTACAGCAGACGGCATACAGTAGCACAATAACTTGTGAAATCAACAAGAATGCGGGGCACATCCGAGGCATTCCAGACGAGCATAGTCATGGTTTCTCAACCAACACAGTAGGCAGGGAACATCAGTACATTATGGGAGAAACCCCAGCATACAACGCGCGACGACAGAAAAACAAGGTATAGGAGCACATTAGTGAAAACTGACAGGGAACATGACGAGGAAACGTCACCATGAAACCCGTACATAGGTGACATGGTACATCAGCAAGTCACATATGAGAGTACGGCATTCAATGTACAAAAAAATATGACCTACAGTTGCAAAAGAGGGGCATGGCAAGGTGCGTGATATCCCAAAAGGAGGGGGAAAGGGAGAGGAGGGAAGAGGAAGGAGGGAGGCGGAAGGAGGGAAGAGGGAAGAGGGAGAGGGGAAAAAAAAAAAGAAAAAAAAGGGGGGGGGAGGCCCAGAATGAATGCGCTTCGTTCACACTGGTGGCGCGTCAAATAAGGGGCTGACCGGAGAATCAGAAAGGAGCCGCATCCAATAGAACCAGGTGCGCAGGTGCTTAGCTGTCGCATCCGAGGCGGAACACATCAGCTGATCAAGGGTCTGTGCCCTCTCAACACGCTGAAACCACTCCTGTATCGTGGGGGGGGCAGGATCTCCCCAGTGCAAGGGGATCAGGGCTTTCGCTGCAGTCACTAAGTGGCGGATAATGTGCATTTTTTAACTTGATTGTACTTTGGTAATTTTCTGTTTGTTTTTCAATTCTTACTTTGTTAACACCATAAAAAAATTATTTGTTGATCTGTGGTGAATCAATGTTCATATTCTTAATTGTGCATTCCGATGGGCTAATCTTTCATAATTTCTTCTAGCTGGTCCTTTTATATACTTAAACTGGCCCCTAATAATGTATTATTATTGGACACAATACAGCTACTTGGTGTAAAAACTAGGAAAGCTTGAACCAATGGCTCAGCACATTGATATTAATATACTGATGTGATATTGTGAGTAATGTTGTATCATCGTCAGTGTCTGACTCAGTACACCGTACCCCCTCATTGTCTGGTTCACTATATAATGATAGGAGTTACTGTTGCAGTTGTGATAATGGATGTTATATGTTTTTGTCACGAACCGGGTACACAGGTAGAGAAGGAGCCCAGGTGCAGGGGATACTACAGACATGAACAAGACAGGACACCCCTATACAGAAACTAGCCTAGGACTATTTGATAACTATTGGAGATTCCGTCACATCTTATGGCCATAGTATGCTTAGCCCACCACTACGCCAAAGTACTCCAATGACGGTGGGTCCTAATGCTAATCCCTGCATGACAGTGGTACGGAACAAACCAAACATGTAATCCAAACACATAGCACTGAGACATACCTTTAGACTGCAGACTGAGACAAACAGAACACACGGGTGGGGCACATCCTCATAAGGGAAGCAGAACTGAAGCAAAGAGCAGAACTAGAAGCAAGGAAAGTCTCTTGGCTGGAAGCCCTCGGGATGGGGCACACACGGCAGGAAGCCCTCGGGATGGGGCACACACGGCAGGAAGCCCTCGGGATGGGGCACACACGGCAGGAAGCCCTCGGGATGGGGCACACACTGCTAGAAGCCCTCTTGCAGGGCACACGGCACGGCTAGAAGCCCTCTTGCAGGGCACACGGCACGGCTAGAAGCCCTCTTGCAGGGCACACGGCTAGAAGCCCTCTTGCAGGGCACACGACTAGAAGCCCTCTTGCAGGGCACACGACTAGAAGCCCTCTTGCAGGGCACACGGCAGGTTGCCCACTTGCAGGGCACACGACAGGTTGCCCACTTGCAGGGCACACGACAGGTTGCCCACTTGCAGGGCACACGACAGGTTGCCCACTTGCAGGGCACTCGACTTGGGAGTCCACTTAGTGGGGCGCTGGCCGCAACTCAGGAACACGGCAGGTTGCCCACTTGCAGGGCACACGGCAGGTTGCCCACTTGCAGGGCACTCGACTTGGGAGTCCACTTAGTGGGGCGCTGGCCGCAACTCAGGAACAAATCAGGAACCAAAGCAGGAACAGATCAGGAACCAAAGCAGGAACAGATCAGGAACCAGATCAGGCACCAGATCAGGCACCAGATCAGGCACCAGATCAGGCACCAGATCAGGCACCAGATCAGGCAGTCCTATAACGTCAATCTCCAGGCCCAGATTGAAGGGCTGTGCAGGTTTATAAAGGCTGGCTTGATCAGGTAATCCACTGCAGCTGGGCATGATAATCACTCCGAGTGGTTCAGAGTGACAAGAGCAGCCATTAGTGGTTGGAAACGGACATGACCGCGAAATAATTATGCATGGTCCAGACTAGCAGGGTGGAATCATGACAGTTTTATATATATATATATATATATATATATATATATTGATGGGAGTTATACTGGACCACCATCAGGCTCAGCATATATTGATGGGAGTTATGCTGTACTATCCTCAGTAGCAAATTTGTTTTACTATAATTTTTTTTAACTCTGCAATTCTAATATCATTAATTACCTAGTTATTTTATTTATCTACTTTCCTCAAAATAACTATATATAGTAAGGGGCACAATTTTCTGTCCTTACCTCTGGCACAAAAAGCGCTAGCTATGGCTTTGCCCCTCTTATTCCGGTGATTCTTTAAAGTCAGAGCGACGGATGTCACGGACACATTTAGTGTAATGCTTTTTGAGGGGCAAAGGTATCCCTGATGACCTGTTTGGGACCAAAATGGCACTGCCAAGCTCTCTGGGGACAAAGAAGTGGAGTAGAAAATGGGCATTGTTAGCAAGGTTGTATTTGTTAAGGAGAGGATTTAGCAATATTGCAACACCCACCTCGGGCGCAAAAAACATTTTTGCACCCAGGCGTCAGTGACCCTAGGCTTGGCCCTGCTCCATATAAGGGAGAGCTCTGGGTAGTTGGAGTCTGGAAGTATAGTGCTGTACTGCGAATTTAGCCCATGATGTACCAGGTATGTCATTGGTCCTATAGGACTAGCTTTTTGTTATATACATGGCACATACTGTAAGTGGTTGCAAAGGGGTTAATACGCATTAATGTATAATGAGGCTGTTGGCACTGTACATTAACCTTTTAATATTTAAAGGTTTGTTGGATCAAGAATGCTCCTGTCATACTTAGTATTAAGCATCATTATATAAAAATATTAATGCACTAGCTTATGTTAAATAGGCAGTCAAGTAAAAAGGTTTTTGCATTTATTCCAGGTTACCATATGCAATTTATGAGAGAAATTATTTTTCTAATTCTTTCATATGCCAAACATATAAATATTTAATACAAATAGAATTTCCCAGCACTTTGAAATAAAATTTATGCACACGGAAATTTCCCTGAATATTTATCCTTCAAAAATGATTTGAACATGATCTGGGGGGAATCAATTATTGGGCAATAGATCCTGCATCCCTGCATGAACATACGTGAACCAATTTAAATAACCAATTCTGTATTTAAGCAGAGATAGTTTTCAGCCTGGCAGAACTGCACGGAAATGCACTGAAAAAAGTTGAGATCGATTCAATAAGAGGTTAAAATGAAAAAGCAAATTAGAATAAATAAGCCATAACATAACATTAAGTAACATTCCTTTTTATATAATTAAATCCCTTCACACATCATTTAAACAACTTGCAGCATTAAATGAACAATTAAATATGGCACTAAAAACATGTCGCATTACAATTAAGTTTGTGTTAATATTAACCATATGTACTTTTCCTTATTTCTCTTCTCAAGTCTTCTGGTGAAGGCAACGAGAAATAAGTCTTGCTATTAGTGTGTGCAGTTTTCAATATGATCTGCTGAAATTCTTTAGTTACTAGAATTAGAAAATGGGACATCTGTCCTTCCCACCTTCCTAAACGAAGCATTCGTCACTGCACTTCTTGAACATGCTCTATAAAATCCAGACAAGAATAGTGCCCCCAGGTACAGTAATACTGGCTAGGTTGTTGGGCACACATGTTAATACCTGACGATAGCAAGAATAAAAAGGAACTAATCGCCAATCCGATGTCTGCGTGAACATAGAGATCCAGAGGAGAAAAAAATATATACAAAAGAAAAAGTCAGGGAGTACTTACGTTGGATCTATCAAGATTGTCATTCTCAGCCACCTTTCCCTAAAAGAAAATACCGGTCATAGTTATGGGTCGGCGGGAGCAGAGCCACAAATGGATGGAGGTACAAAATGAGTGGAACAACTCAATGGTGCAGTACAGATAATTCCTGAGAGTTGTACACAAAAACTCCCATCATTACATAGTGAGCCAGACACAAACAGTAATACACCATGACTCCTATCATTTTATAGTGATCTAGACACAGGCGGTGGTACAGCATGACTCCTATCATTATATTGTGATCCAGACACTGAGGGTGGTACAGTATAATGGCGGTGCACCATGACAACTATCATTATTTATCAAGCCAGACTGTTGTTCAACATAACTCCCATCATTATATACAGAGCCAGGCACTGATGATGGTACAGCATGTCTCCTCTTATTAGATAATGATCCAGAAGAAGACGGTGCTACAGCATGGCTCCTATCATTACACTGAGATATAGACACGGAAGAGGGTACAGTATAACTCCTATCGTTATTTAGTGATCCAGACACAGATGGTGGCACAGCATGACTCCTATCAATAGAAAGTGAGCCAAATACAACCCAGTGGTACAGCATGACTCCTATCATTACATAGTGATCCAGACACAGAGGATGGTACAGAATAACTCATATCATTATATAAGGAGCTTGACATAGACGGTGGTACAGCATGAGTCCCATCATTATAATGCAACCAAGACACAGACAGTGATACAGCATAACTCCCATTACTATATGCTGAGCCAGACATTGACAGTAGTAAAGCATAACGCCCATGACTATATATTGAGCCAGGCAATATGTGGATTACCAGCTGAGGCTGTAAAACACTGGCCGGTGGAAACCCCAGGAGTAGTAGAGCTTGAATTCCTCAGTCTATGAAGTCTTGTCTGTTTGTGTTTTCATGTTGCTAGATGGTTGGCTAGGAGTAGTAGAGCTTGAATTCTCAGTCCTGCTGCCAGGAGACTCCTTCCGCAGCTATGACTAAAAAAGAAAAGATAAGAATAAAACAAACAAAATATATTTGCATAAAACCAAAATAGAAGTTAATGGACACCGGGTACACTGTTACAGCTAACCCTCCAATAGAGGAATACTCTCTTCCCACTAACATCTTGTTAGAAGTCATGACCTCCCTTCCTTTTGCATTCAGGTGGCCCCATTTACTGGAATGTTCATAGAAAAAAATTAAAATGTGCTTAGTAATCATCTACATAGCTAAATTTGTAAACTGGATGAAAAATTGAAAACTTGTTAGGTAGTGTTTCAGATCCCTGCTTTTTTGCCACAGTCAGTAGAAAAAGAGTGATGAAGTCAAAGAGCAAAAAGAAGTAAGAAATAAATATAAATAAAAAGAAGTAAAATAGAAAGCATAGGACGAGAATGAGTGGATACAATAAATATTTTGTTGATATATACGACCCTTCTTTTTGTTTATTTTTCCATCAAGCTATGGCATGTTATTTGCTATGACCTTTTTTCTTTTCTTTATTATTGAAAAATAACTGAAATAAAATGCTGTGCTGTTGAATTCTGTTCATTGTTTCATTGCTTTTGGATTATTTTCTTATATTATTTTCCTTGATTTACGTAGTCACCCAGTGGCGAATATCAAGCTTCATAGCCCCAAATGGAGACTCTGGGGCTAAAGCATACTCTAAAATGTCTTTTGGACGATGCTATGCTTCTAACTGTGTGGGTACAGTTTGTGCATGACTGTGCCCGAGTGCAAGGTCCATAAACACATGGTAGGATGAGTATTTTGTGTCCCTCCCGTCCAACATCAGTGCCTGACCTCACAAATGATCTACTGGAGTAAAGGGCAAAAATCCTCCCAGAAACACCCCAAAGTCTTTTGGAAAGCCTTCCCAGAGTGGAAGCTGTTATTGCTGCAAATGGGAGACCAACTACATATTAATGTCTATGTATTTAGAATGCAATGTCATCAAAGTCCAGCGGAGGTTGCCTGTGCGCATCCCGCAGCCAGTGAACATTTGCCACTCCCAAAGTAGTCCCACTGCCAACAATTCTGCTGTAGGCCCCTGGGAATCAGCGTAGCTAAATGGACAGGGAGCATGTATGTGTGTGGGTTAGTGCATGCTCAGGGCATGTCCGTGTTTTGATTGGGGTATGTTAATTGAGGGGTGGGAGACCCTAGGTGATATAAGGTGCCCTCTGGGTGACCCCGGTCACTGTCCTTTTTTACAGGCACGGCCAACAGTCTTACCTGCTTCCCACCCTCCCTCCCTATTTCTTGTGTACTACCTTTCTTTCTTTTGTCACAGCTGGCGGTTTGTGTGTCCTTGCCGGTCTGGTTTTGGTAAGTGATGGAGTTTGGATGCTGGTGTAATGGAAGGCTCAATCCTCCCCTAACCTCTGGTGTTTTATTGGACGTGCCCACCGAGCTTGTTGGACGGCTGGTGGTTAGCATTGGTGGTGGGGCAGCGAAAGGTAGCTGTCAATTTTGTTTGGACGAGGGGGGAGGTGAGTACCTGTGGTCTGGATTGTGCAGTGTGAGAGGCCGGCAAGGACGGGGTTAATTCGGTTCCTGTGTTGGTTATGTTTTGAATATGTTACGGTAATGTGTTATGTATATTTGTATATTTGTATTTATTATTTATCGGTTATTGTATATTATTCTTATTGGTTTATGGTGTTTTGGGCCAACACAGTGTTTTATGGTTTTATAATAAAATTGTGCTGTGGCCTGCTTTATCCAATTTCGGTCTCCGTGTCGTTATTTGGTGGGTTAAACTGGTTTTGGGTTTACAATGCACGATACACACTACCTACATACATGGCTTTAGCAGATATGGAGACCTAACAATGCCCCTGTAGCCACCGTAAGCTTCATTTTGGTCATTCAAACAAAAAGGGCTTGGAATATTTTGCAAAACCCTCTCCTATTCACGACATGACCAAGAGAAATGGACTAAAGCAAAGCATTAGAGTTCATTTGGATATGTCAATTTCCTAGGGTAGGCAACCTGGAGATCTCTCTTTTCTGGAGGCTTCACGAATAAGCAGGGAAACGAGACCCATATAGATGTAAGTGGGCATAGAGTAGACAGGTGGGTTTGGAGTGGGTGTGAACAAATGCATAAAGAAAGAAGAAACTGACCAGGGGAAGTAGTGCTTCACCCGGAGAGTCTGGCTTTAATTTATCGAATTTCTCGGTACGCATATGGTGAAGGGACAGTTCCATCATCATTTTGATTTATGGGATGCTACAGATTTAAGTATTCTCTTTTTAGGAGTCCTTAAACATAATACACTAAAAACAAACATTTATGAATTCTTTTTTTCTTTACAAAAGCTTTAAAATGAAATACTCAAAGCTGAGAATTTTTGTAAAACAATAAACAGCTATCAGGATTAGAGATTATAATAGTATGTGGCACAGAATATAACTGTAAAGTGGTCAGAGCCTCACATTTTATCCTGCTAGCACCTGTTCTGTTATTTGTATTAGAAAAGACTATGTAGTTGTTCCTTTAAATCAAGCTACTAATTCTGACATCATCTAGATGGGAATCAATTTTTTTATGATTATATATAGATTTATAGTTTTACTCTTTACTTCAATTAATAAAATATGTAATGAGTTATAAATACTTGTATTATTATATTGTATATGTTTTCTTATTTATTAACCGGCAAATTCTTAGGTACTAGGTCAAGTATTTAAAATGCAGAGTAACTTTGAGTTAATCCCTTTCGGGGTGCAACAAACGATTATTTTCATAATCGATTAGTTGGAGATTATTTTTTCGATTAATCTGATAAAAAAAAAAATATGCAAATTTTTATTTTATTTAAAATAATTTCATGAACAAACTAGGCCTTAAAAACAAACATCAGAATAAAAAATTTAAAATTTACATTAATGTATCATTGGACTCTCGCTTTTATCTCTATAACAATGACATTTCTCTAATCACCTTCTTATGATACTGACATTATAATAAAAGCAATATTTTACAAGAACAAACACAATATTTCTCAAACTAGGTTTTAAAAAAATATATAATAATGTATCTGGGATGAGGTATTCATTGGACGATGCAGTGCTAGAACAGTTGTGGTGGTATTAATAGCCAAAAGTTTCTTTTCAATATCATGAAGAATAATGTGATCACGGTTTTGTTCCACTGACTAAAATGGAACTTTTTCATCAAAAATTTTTTGCAGTAGCAAATGTTTTGATTCCATTATGTCTAATTTATTTAATTTATTAGGGCTTTTTAACACTTTTGCTGGCATTTTAATACAATAATTTGATAAAAAGAATGTTTTATAGTTCTTATTTGTATGGCAAATAGTGTGACTCGGGTATGTATTAGGGGTGCGTGTGTGTACAAGGGCTCAACCACGAGATGCAATATATGGGGCTGGTCTCCAAATATTTCTAGGGCTGCATCAATCTTCTGAGCTTGCCCCATTATGCCTCCTACTTTCTGCCCCCAGATACCCAACGGAGCCCATTGACCCTCCCAGCAGGATTATCGGGAACAGCTAGGCTTGTTTTACCTCCATAACCACCCTCCAGTATCTTCCGCCCTCCATCCTGCCCCATCCTCATACCCCCCTCTCTCTTTAGCATTGGATCAGTCTGTCTGCTCTCTGAGTTAAGGGTTCCTTATACACCCCCCTCCTGGTCACTTTAGCTGTTTCCGGCCCCTTTGTAGAAACCGGACATCCGTATCACATCACATGCGGTAGTTTTTAAACTGACTAGTGACGCGCCTTGTGCCTCGCTTTGATTCGGGATTGTGAGCGTCACGTGACGCTCATTGGTCATTGGTGGAGCACAACCCAGGGCTCCCATAAGACACCCAGGAAATACAGCTGCCTGGCAGAGGATGTGATGTATCTACTACACCACGCACAAGGTGATACTTTTTAGAGTGTAAGCTCGTTTGAGCAGGGCCCTCCTCACCTGTTGTCTCTGTAAGTCAAATTGTTATGTTACATACTACTTGTTGTGTCCTGTCCACCCATTGTACAGCGCTATGGAATTTGATGGCGCTATATAAAACAATTAAAAAAATAAAGATAATAATAATTCTATGGGCAGGCTGGAGCGTCCTAACAAGACAATCCTTTCCCTCCGGGGAATCATATTGAAGCCTGTGTTATTCTTTATTAGGTTCTAACATATTCTGTAATGCTTTACAATGGGACTTTAATCTGATTAATTCCAATTGGTAGGAAGTTTGCGACAGACGCGCATGTTCAGAGACCCTTCGCTCCAGGCTCGTGGGTGGCATCTGCTTCTAACTTCCTTGCATAGAAGCCTTTAGACTGCACAATGCGGGGGTCTGGAAGTGTCTCGTAATCGGCGCTCTGGGGGTTAATATGATGGGTTCTGGTGACCGAAGCGTTTTATGGGAACAAGTCCACCCAGAGGGAGGTATACACAGGCTCCGTGTACCCCATACTCACCAACCTGCTCAACGGACAGAACGCCAGCATGTTCGCCTACGGACCTACAGGAGCAGGTGTTCCTTTTTAGTTGTCCCGCACAGGGGCATGTGGGCTCAGAGCATTAAGAATCAGTTTAAACTTCTTCCTGCTCCCCAGGAAAGACTCACACAATGCTGGGGAACCCTGCGCAGCCGGGCATGATCCCCAGGGCCGTCGGACACCTCCTGCAGCTGACCCGGGCAGCCGGCGGCACGTCAGAGAACGCCGACTGGACCTTCTCTATCACCATGTCGTACGTGGAGATCTACCATGAGAAGGTATGACCCGGAACATGTCTCTCTTGCGATGCGTGCCGTGACCTGAGCGGTAACGCCATAAGCTTGGATCCCCCTATGTGCCAACAATGTATAGCTATCACCTGAGGAGAGTCTGACACTTTTGAAACGCGTGGCATGTAGCCGAGTGTAAACTTGTGCGCCGGCCACCTGATGTCTCCAGGAATGTGCCATTACCTCCTTGAGAACCCATTGAAAGCAGTGTTTTGGCCCCTCGTGGGCTCTGTCTGCAAGAAGCTGAAATGCTTGCCTTCGGTTTTAAGAACACAGGACTTACGAAGGAAAGGAGAGTCTCTCGGTCTCGTTATGCGTCTGGAGGTCCGGCTGTTTAGCTGTAAAGTGTGACCAGCTGGGGGATACCAACAATAGGACAGGCAGGTTCATACATGTTGAGCTGAAGTGAAACCAAACTTACCCCGCAGAGGGCGATATATGGGGGTATGTAACGCGTTATGCTTTATCTGTATGTTACAGTTCAGCCTCCAGCGAAGAGACTTGGGGAAGATTCTGAATCTACATCGCCCTCTCGTCAGCTAAAAAAATCCAAAACCGACGGAGCGGAGAATTCCCCCAACTCAGAGGACAACCGAGTCAAGTGAGTCCGTTCATGATGCCCCACGGGGCTACCTGAAGCCAAGCAGGGACATAAGGAAAGGGATAACCTATTTTTATATTGCCACGTTTATCTAATAATATATATATATATATATATAATAATTGAAGCCGTCTGTCCGTATCCCTCTCGCTTCAGGTGCAATCTGAACTTGGCCTCCCTGGACCCAGCCGTGGTGGAAAGGTTTCTGAAGCTGCATAAGATCCTGACGGAGAAGGGCATGAAGGAGACGTAGCTGCTGAGCACGCCTAAGCGAGAGTGCATGGCGTTACTAAAGTAATGGGAGGGAAGATAAGGTGGAGATAAGAGGTGAGGTGGAGAGGAGCCCCCGTACCGTGGGGGGAGAGACCGGTAAACGTTAACGCGCTTTGTGGAGGCTTCTGACTCTTCTCTCAACTCCCAGAGACTGAAGGAGAAGCAGAAGGAGCAGAGGGCTTTGGCTGCCGAGGCTCATCTGGAGTAATCAAACACCTCGGACTCTGCTTTGTCTGACTACAGCGTGAACAAGAGCACCCCTGAGAGGGAGAAAACGGGTCACCCCAACTGCCAAGTCGAAAAAGGTGGTCCGCGTCCTGCCCCTGCAGGGTGAGCATCAAGGGGCAAATCCAGGAGACTTGTCCACAGAGAGGCAGCACTTCCCGGGTAGGGGTCATCTTTATGGTCGTTGGTGGTCAATGTCCCTTAGTGACCAGAAGTGGCTGGAATAATTTCGTTGTGAAATTCCACCCCTATATCCCATTTGCACCCAGAGATGGGGTAATAATTTGGAGGATATTATGGGATGCTTATCTTTGCTCCCAAATCGCTGGGAATTACACCTTTTCTTTTTTATTCAGCTCAGATGCAAACATGACACTCCAACTGGTAACTGAAAAAGTAAACTTAACCCCTTCAGTCCCAGGGGTTTTCGGTACCTCCAGTCCCAGAGCAATTTTGCCATTTTTGGGGTATGTCAGTTCAGCGTATATACTCTTTTCCTGCAAATAGTGTACCCATGTAAACTATATATTGTTTTTTCAAGGAGAGAGAGCTTTCTTTGAAACCATAGTTAGATGATAAGCTGAAAATTTAGGATGAGAAATTTAGTAAAAACTAGTGAAAATTATGATGGAATATCCCCTCCATGTTTGTTAATTCAGGTGTCCTGATTTCAGAAATACCTAATTTATATAGATTTTCCATACTTTCCCAGCACATGGTTTCTCATTCTCCTCCCTGGGACCCCCCCTGCACCGATCACATTGTGATCTCTAGGCAAGTCTGTGATGACTGCATATGTGCCTCATCGGAGCAATCGAATATCCCTTCAGGGGATATCCTGTCCTCCGATGACCTTCCGGGTGACGTCAGCAGTGACGCGACCCGGAAGGGAATGCCTGATGAGCCTGATCTCTCGTGTAGCGGCAGGGATATCTCACGAGTCCGGTATCAAAATCGTGAATGGTGGCAGACTACCTGGGGGGATACAGGCAGGATTGGGGGTTAATTTGGTATAATTTATGCCTTGTTAAGGGATAAAGTAGTAAATCCAGAGGCTTGGTGCTATTAACCCCTTCATGCCCACTCCCTCCACACCGTCATGGCTTGGCAAGTAGTCCTGACCGTGACACCATATATCGGACGTCTGATACTTTGAATTGGATTTTGTCAGGATTAAACTTGAAGTTCTCATTTAATGCTCGGTTCATCACTTGGCTCAGGATCCGATCATGTTGCTCATGCAATGATGCAGCAATTATCATGTCATCGGCTATGATATGCACACCTGGGACCAACCTGTGGCCCTCCAGCTGCTGCGGGACTACATCTCCCATACTCCCCAGATGTAATCCTGCAGCAGCTGGAGGGCCGCAGGTTGGACACCCCTGGGGTAGAGACTGTGTGCGCCTTACAAAGCAAATCCAGTTCCTGACATGCATGTTTTCCTAACAATGGAAGTGTGGAGCATTGTGTGATAAAGAATTCTAGCTCTGCTGTGTGTGGGAGTGGTTTTGTTTGTGTCCTTTTCCTTGGTTATAAGTCTTATCTCTCAGTATTGCTCCAATAAATAAAGTCTCAACTGTTTTTACTTTCTCACCCTCCTGGCTCCTGGATTTACAGCATTTTGCAAAGTGATTATTTTGGTTTCACGTGTAACAAACACACCCAAATGCTGGGCATCTTTGAGGTGGGTGAACCATGCCACACTTAGGGCACACATTCCGTTGTTGCTCAGCCCTTGTAGCATAGTGAGGTTTGCTGTTGCTGCCTCTAGTAGCCTCTGCTGGCTTAGAGAGAGTAGATTTGTACTCTAATGAATGAATAGGCTGGTAAGCGCTTGCTGACATGTTTGCAGCCATAACTTGAACTTGGGTTTTTGTGGCTTCAGCAGCCTGACACATCTCTACTGCTTTTTGAAGTGTGAGGTCAGTCTCTCTGAGCAGATGTTCTTTAAGTCTGGCATCAGTAACACTAAAAAACTATTTCTCTCTTAACACGTCATCAAGTATAGTCCCAAATTCACAGTCTCTTGCCTTCACTCTAATTGGTGTCGTTCAAACACAACATTTTTCTTCGGATTACAGTGGTCCCTGAACAACTTCAGCCCTGAATTTAATGTTCTTTCAACAGGCAGGGCTGATTCTAGTGTGTTGTAAACCTCTTGCCCTTCCCCATCCACAACATGCAGGGCTATGGCAATCTGAGTCTTCTGCTCCTTCTTATAAAGTTCAACTGCCTCACCATAAATTAAAAGTCTCTGCTCCCAGCTCCTCCAGTTTTCACTTACATTGTCTGTGAACTGCAAAGGGTCTGGTGGTTTGAAAAACTCCATGCTGATGCTGGATAAGCTGTAAATAAAGTCCATGTAACAATATCCTTATTCAGGCAAGTGACTTTTTAAGCACTTCTGACACCATGTATTGTTTTCTGTGGGTAGTATTTAACATGGAGAGCAGGAGCCAGCACTACTTGATAGTAGTTACACAGAATAGTTCTTTATTCAGCTCAGATGCAAACATGACACTCCAACTGGCAACTGAAAAACTAAACTTAAAATGGCCACTGACCATAGAGTTCCCCACAAACAGTCCAGAGTGTCATTTCTTAAAGCAACAGTATACCACAATATTACATATATATATATATATATATATATATATATATATATATATATAAATATATATATATATATACACACACATATATATATATGTAATATGCAGGATAATAATAGCCCATTAATATATATATATATATATATATATATATATATATCTACATACAAACATATATATATATATATATATATATATATATATACCGTATTTGCTCGATTATAAGACAAGGTTTTTTTCAGAGCAAATGCTCTGAAAAATACCCCTCGTCTTATAATCGAGGTCGTCTTCTAATCAGACCTCAAAAAAATGTCCGCTGGGGCCAGGCTGCTTACCGGTGCTTTGGTCGTGAGCAGCGTCTCTTCTACTAGCAGCAGGAGAACAGGAAGCTAGCAGAGTCCTCACATAACTCTACCTCCCCCCTCCTTCCTCTGGGGGCTGGGCCAGAGAAGTTGCTCGCACAGCCGGGCCCCTGCAGAAGTCTTCGAGATCTGCAGTTCAGGTAAGGGGTGGGGGAGGGTTTTTGAGCAAGTATGTGTGATTAATGGAATGAATGAGTATTTAAATGTTTGTGAATGAGTGTGTGTGTGTGATAGCATGGATGTGTAAGGGGGGGTGGTGGTGGTAGCATCAGTTATAGGGCTGCAAACGCATGATGCCTTCTGCTGCTCTTAATGCTCCATCAAATGAAAGGGTTCTTGGTAAAATGACAATTTTGCCTTCAGAAATCATTCTCCCACTGACACCTAACACATCTAGTTTAGGGAAACTAGTGAGAACTATATCTATATATCTATATATATATATATATATACACACACAAATACACACATATATACAAACATAAAGCAGAAGCGGTGTGCTAACACTACAAACATGTGGAACTGTCTTGGGTGAGCGGGGAAAGTGACATGAGAACAGCGTTAAATATTTTCAATGATAACAGCTGTCGAGCCGACAACAAGCCAGATCGCAGAGCCTGCTCGGAGGGGCAGGCTATAAGGAAAGGGGCGGGGACAATTGTCAGTGTGACTGCAGGAAGGGACTGAGAAGCAGAAAGTTGTTAGCCCCGCCTCCCCGCTCGCGTCAGTCACTGGGGAGGGCGGGGAGACTCCGGGCTGGGCGGTGAGTGTGTTGGCTGGGAGCTGATGGCTGGGAGCTCCTCCACCATTCGCACAGTGAAGCGCAGCAGCAATTGAGCAAGCAGGGTAGTGCGATAGAAGAAAGAACTATGAACAGGTTGCCTGTTCATAGCTCTTTCTTGTATAGGCAAGCAGGCTACAGGGGACAGGAATTTGCAAAATTCATCAATCATCCATTTTAATCTAAATTACATAGAAATAATAAGTGTATTATATTAAAGATTGTTTAATTTAGATTAAAACAGATTTTTGATGAATTTTGCTTTTTTTTTCTTTGGCGCTTGGGGGTTCACGTGCGCATGTGCTCCTGTGGAGGAGCCTCCACTGAACAGTTTTGAAAAATGTTAAATCTATTTTTTGTGGTTAGTAGTATGTCAAGAATTTGCCTCTCTTATTTTTCGCAATGAGAAAGTATGCATCCTACAGGTAATCTTATAAAAGAATATGAAATTGATAGCATGGTACCAGATAATGGTATGATGGGTAGATCATTGACAAACAATGCTGATGTATGCAGCCAACTGTGACGTAACTGACTTTGAAAAAAAATGCCCCGGACAAATGGTGAAATGCCCTGATTGATAGCACCGCCATATTTTGTGTGAAAAAAGCACAGGTGTGTAAATAATGTTTTTTAACATTATAGTACTGGTACATCTTGGCATCTGTGAGTCTTACCATTGCATTAATACATTTAACAATCTCTCTATCCATCTCTTGATTTTAAAGAAGACTTCTTTGTTAACTAAACCGATTCGGTGTTCAGAGCTTACATGTTTTCCAATTAACCTTATTTGAATCCCAAACAAATGTTTTCAAAAACCCTGGAAAACTTCTGTTCTGTTATCTTCTCACAAGTTGAAACGAAATCCTCTTGTTCTGGTGCTTAATTCTTAAGCTCTGATAATTAAAACACTAAGCTCAGCAGGACGCTCTCCAACACAGGCATTTGTTTCCTTGCCTTTTCTTCATGTCTTGTCTTAAGGAAAAAGAAATATGGGCCTGAGATTATTCCGTCCAACTGATATCCAGTGGAAGTGTAAGAGATAAGATGGAGTAGAAAATCTTTATGCATTTGCTTAGATCTATTTACAGCTCGAATTGCTCCCAGCATTCCAAAAGGTGCTGGAACATTCTCATACATATCAACGAGGATATTTTTGAGTTATTACCTGCCAAATTCCGCTCACAGCTCACTGGGCAGTTTCTCTTTCCCTGAGGGAACTAGAAATTCATAGATGAAAATCATACACATTTCAATAGACTGCAAGACAGCAACTCCTGGAAGACAAAAGGCATGGAAGCATTGTTTTAAAATCATTACATTATATATATAGTTTGGTATGTAGTTAACCATTAGCCATTCTCTCATCCCAGTACCCACTCAGCATGTTTTAACATTACTGGGAACTTCCAAGGCCACAGCTGTCTCTGAGGGAAAAAAGGTGAACCGGAGAAGCAACGATTCACCTGGAGACTCCTAGTCAAATCTGGAAAGTTCCACGATAATATATATATATATATATATATATATATATATATATATATATATATATATATACTTTTAATATACCGCCATGAAAGGTAGACCACACCTCACTCACTTCATAATCCCAAAACAAAGGGGAAAAAAAGCACAAAATGCACCCATAGTAAGGTTTCATTGACTTTACTTCCTCACACCCCTACTAAGATTCCTAAATCAGTACTGTATAGAATATTCACAAGGACACACTAAAGATGGCACTTTCTAAAATTTCATTTAAAGAACTTCCAGTGATTTCTGTTAGAACATATATTCTAATTATCATTTGTTCTGTATTTATTATTTATTTTTTTATTGTTTTTATGTTATAGAATGAGTGTATTGCATAGGCTACTCACTGTTTCTATAATGCTTAAAAGTTTTTATTAGAATTTTTATCGTTTGTTATTATAATATTATTCTCTGTGTCCCTGAAAATTCTTTCTCCATATTTCTAATTAAAAGACAGAATCAATAACACATTTTCACATTAGGCACAAATGTCGGTATATTATTGTATGCCACATTAGTTAGCAAATAACAAATATTCATCTCCTATATAGTTCTATACAAAGAGATTCCACTTCTTTTCAACAGCGTTCATAAAGGTAATTATTTTAAGCACATGGCCACCACTAGGGTCTTTCTTGCAGGTCCACTGAAAAGCAAAGTCATTTTTATATTTGTTCATTGTCTGTATAGAGGTTAAAACCAGCTACCCAATGTTAAATTAGCTATGTGCTAATATAAAATTTTGAGATTCATGTAAAAATACTTAATTTTACCTGTTGAGAAGCTGATTATTTGTAGTTTGAAAAGGAGCCATAGAAAAATGAAAAGAGGCCATTCCAAAAAATAAAAAATATGCCTGACTGAAAACTTTAGAAACATCCTATAGGCTCATCTAAGACTTCCTACTTTGTTTTTTTCCTGGATGACAAAAAAGGTGTAGATTTTAAGGGTTGTTACATTTTTAAAGGGTGGCAATGATCATCCGCCTCCCATTGGTTAATAGGGAGTACTGGGAACCCCATTTCATCTCTTAATATTTTAGTTTAATGATGTTTCAACGGGCAGAAAATGATGTTTTTGTCATGTCTCCTTTTTTTGCACATTTCATCTATCCATAATTATGTGAAGTGAAGAAGTAACAAATGGTCAAAAGCAATTTAAAGATTTGTATATATTTGACTATGTCTGAAACATAAAATCCACTAAATACATAAAGGTTAACTGTGCAGTTATGCTTAAATTAACATTTTCTTTTTGTTTACAATACACTAAGGTGACCAGACATCCCCAGTTACGGGGGACAGTATCTGGATTGAGGACACTGTCCCCGGACATGTCTCCGGATGCAGGGCCAGATTAATTCACGCAGGGGCCCTGCTGCTTACCTGTGTTTTGCTTGCACAGTGTGTGCGAGTAATGTCTCTTGAATCTGCCTAAAGGGAACTAAAGGGGGGCAATATGCAAGGGTATGGAGGCATTAACTTTTACATATTACTGACAAGCCCAGATAAAATGCTGTCCTGTGGTATGGGGGATGTATAGGCCCATGGATGGGAAACAACTAATCAGATATACATCCCCCATACTGCAGGGCAATATTCTATCAGGGCCGGATGCATCAATACACAAGGGGGGCAGCTGGGGCCATTACATAAATCAATACTAAAGCGAGGGGCTGGCTGGGGGCGATACACAAGGGGCAAAAACACAAAAGGGGGTCAATGACAAAGCAGTGTGGAAAATACTTTTTTTTTTGTAGCTTAGCATGTCCAGATTTGGGTGTGAGTGTGGCAGAGGCTATCCTGGTGTGTGTTTGGGTATCAGTGTGGCAGAGTCTGTCCTGGTGTGTGTGTTTGGGTGTCAGTGTGGCAGAGCCTGTCCTGGTGTGTGTTTGGGTGTCGGTGTGGCAGAGCCTGTCCTGGTATGTGTGTTTGGGTGTCGATGTGGCAGAGCCTGTCCTGGTGTGTGTTTGGGTATCGGTGTGGCAGAGCCTGTCCTGGTGTGTGTTTGGGTATCGGCGTGGCAGAGCCTGTCCAGGTGTGTGTCGGTGTGGCAGAGCCTGTCCTGGTGTGTATGCGTGTTGGTGTGGCTGATTCTGTCCTGGTGTGTATTTGGTCATCTGTTTCCTGGCACTTTACTTACTGTAGGAATAAATAGAACTATTACATTTTTACTTATCCAGAGATAAAACGTGCTCCTGAATTTGTAGTCACTTCAGAGGACAAAACTTTCTAGGCCCAGAAATCAGTGAGAGGAAAAAAAAAGGTTTTGTGTTATTTACTCTATTTCAATCTGCATATTTTATTAAAAAGGATTAGTGGCACTAAATTGTGGCTTAAGGCGTCCCATGTATGATGTACTCCCAATCCCGTCACATAGGATTCTATTTTATACTATCTGCCTCGCACTGATGTCATCTTGTATCACTTCCAGGAACTGGAACGTATTTTGTAATGACATATACTATATGGACAGCATGGGATGGGATACCTGACCATTACACCAACAGAGACTTTGATGACATCACATTCTTAATACATAGACATTAATATGAAGTTGGTCCCTCCTCTACAGCTATAGCAGCTTCCACTCTTCTGGGAGGTCTTTTCACAAGATTTTGGGGTGTTTCTGTGGGGATTTGTGAGGTCAGACACACAATCTCTGTTCCAGTTTCTCCCAAATTTGTTCGATGGGGTTGAGGTCAGGGCTCTGTGCGGCCGGTCAAGTTCTTCCACACTAAAGTCATCCAACCAAGTCTTTATTGACCTTTGCTTTGTGCTCTGGGGCTGGAATAGAAAAGGGTCTTCCACAAAGTTAGAAAAATAGCAGTGTCCAAAATGTCTTGGTATTCTGAAGTAAAAAGATTTCCCTTCACTGCCAAACATAGAAGCATGGTTTGTCACTCCATAGAACACATTCCCACTGCTCCAGAGTCCTGTCAGGACCAGGGCGAGCAGGTCGTGTAGGAGTCCATGTGCAGGGGATACGGGGAACTCTGTCTGTACCCCTTTATGCATGGTGACACTGATATAGGTACAGACAGAGTAGCAGGACTGGATAGGACGAGAGACAGGAGCTGAGGCAGGTACAGGCTCGGGAGCTGAGGCAGAGAGACGGGAGCTGAGGCAGGTGCAGGCTCGGGAGTTGAGGCAGAGAGACGGGAGCTGAGGCAGGTGCAGGCTCGGGAGTTGAGGCAGAGAGACGGGAGCTGAGGCAGGTGCAGGCTCGGGAGCTGAGGCAGAGAGACGGGAGCAGAGGCAGGTACCGGCTCGGGTACAGGTACAGGTACAGGCTCGGGTGCAGGTACAGGCTCGGGTGCGGGCCCACTGGCAGGTAAGCCCACAGGCACAGGTACAGGCTCGGGTGCGGGCCCACTGGCAGGTAAGCCCACAGGCACAGGTACAGGCTCGGGTGCGGGCCCACTGGCAGGTAAGCCCACAGGCAGGTTCAGGCACAGGTACAGGCTCGGGTGCGGGCCCACTGGCAGGTAAGCCCACAGGCAGGTTCAGGCACAGGTAACGGTGAGGCCCACTGGCAGGGCGGACGGGAACGGAGGCCCACTGGCAGGGCGGACGGGAACGGAGGCCCACTGGCAGGGCAGACGGGAACGGAGGCCCACTGGCAGGGCAGACGGGAACGGAGGCCCACTGGCAGGGCAGACGGGAACGGAGTACTACCGGGCCAGGCACGTGTACAGGTTCATGCACGGGTACGGACTTACGCTCGGGTACTGGATCATGCACGAGTACCGGCTCAGGCACGGGTACAGGAACAGGCTCAGGCACGGGTTCGGGCTCAGGCACGGGTTCAGGCACAGGCACGGGTTCAGGCACGGGCACAGGCACAGGTAGCAGCTCAGAGCAAAGGCAGTCCTACAACTTCAATGCCAAGGGCAGGTCTTATAAAGGCAGGCTTCACTCAATTCATAAGGCGCAGCTGTACCTGATAATCAGGTTCAGATCACTCCAGAGGGTGGAGGGTGGCCACTAGTGGTAGCAGATGTATTAACCTGAAGTACAATTCAGCCATGGTTCAGGCAGCAGAGAGTGGATCCTGACAAGTCCAGTGGCAGCATACTTTACTCTCAATCCGATACTTGGCATTGTTGCTGCTCGGCCATGGAAACCCATTCCATGAAGCTCCTGCCACACAGATTGTGTTTGGAACTCTTCAGCTATGGAATCAGCAGAGCGTTAGTGATTTTTAAGGACCACACGCCTCAGCACTTGATGACCCCGTTCTGTAACTTCATGTGGTCTTCCGCTTTGTGGCTGAGTTGCTACTGTTCCTTAACGCTTCCATTTTCCAATAACACCACTAACAGTTGACTGTGAAATATCTAACAATTTCACAAACTTACTTTTTGTGATAGGATGCCAAAGGTGGCATCCTATCACAGCACCAGACTTGAATTCACTGAGCTCTCAGAATGGCCCATTTTTTCACAAATATTTGTAAATGCAGACTGCTTGGCTAGGTGCTTGATTGTGGACCCCCCACTGTGCCTTCCATATTATAAATTCAATTGTATGATGAACATAGAGATATACATTTGCTTGAAGAAAATTATATTTACAAGGTAACACTCGGTTATAATATGCATTAATATAAAAAATAAGTAAATATAATAATAACCTTGTTTTTATAAATTTATACTACAGACTCTGTTTAGCATGTATTTAGGAGTGTCTGGCTTTTTACGATAATAAACCACTATGTTAAGTCTGCAGTAAATAAAGAGGGCAAAATGCTTCCCGTGAACCATTGATTGCTTCATTGACTAGTTATGTTGATGCTTATCAGCATCTCCAGATTGATTAAATTAAATAAAGCAAGACGCACACGACAACGGAGAAACCAGTGCATTAAAATTTTACTCTAACAAAGTTTTTAATTGGATTTAAGTCTTTAAAATGCTGCTCTTGAGTTTTAACACGGATTTAACAAAATCTCTTTTCAGTAATTATAATTGTACGCTTCTTGCTTATATTTAGTAGGTGTTTTTTTTATATTCCATGTCCACTGATCACTTCTACGCCAGTCCTATAGAGTTTTTTTTTTTATGCCTTTAGAGGCCAATCATATCTAGATTACAACTGGTCAAAAAGTAACATTTTCTTCTTGTGGGAGTCGCCAAAAATTTTTTGCCATATCCCAACATGCACACTATATCTTCTTATCTCACTTAATTATCAATAATATTAGCCAACCACATTCGGTGATTTAAAAAAAAAAGGGTAAATAACCATTTAAAAATAAAATTATCCTTAATAAAGCTTAACTAACCACATTCAGAGAATATGTGAGCAAAAGAGATATTGTTGGTTATTCACCACATGGGAGCCATATACAATGTTTTACCAGTCCCGGCATTCTGTAAATCCTATAGGTTTTGACATTATTACCTTATAATTCTAATACATTTCAGTGTAAGGTGTAACAAATGTTAACATGGGCAACATGGGATCAATAAAATAGAACAAAGTAAGCGACTGCTTGAAGCAGCCAATCCCTAACAGGAAACTGATCCTTTGAAATCAATGGGAGCCCTTTCTGCACATGCCCCCTGGGGGGTCTATGCAACCCTCGCCTTGCTCAACACATATAGTGCATATAATTTCCCCATGCATTTTGTAATGGGGACCACGTGAAAGTTTAAAGAGACTACTCAGCTTTTCATTTGGTGGCTGGAGTAAGTCTTTAAGTAATGGCTGTCATATTTAACGTATTGCACTCTTCTATATATTCTTTAGTCGCCAGGACAGGGTATTGATGTAAGACTAGTTGTGCTTAAAGGTTGTGCTTTCTGCTGATACAGCGATAACAGGAATATATTGATAAACTCTATTGATTACTTTATTTGAAGGAACAGGTTGGACAGGACGGTAAAATGGGTCAACCTTATTTTGATGTTGAAAAATGTAGAAGCTGAAAAACATTAGAGAGTAATCTGAAGCAGTAAACAGAAGTATATATGTGTATATATATACAAATATGAACATATATATATATATATAGAGAGAGAGAGAGAGAGAGAGAGGGAGAGAGTAGTTTTATATAATTATGTTACATGCACACTATATCTTTTTATCTCTCTTAGCTATCAATATTAGATAATCACATTTGGCGTTTTAAAAGGGGTAAAAAAAACATTTTAACGGATATAAAAATTGAATTAGTCTAAATAAATTCAGAATATGTGAGTAAAAAGAGATATTCTTGGTTATTGACCACGGTATTCTGGAAATCCTGCAGATTGTGACATTACTACCTTATAATTTTAATACCTTTCGGTGTAAGGTCCAGGATTTGCTCCTAAATTATATAAGGCTGTTTTCTATAAGGTGTCAATAAAATGTCAGACAAGCATTGGATGTGCTTTATAAAAATAAAATGAAAGTGTAAAGAAATGTCTAAGAATCATTCTGTTCTGACTATTTGATAAATGACCCAATGAAAAGTACGAATTGTGTTGTACTCTGCTCTCAGCTTCATAAATGACCCATAAGTGCTACCCTTAGAATCAGTCTAGGGCTGGTACCTTCTGGCCAGGGCAGGCAGGTAAAGCCAAGTGACCTCATCAGCTTTTTGCCTTCATCCAATAATAAACATACACACTGGCATACATACACAGATCAGTCATAACATTTTGACAGTCTGCCTAATATTGTGTAGGTCCCCCTTTTGCCACCCAAACAGCCCTGACCTATTAAGGGAATGCGCTTCACTAGACCTCTAAAGGTGTGCTGTGGTATTTGGCACCAATACATTAGCAGCAGATCCTTTTAAGTTACGAGGTATGGCCTACATGGATGCATCATGGGCCATGGGTTTTCCACCTAGACATTCACGTAATGTTAAAGAAAACAGGATTCCTCAGACCAGGCCACCTTCTTCCATTTGTCTGTGGTCCAGTTCTTATGCTCATATGCCCATTGTAGGAGCTTTCGACGGTGGACAGGGGTCACACTGCGATGTACTGTGTGTCCTGACACCTTTCTATCAGAACCAGCATTAACTTTTTCAGCAATTTCAACTACAGTAGCTTGTCTGTTGGATTTGACCACACGGGTCAGTCTTCGCCCCCCACATGCATCAATGAGCCTGAGCCGCCCATGACCCTGCCAGCTTTTCCTTCCCTTAGACCACTTTTGATCTTGAATCTGCTACTTACCTTTCTGACATAAAACAAGCACATAGTTCAGATATTCACTGCCTACTATGGTGTCTGAAGAAAATATACACATGGGCATCAAAGTAGTAAATCCAGGCTTGAGGATATAATGACAGTGATTTCCTGTGGGAAGTTCTCATATTATGCATACTTATTAACTCAGACTATATAAAACAGCTGGAAGAACTGTAAAACGCTATAAATTAAATGATTTGTTATTTTCTTCTAAATGCATCCTTATATAGAAATTTTATTGCTTAGTAGATTAATTCTCTTGTAATGCTGGTACACTTAATTTGGATGCATTTCTCATGTCCCCATATCTTGAAAAGCAATGTAAAAACACTATTAAAGCGCCTGCTCCCAGCTGCTCAATTATAAAAATAAAACATTTTAATCAATATGCAATTCTATTGTCATTTTAATCTTGATTGATATAAATATTTTTTCCTTTTTTTTCATGCTGTCTATTTTACACTCTGCAGCCCAAGAATAGACCAAGGACATTTTAGTAGTGCTTCTACTGACCAAAATATGAAATGAATAAACATAAATCTGGAAGACTAAAGCAAAACATAGGATAGGTATATTATTTTATAAATATTGGCTAGGGGCAGATTACATGACACAAGGACACATTTGCCACCCTTCAGTTATCTGTAGTACAGAAGAGTGAATGCAGAGCTCCATTATTTGATGTCATAATGACTTCAGGTAAAGCTGGGTAAAGCAATGTGGATTCAAGCCCCTTGCCTTACTCGGCTTGGCTCATCAGGAGTTGAGGAGTGTGAGCCATCCAAGATTAAACTACACTACTCTCATGCTGCATCTGGCAGAATAGGCTGGCTTGGTTTCTACTATGCACTGTATAGAATATACTGGTTGACCCACCTATTCACCTGTAACTCAGGCTATAAACATTTAATTCCACAGAACATGATTTCTTATTCTATCAACTGAAAAATAAAGTACATATATAGCAGTACCCATTCACAGTGCATAACACGATCACCATACACCTTTACATTTTATTAAAATACTAATACATGTTGATGCATTGCCTTCAACGCTCTATTAATACGTAATTGGGTCTATTCACTTTGAAGTGGCGTAGTAATTCGAGTTAAGGGTTAACTCGACTGAGGTCTCATGTTGCAAGACAACTTGACTATTTACTATGCAAGTGCATGCAAGAGTTTGTGATAATTTTATGAGATTCAGACGAGGGTATGCAAGTTTCAACATGAAACATTCCCATTCCCTGCCTTGCAATATTTTTAATAAGTAAATTCCCCATCCTCTGTCCACAAAAATAGCTTATAAAGGGTATTCTGTGCCCCCTCATCCTTATCCTGCACCTTTGACTTCTGAACAGGCCCCACTGACTTGAATGGAGCCTGAATACATAAATGGGGCCCATTAAAGTCAAATAAGGATGCATATATATATATATATATATATATATATATATATATATATATAAAATATGCTTCTGCACAAACTTTTGGATCCTCTATGTTTGGATTCTTTTAATTTTTTGAGGTTGACTGATTATTTTGTTTAGATGAACAAGAGTAGTTAATGGCATTGCAAAGCAAGTCAGTAGTATGTAGATGTACTAACCTTTGAATAATAGAAAAGTTCTTTACAGGTAGTACCTGTAAAAATTGTTGCACATTTCCTTCTACATGGTTCCAATGGCTTTTGGAAATGCTGTCTAGAAATTGGTGCTATGTGTAGTATTTGGTGATAATATACAAATATCAAAGAGTTCAGTGAGCAAGCCTTTAGATTACTCAGTGATTTAGTGCTATAGTCTTTTCTATGGGCCAGCTACTCCTCTGTTGGGTTCCAGACAGGTAGGTAGGCTCTCATCGTGCCTAACATCAGTCTGCTCAGAGGTAGGCTGGCAGAACTGGACAGGAGATCGCCTGGGCACAGTGTAGGTATGAGTACTGAAATGATGCATCACTGGTATATTCTACTTATATAGAGTACTTATATAGAATACTGAGCCGATAAGAGGCGCAGGCACTAAGCAGAGTGGATGTTCTGGTGCAGGGATCAGACAGAAAAGTTTATATTGAAAAAGGAGCTTAATCCTCGATGGAGAGGACTGAGGTATAGATGCAAAACTCAAGGATAGGGTAACAGGCAGGATCACACATAGAAAAAAGGGCCAGAATATCAGAAAGAGGAGTGCTGAGAAAGAGGGTTCTCGAGTGATGATAGTTATTGCAGGCCAGTTCCAGGCCAGAGACAAAAAAAAAAAATGAAAATCAGCCAAAAGGTAAAACAACAAGCCAAAGTCTAAAACTAGTAGTCAGTGGTCCAGAGTTGAGGGAGCTAATTCAAGGGAGGAATGGGGTCAGAATGAAAGGGACATGAATAACAATGGGTGACAGAAACAGTAGCCAGGGCAATGAGGCACAAGGAAATTCAGGCTGTGTACAGCAAATCTATGGAAGAGCGCTCTTACTGTGAGACAGAAACAGAGCAACGGCATCAGATGGGTTCCGAGCTGGCTGAAGTCTGCTTTCTAATGAGAAGAGTTCTGCCTGGGTTTGAAGGACAGCAGTTTTCGCCCCCATCACTCTGCTTTTATAGAACAAGTCAGAAGGACAGATGTAGGGGAACAAAAATAGGGACAGGAATAGCTTAAGTAAACATGTATTAAATGTGACATTAACGATAACTGTGTCAGACAGCATGAACGATCTTTTTTTAACAAACATAACTAATAGAGAAATTCCATTTAAATCTATATTTGGACCCTTTGGAAACTGCTAGGTTGATTAAAAAGAACATTTTGGTGAAGTAATATGAAGCCATTTGCGATCAAATATATCAAAACTTTAGACTTGTCTAAACAAATTCTAAGCACCATGGAATTCTGCACACATGCGCACAGATGTTAAAACACAGTATAACAAGAGTAGTTAAGCCCTTTCAATGTTGGTATATCTGTTGTAACACAAAAAATGTACCTACAGATATTGTAGGTTTTGGCTTACTTTATGCTGTAATTGCTTCATTGCTATAAAACTGTGAAATGTTTAACAATTTTATCAAATTCTAAAAACATGATTTGTCCCATCATAGAACTGGACATATAATAAACATAAAAAGCGGAGTGACTGAAAAAATAATTTCTATAGCCAAACTTTTCTTGTGGTATTTTATTATCCAATTTCCACCAATAAAGGTCATTTTATGTTCTTTTTTATTGCCTGATAACTTACTCTCTAGCTTTGCGAAACAGTCCACTAAAATTGGAGTAGTGTTTTCCTTTTGTACTTAAAAAACCTAGATGTTTAATACCAAAAGAAATGCTAAAAAAAATTAAAAATATTCACAAAAAAATTAAAAATGAATGCTTCTTTACAACATTATACCCGGCAAATCACTGGGTTCACCCAGAGTCTCCATGTGAAGCATGGCTTCCTCCTTACTCCAGGTCATGCCCATTTCCCCTCCCACTCCCAGCATCTTTAAGGGTATCTGGGACTAGCCTGGCCTTCACTTGAATGGGGGAGCTCTGGGTTGCCTACACTTTAAAGTTCCCAGGTATATTCAGCAGTATCCGGGCTATGAATCCTACCGCTGTAGAATAGTTTATGTAATTGAACAGTGGAACAAATCAATAGTTCAACAGCCACCGTTACTGATCTGGAGAGCTAGCAAGTTGCCCACTCTCAAGATTTGTATCCTTTAACTCAGTCTTCTGGTTGATGAGATAGTTATGACCTGGACTCCAGGCTCCTTTGATATACCTTGAAAAGGCTATGCATCAGAGAAGAATCAAGGTGTAGAAACATAGAAAAAAATATATCTGTATTGACTACAAGGATAAGTTAGTGGGGGTAGTGACGCTCTCCTTTGAAGGTTTTTGCACAATACCTTTTGTGTGTTTCACTTGCAGTTCTACATATAGCCACTGGAAGGCCTAAAGTAAAGTGGAATTTTGGCAGTATTCACACCTTGAACTGATGATTTCTATGGACTAGCTATGTATACATTTCAATAAATAAGTGTGGAGCCATAGCCCTACACTGATTAGGTAACTTTACGTGTTGTCAGTAAATCCATGTGATGGGACGCCCTGTACCCCGACTGGGTACTCCCGCCAAACAGAACCAGCGTAAGTGAGGACGCCGCTGCTCCGGAGCTATGCTGGCACTGTGGCTAGCCGAAGCCTAGCTAGACAGTGTGACTATTATCCTGAAAAGAACAATAAAAGTATCATAGCAGCTCACCCCAAGCATCAGACAGCACTCATGTTGAGGTGAAAACAGGAAACACAGGGGTAACAGTACAAGGGGTAATTTACATACAATAGACACAGCAAGCCACAGAAAGTTCTCCATCAGGTCCTCTTTTGCACAAGGCTCAGTATTCGCACTCAGCCCACCTCAGCCCAGTAGGGGGTCGCTATTGTAGTCTGTGGGGAGAATGGTAAACACTGGCGTTTCCCTGACCTCTGGCTGAAACCTGCTGGATATCAGATCCAGGTGCAAACACTGGCCATAGAGGTCTCTGTCCTGACCCGATGGAGAGTAACCCACCACACATAAACCCCTTCCCAAAATGCAAGTGCCACAAATCTGTGTCCGAGCTCCACAGTCTTTAGAGTCTCTTGTACTTTGAGAAACCTGGCACTCCATACCAGGACCCATAGTCTGTAGGAAGGAGGCTGGCACTCAGTCCCCTCCAGTTGCATTGTCTTGCAAAAAGAAAAGGTTGTAAAACATTTCACATATAAACACAGGGTATAAACAAGCACCTTCAGCATCAAAACTGTACCCAATATCACATATGATACTTAGTCTTTAGAGAATATGATGCCGATAGTTAAGGAAACCTCTGAGCCCTAACTGACCATTTTTTCTTATGAAGAAATAATATCTGATACTAATTTGTTTCCTTACAAGAATGACCTGTGTTGGCGAAAGGAATTACCAGAATAGATAAGCTGTCTAATCTCATTACTCTTCACTGAATGAGCAGAAGATAAATATGAATGCATACTAAACTCAGTATGTATGCCTCTGATTTCCTTCAATTTGTCTCTCTTGCTTTACTTATCTTTTCATATGGTTCGTCATCTTCTAAGTGTTCTCCTTTCTATCATACGTAGACTAACGCCCATCATTTTCATAATCTTTCATTTAACTATCCCATCAATAACCGTCTACACCATTTTCCACAGGTATTCCCTAGCTCTGAAGGTGTTTGAATGTGGAAGGCAGATGAAAATATTGTATCGAGAAGGAACACAGAATCGATACTTCCACTAGATATCCCAGGAATAGTGGACATCATTTGGTCATAGGAGATGCAACTTTGTCCAGGAGGTCTGAAACCCATGGACACCTGAACCTTGTTCTTTATCTAGTAAAGGATTATAGTGAGACCTGTAACGTCCTTTAAAGATCCATTCTAAACTGGTCATTTTATCACCAATGATCTTGTAGTACACGGGCCCTATGTACTCATTCAAAATTATATCTCTCTTAGAAGATTTTTCTGCAATGTGTTCATGATTTTATTCAATTTATTTCTATGCTGATGACAAGGCTTGGGATAGAACAACCCAAACTGTGCAGTTCCATCTGCACTAAGGAGGAACCCTGGACCAACTAGGAAAAGGGAGCAAGGCTGGTGGCATGGGTCAAGGAACAGTTATATAAAAGATAAAGCCACTGGTGGGAGGTGTAGCATGTTTAGAAATAATGTTCCAATGTTACAGCTATACACCTGTGGATCAATGGAAAGTTGGGCCTGGTGGTAAAAAGCGTTTTAGGGTGATCTCCCTTTTAACTAGCCCATAAAGCAATGGTACTACAGGAAGCCTAATCGCCCTACTCGGTGACAGGCTCCATACATGATGGTTTGCACTGTATTAATAATCACAAATACATCATAAAATATAGGTGCTGCTACACTATAGTAAAAAATCATCACAGGCTACTAAAACAACACAAACGGTACTCCAACATTTTCGCTACTCCACTGGAAAATACATGTGCATGATTTTGTTTTCATTACTAATACATTTTAAAAAATTAAAATTTTAATGCTTAGCATTTATCACAAAAAACTCTAAACTGTATTAACACATTAAAAAAGAGTAAATAGAAAAAAATGCAGTTACGTTAAGTGACTGACGTAATATCCTATTTTATCCCCTTTGGGCAACTCCTTAACAGATATAAATGTTATAGGCTTCTGGCCTACTGAGTTAAAGTGCCCCATAGGACACAAAAACAGCCTTTTTCAATCATTTTCAAAGGAAAAAATATTGTAAATCACAAATGTTACATGATGACAAAATAACTGTTGTCGTGTTATGCCGTCTTAATACACCTAGTAATAAAACAAAAAATATCCTTGCTTTCTTTTGAACATATAGGGTACTGTATGTATCTCTTATTGTTGATGCAGGTAACTGACTTGTGTGCAAAATAATTACCAGCAAGATAAAAATATGTAGAGAAAATCATAAAGACCTTTAAGGATATGTGTTGTATAAACATTTTTGTATAAAATGGAAAATAACAGCTTCTATTTTTACATTTTGAGTTTTTTTGCCAACATAAATTAATCTAAAAAGCCATTAAATGAGCATATGATCAAGAAGTTGAGGTCAGTTGCTTGCTGGAATACATATTTGTTCTTGTAAATATGGATAACATTGCCATGTGGTGATTTATGGTGAAAAACTAGAAGATCAGAGTCTTTTAAGTAATGAAAGCATACCTGGGAACTCTCTGGGTTATGGAGTCCTGATACACCATACTCCATGCCCATTTCCCCCTTAAAGGGGGGGTGCATCCCGCAATGTCAGTGGGAATACCCACTGATGTCAGCAGGACTGTCAACTAATGTTGGCGGGACCCCCAACTGACATCAGTGGGACCACCAGCGGGTACTCCTGTGTCCCAGAAGGGTAGGCTCTGGGTGGCCGGAGCTCAAAAGTTCCCAGGTATCGATGTAAGAAAGTTTTATTTTACTGAGAAGATGGTAGATATGGAAGGTGTCAGCTCCAGACTGAATCTGCCTCATCGTCCCACGACTTTGGGGCAAAAACCCTGTGACTCTCGGTCAAACCTTAAGCGTTCTCAGGCTCAGGTATGATTATATATATATATATATAAATATATATAAATATGCAGAGAGGCTATTGAGACAGTTCAACATAGAGTGTTGGCAAAGAGTATGGGCTGAACCCTCCCAAGTCCAATTGGGGGATTCCACAGAAGGTTGTGGAGAGTAGCAGGGCTAAGATCCTGTGGGATTTCCAGACCCATATGGACAAGCAGATACTGGCCAATCAACCCGACATTGTGGTGGTAGACAATGACCTGAAGTCAGCATACATGTAGTGGTGCCAAGTGACAGCAACACCAGGAAGAATTATGAGAAACTGGAAAAGTACCAGGGCCTTAAAGAAGAACTAGAGATGTGGAGAATGAAGGCCAAAGTGGTCCCAGTGGTCATAAGAGCACTCAAGGCTGTGAATCCTAAGCTGGGAGAGTGGCTCCAACAGATTCCAGGAACTACATCAGAACACTCTGTCCAGAAGAGCACAGTGCTAGAAACAGCTAAGATTCTGCACAGAACCCTCAAATGCCAAGGCCTCTGGTAGAGGACCCAAGGTTGAGGAAGACATGTACCACCCATAGGGGTGAAAAGGAATTATATATATATATATATATATATATATATATATATAATTTCTATTTATTTAATATAGTACCATAATATTCCACAGCATTGTGCAATGGGGATATATGTAAGTGTGTCTCACAGATAAAGAACATATTATTATTACTTATTATTAAATTAATACAAATTAGAATCTTGTAGCAGTATTTTTACAGGTAATGGAGCCTAAATTTACATGGTGTATGAGTTCTCTCTAGGCATATATTGCACCACTACTTACTTGGCAGCATACAAAAATGTCAAATTCGTCTATATTCTACCAATTTTTACTTTGTTTAATCAATATAAACAACATAATAAATAACAATTGCAAAAATGGCTTAAAATTACTTATATCCTGTAAACTTAAGCCATACTGTATAGATTAATTCTAGCTTTCAATATAAGTTTAACCCTGCAATGTACAATCAGAACCTCCTTCTCGCCTCTTCACTAAACCTTTGCAATTTTAATTAAAATATGAACAAAACTAACATATATATATATATATATATATATATATTTATTCTTAAAAAATGTAAAAAGAAAAACCATAGCAATAGCCTTCAAGTTATTACACTGTCCTGTGTTGTCAATCTATATTCATATTCCACTGCTAGGTTGGGGACAGTAATTTAACTGAAATGGTTATTTATTATAGAGAAAAGCAACTTCCATGTGTAGTAGCTTAGCAATGTGAGACTCCTACTGAGCAGAAACAACATGTAAGAGAATTCTTTTTTTATGATGGCCACAATGAAAAAAATATATTTTAATTTCCGTCTATAGAAACATAAATGCTTCCCATATGCCTAGTTGGACCCGACAGAACAGTTTCGATCACGGAAAGGTCATTGGTTGGTGAGACACAAGTAGCTGAGATAAGAATTCCTGCTGTGCCGCTGATACACATAGACCATCATCCCGCATTGTTACTATGAATCCATTCCAGTTTCTTTTCTTCCATAAACTTTTTTTCTAAGATTATTTAAAACTACATTGCAAAATGCACTGGATGCTGGCAAAAAAGAAATAATTTTTCCACTTGGATTTGCTGCGATGAGCAGCTAAGAAAGTCTAGCCTCGGGGGAAGAATATTTGTGTTCACCCCATGGGGTGATTGATTTTCTTGTCATTTTAGCTCTCAGAAATCTTCTCTTCAAAGGTACCATGAACTTCCGTATCCAGAGGAAAGATATTGTGTTTCCCTGGCAAATCCAGTATCTCACAATACTATATATATATATATATATATAGATCTATATATATATATATATATATATATATATATATATATATATATATATATATATATATATATATAGATTGGAGTCAGTCTTATTGACTCCAAAGAATACTCTTTTAACCCTACAAGGGTGAGTCCTTATTTTATGCTCCACTCACTGATGGTGGGTCATACCATCATTACCGTTTATACTAATGTAATTATATACCTAAGTCATTAATTGGAGCAGGGGTACACAACTCCAGTTCTCCAAAATCTGTGAAAAGACCACAAATTTTAATTAAACCAGCGTAAGCACATGCGTCTCACTAAAAAAATCATTAAATTACTTGTTTTCAGGCAAAGATACATAGTCTGTTTGCGGCCCTCAGGGACTGGAGTTGCGCACCCCTTGTTTATCCACTTTTTTGTAACTATGAGCCAATATGAAAAGCAAAAAAAATCCCAGACACTGATACAATGGATTGCATGCAACAGAAAAGAAACTTTAATCTCTCACTACCCTTCAAGCACTGTTAGTTTGAAGTGTTATTTAACTGCTGCAACAAATATGTAACGTATATTCCTTCGGCTGAACTGCTTATGCAAATGGATGAAATAGAATGTTGATTCTATCGGTTTATTGCATTTATAGTCTTATACTCTTAGCCTCAAACTCAGAAGGATTTCATCATAGAAACACAATTGCACAAACAACTAATACACTGTATTTATAGAGGAAACTATACTTGGAAAGAACACAAACTTCAAAATCCATATTCATAAAAATTCCTCCAACGGAAAATGTAAATTGTGTCACTTTATGTCATGCGGCCAACAATTCATTCCATGCAGTTCTAAATGAAATTCGCCAGTGAAAAATATATTGCATTCCAGTTCTGTGTCTCCATACATCTTATCCACAACTCAGAAAGCCAAAGTAAATGCATCCCTCAGTTCCATATTTTTCACAGGACAGTGCACGTTTTTTAGGCAATGCTCCACTGTTCCAAGTAGCTGGCCATCTGCCCTGCTTTTGTGAACGATAAGGATCATGGCCCAATTAGGGAGATACCGCCGATCTACCCTGACTGGCCCAGGCAACTGTAAAGTCAATGGAGGGTGTTTCAGTATAGATCTCCCATGAACCTCAGAACGTTCTGCAGCTGAGCACCAAGAGGTGGCTCTTTGGTTGATGAAAGAGGAAGACCCTGCAGGTGACCAATAGGCTCACTCACACAGCCTTTTTAACTCCTGACAGCGAACCTACGGATTTCCGCTCCCGTTAACCCCTGCGATGCTGCGTTAGATAACGGGAGTAGAAATCCATAGGTTAAAGAGCCGTGCAAGCGACCAATAGGCTCACTCGCACGGCCCCTTAACTCCTTAAGGTGCAGAAACTTGTCCAGCAGAGACCCCTGGTCTCCCTGTTCTATTAGATAAATGTCCGTACAAGCGACTTTATTGATCGTTTGTACGGACATTTAACTGATAGAGCAGGGAGACCAGCAATCTCTCCCGGCCAAGTTACGGCACCAGGAGTTTAAAAGTCTGTACAAGCGACTCCATTGGTCGCCAGCAGGGGGCTCGTCTGCCATCAGCCATTGCTTGACGACCAATAGAGTTGCACATACGGACATTTAAACTCCTGGCGCCAGAGCTGCTGCGGTACGCGTTAGCCCCGTATTAAACCCTTATAAAAAACGAAGAAAAAACAAACACGAAGAATGTCCACGAATATTTACCCAAAGAGAAGACAGGAACGGGCGAATATTCGTGGAATACGGATTTTTTTTTTTGCCAGAGACAAGCACGAAGACGAACACGAAGAGCCCCCTGGTGCCCAGGTCTAATAAATACCATTTCACCAAGCATAGCATTTCTAGACTAGGAATAGAAGTCAGGTAGATGTTCCACTTTAAGCTTCATCCTGTTCTAAAAGGTTTGCCATATTTAGGGTAATCCTCACCATCAAACCAATGAATTATATCTTGTGTCGGGGTGTCAGGGATGATAATGAAGAGTTTCAGCTAAACTATGAGCTGTGTAAAGAAATGTTGATTGTTATGTAACAAAAACGAGCAAAGACATAGAAGCAACTGCAAATGGAACTCTTGAACTCATGCTCAATAGATTTGCCTATTTCAAGATTGCTACCCGCTTCAAGAGACTGACTGTCTCATCTAATACATCAGTAATTTCCAGATGGTTGAACATGTGTCATATATATGTTTTAGATGTCATATACTGTACTACCATCTGACATGTGTGTAATTTACTAGTAAAACAGCCAATCTGTGCCACCTGAGTCAATGTCTTTAGGCCAGTTTGGTTATCATATCCTTTATCTGCCAAGTGCAAAGTAATAGAATTTTTGCTGGTAAAATACCACTATACGTTATATATATATATATGTTATTTAAAAATAAAAGCACAACACAGAAAGCAACCACAAACAGGATAGATAGATAGATAGATGTAAGAAACACTTTCTATATTTTGATTTTTTTACTTATTTTAATTTCCATTGCATGGTTGCGATCATTGCATTATAGAATTCAAGTCTAAAGAATACGTTAAGGCGACAAAATGTATCAGTTTGGAGAATTGGCCAACTCTGAAGGAAAATCTCCCTATGGTGGTTCCTTAGAATTCATAATTAATGGAGGAATATATTTTTTAACGCACCCAAACTTACCTATTGCTTGCTGTTTGGTGGATTAATATCATGAGCATAATGAGCTGTATTCACTGGATAGGATACACAATAGGATCATACACAACGGGAAGTCCAAAAAGTAAGGAACAAGCGTCATCAAACCCTGAGACTTAAACAAGGAAAAGTTAAATAATGCTGGTAAAAAATAATCAAAGCACTATCACAGGCAATTCTCTGGACCCAAATGAAAACTTGAACCCTCCAAGCTTTTCCGCAGCTCCAAGGGGGCAGCTAATCAATTAGGTTAATTCGCTGTAAGCCCCTTTTAAGAAGCAAACAAAGCTGCACCCACCTGCATGTCTTTTTCCTAAAGCCGCTTATTACTTCTGGTGGCTTTGAAGTGGCCAGAGGCATCTAACTGGGGTCTGTTGTGGTTTGCATCACGAGCCTCCAGGCAAGCATTGTAAGTCCCCGTGATGCGTTCCAGGATGGCAGGTAAGTTGGGGGGGGACATTAACTGATGGCTGATCAGGTTCCAAGCGATCAAAGGAGCTGGGGGGCTGAGGGGAGTCCGGGTGACAGGTCAGCCCCAGAAGTTGATGGAGCAGGAGGCCACCCGCCCGTTCTACCTCAAGCTTGTGACGCTAATGTGAGGTGGCAACGCACGAGCTGTATGGATTCTGTGCAGATTTTTCACCCTCTGGGCCAGTCAGGGGAGATGAGATCATCTCTATTATCTGCATAAATGTGACAGCTGGACAGTGCTGACTGACCTGAAAAAACTGGGACTGTTGGGAGGTATGCCATGGCAATAAGTTAAATATAGTTGAATGTGATATTGATTTTCACTAGGAGTAGGATTCTTTGATTTTTTAGTTATTTCTAAATTACTTAATTTCTACCCTTGCACTATAATCTTTTTTTCTCACTTAAAGGCAAAATCAACCATAGAAAATCCTATTGCACTTGCTTGCAATGTTGCTTCTGGTTGCAATGGTAGTTATCATATACGACCTTTGGGAGCTTCACAGCCATCAAGACCTAGAAAAATGCCTGTTTTCCATAATCTACAGTCTACTAACTCTTCTTTCTTCTGTCCTTTCTGAAATGCTTTGAATTCCAACACAATCATCACAAGCAGGATGATAGGGATAGAAAACAATGGAATAATAAGTACTAATATGCATAAATACATTATTCTACATATTCTATACATTTTTCTATTGAGCGGCAGATTCAGGTCCTCTCAAACAAATATAACTGCAGGGAAACATATGGATTAAATTTTCTTTTATTCTTAAATCATATTTTCCATTTTTTTCCTAGCCATGCCTGCTTTGTGATTGCATTTTTTTCTCCAAACTGTCTCAACATCTGCCTCTAACAACTAGAAAGAATGCGAATTGAACAAAGGAACCTGAAATGTATAGGGTAACGCATACCCACTGTGCCACAATTATATAGCAAACGTGCAGATATAGCCTTGCACTTATTTGGCCATTTTCTTCTACAATATTTCTTCATTAAGTAAACAAAAACCCATCGAAGAATATGGAAATTGTTATTTGTCTGTGATAACTTATCTTGGAAAAAAAAATAAGTTGAAAGGGATGTTCTCCTTCAGCGTAAAATACAGTTAATCTTCTTTTGCTCCAATAAACTCCCTTTATCTGGAGACCACCATCTGTAGGCCGCCATTGTTGTCAGTCATGTGATATTTTGGGTGAGTTTCATGCTCAGACACCACACTGAGATGATTCTTTATGGGAATGCTAATGAAGTCTGTTCCTCCATATACTTTAATTAGTCAGAGTGTCAGGATGTATGATTAAGACTAAGCCATTCTATTGTTTCCCACAGACAGCAAAATAAAGAGTCAGGGTGTTTATCCAGTATATTGGGCTAAGTTAACAGAGCTGGAACTCAAAGAATCGGCTAAGCTGAAAACATTATATATTTTTAAAAATAACAGAATAATTATTTTGTCACAAAATGAGCGGGAGTTCCCCTCCTAGGAGTGCTAAATCTATATGATGAAATACACAGGGCTATAAGCCCAGAGTAATAATTTGTCTTTGTTAAAACACAATGCATTCGGCAAACTCGTGCTTATCGTGATTGTGTGATAGTGGGCATAAAAGTGCTATCATTCAAGATTAATGTTAAGTGTGTTCAGCAAACACATGCCTGCATTTCCAAAATGTGAAAATAATATTTAAATGCCTGAACTTTTTCAGTATGGTGCCTAAGAAGTGCTCGACTAAGGATGTGTTCTCCAGAGATACATGCTGTCAAATGTTGTTTATAACAGAGGCATTCTAAAAAGTAACAGCAGAGCTATTCAAATCTCTAACAGACGAAGAACATCGGTCCCAGAGAAATACAGATTTGCATTTGCTTTTAATGTCTTTAGGGAACCAACATAAGTTATGTTAGAAAATGCTAAATATTTTGATCCATTAGCTCACTGAAAAGAGTTGTTCTAAAAATACATTATTTAACCAATTCTATTTTTTTTTATTTAAGTAAATTCTAAGTTATTTTATTTACTACATGCGTATAATTAGAATGCGTATAGTGGTTACAGTGGTTATCAAGCTTATCAGGGTTAAAAAAGGTTTCAAATTTACCTAGAGTATTTGGCACCTGGGGCGGATCCTGTATGTGGCACCCCCCCAACACTTTAAAACTGCATAGCTTCTACCGTTATATACCGGCGCAGACACTGAAGGTGGTACAGCATAACACTTACTGTTATCATTATATACTGATGCAGACATTGACGGTGGTACAGCATAACACTTATCACTATATACTGAGGCAGAAATTGACGGTGGTACAGCATAACACCTATCACTATATACTGAGGCAGACATTGACGGTTGTACAGCATAACACCTACCATTATATACTGAGGCAGACAATGACGGTGGTACAACATAACACCTATCACTATATACTGAGGCACACATTGACGGTGGTACAGCGTAATCCCTATCACTATACATTGAGCCAGACATTGACAATAGTGCAGCATAACTTCTATCACTATATACTAAGCCAAACATTGATGTGGTGTAGGCCTACCACTTCATTAGTAGTAGGGATGCACCGAAACTAATTCTGGACTGAAACCGAAAATGCAGCATTTACCTGGCCGAAACCGAATATGGGCCCCCCCACACTATAAAAAAAAAATCTAACACTTTTATTTCAAGTAACACACCAAAATAGGACAAAACAATTAAATAACAATATTAATATATATATATATATATTTATATATATGATTGTTAACAGCAATCACATTTCTATCATGCCCAGGCATACCCAGATTCCAGGATGTACTCGCAGACTTGGCATGATAGGAGTATGATTGCCCTATCTACCCCTTCTCACTCCCTTTTGTCCTACCTACCCCTTCTCACTCCCTTCTCCCTATCTACCCCCTATCCCCCCGTCTCACTCCCTTCTCCCTATCTACCCCCTCCTAACTATCTACCCTCTCCCACTTTGAAGTTCACTTACCTTTCAGGAGTCCTGCGGTGGGGGTGCAAGGCCTCTGTCTCCCAGCTCTGCCACTGTATGGAACAGTATAGAGTGATGGGAGTTATGATGTACTAGAGCATAATTATATAATGAAAAATACATTGGAAATGGTACAGTATAACACCCATCACTCTCACACACTTACCAATCCGCACATATACCAATCCACACACATACCAATCCACACACACACCAATCCACACATACACCAGTGCAGACATACACCAATCCACACACACACCAATCCACACACATACCAATCCAGACATATACCAATCCACACATATACCAACCCACACGCATACCAACCCACACGCATACCAACCCACACGCATACCAATCCACACGCATACCAATCCACACGCATACCAATCCACACACATACCAATCCACACACATACCAATCCACACATATACAAATCCACACATATACCAATCCACACATATACCAATCCACACACATACACCAATCCACACATATACCAATCCAAACATATACCAATCCACACACATACCAATCCACACACATACCAATCAACTCTCACTCACTGAATGCTTTCCTACCTTTCCTCTTTTCTCCTTACAGCTTCTTTTCCTCCTCTTCTTCAGTTCTTCTGTCTTCTTCCGGGTCAGAGGGCACGGACGGCAGTGGGCGCGGCTTCAGTGTTGTGCGCCGGGATCTGACAACAAATCCCGGCGCACAGCAGCTGTTGCCGCGCGGATCGCAAGGGAGCGATATCGGAGGTCTTTAACAGACCTCCGGCTCCCTTGAGTGGTTTTAAGCCGGGTTCAAGGGTTGAACCCGGCTTAAAATCACTCAAGTGAGCCAGAGGTCTGCTAAAGACCTCCGATACCGCTCCTTTGCGAGCCTGCTCCTCCAGCGGCGGACATTGCTGTCCGTCTCTGGAGGGGTGCCGGCAAGTTGGCACCCCCTGATGAGCGGCACCCGGTGCGGACCGCCCCCCCCCACCCCCCCGCTAGGTACGCTACTGGGTACACAAGATGTCCAGTGGCTCTGGTATTCATTTCGTCGGAGATCAGGAATTAAACCTCACCTTACCAACTATGAAAGAAATACATTCTTAGTTTCAATTGAATGTACTACCAAGATATAAACTGTATTTAAATCCCATTAGGAGACTGGAGGATTGGAGTTGGGGGAAGGCTGCCTTCAAACATTGGATCCAGTGGAGACATTAAATAAGCAGGTTCACCAGAATGCAAGGAGTCCACCAACACCCAGGGAATGTACAGGACATATGGCTGACCACCACAGAACTGGTTCAGAGACCCAGAAACAAGCCAGGAGTAAACGTGACCCCTGGGAACGCATTTGCCAGCAATAAATTTGAGAACAGCATCTTAACCCAAAGGATTCCCAGGAAGAGACAATGAGAACCCCAGAGGGGAAGAAAACAGAAGGCTAAAGTGTTCATGTACAAAGACAAGCTGTAAAGCAGACTATATACTGGACATATACAGAATATATGGGTTAACTGAAAGCTGATGGAAGTCGGACATAGTGGTGTAAAGAGGACTGCTTCCTGCGTAATTTTAATCTCCACCAACAGTGAAAGGGGGTCCTGGATCCAGTCCATGTGGCTATTCTCTACTTATTCTCTATATATATTGAATCACATTGGAGGGTTCTTAAATTGTATTAATTAGTCTTTGTTGTAGATTAAAATGAGCCCAGCAGCAGAATAATAAACTTCCCTGTAGCATATAATGTCATCTTCATTGCATCGCTTACAAACCTTATTTCATGCAATAAAAATTGTAGATAAAGAACTAGTGTCTGATCAAATCAGCAGGGAAATAGCAGCTCATGATCAAGTTCTATGGAAGCTTCTAACTTACAGATATTTTCTAAAGGGACACAGATGTGGGATCAGTACATTTCTTAGCGACGACAAAATAAAGATCAATATAAAAAAGGCTTTAAATGTGCAAAATCCATTTTATACCACACCGGTTTTAGTGAATAGAAGTTATTAAGGAGCACATTTTACACCATTGAATTGAAATAGTATCTAAAGCAAATAGAATTAATCGGCTTTTAACGTCTAGGCAGATAAAATGTTTTCAATGGAATAAAGAGGGGATGTGTTCGTGTTTGAAAGAAGTATCAAGGAGTTCAATTTATTAGGAAAATTCTTTGGATGTACTCATAGCTTAGTTGTGCATACACTCTCTATATGTACATCTTTGCAAAAAAATACATTTTAGTTTTTTATCAGAGCATTGTGACTGTCTAACAATAGGAACTATAATCATATCAGAATTTTTGGGGCCAAACAAGGTGCACTTGGAAGCACTAGCAGACCTAAACTGTGGAGGCCGTAGGGCATACATACTTCTTGGGTTCTCTGCCCAGCTAGGTCGTTCATGCACACACCCCATATCTGATTAGCACTTCTGACCAGGGTGCAAAGCCATTTTGTTGGTTTCCAGCAGAGAGCAAAGGACATACGAATCTCTGTGACACAGACCAATGCCTTCCCGCCATGCTAGCTGAAGGAAATTGTGTCACTAAGGGCCAGGCTGGGAATGACTAAGTGGTCCTGGCACTTTCATGTGTTAACTTTTTATACTTGAACAAAACGCGTCCATGTTGTACAGGATCCTATCTGCTGCTGGAGTGGCAGATTGGGAAAGTATGAGGTGCTATTGGCAAGCGTTTGACCGCCGTGCAAGGTGGCCAGTCCAGGCCTGGTGTCGTCCATGCCGCTACCACTCTACAGAGCTCTTCTGATTGTATATGTGGATTAGGAGATAGCAGGTGCAAGTTCTGTTTCATGGAGCCACAGATCCCCTGCCTTTTCCAATAGACATTCTGGACTGAGTTTGTTGTAGTTAAAGAACAGCAACACTGCAGATTATCGAGGAAGGCAGCAGCAACGTCCTGGGACATCCTGCTAGACCCCCTGGTTCACGTTACACTGGTGGCAACGTTGGTATCTGATACTCTTTGCGGCGGGTCCAAATCACCTCCTGCGACAAACTCATGATGGATGCACAGCATCTCCAGTGCTGCTATGTAACAGACGAAGAGAGGTCCTTAAACACTTGAGCCTACTAGACAGTAATACCAGCAAGTTCGGGGACTTCAAGATGGAGGTTGTTATTGAGCAATGCAATGAGAAAGGGCAAAAGAGATGCAGGACAAGAGAAATACCGCAGCTTTTGGAGTAACCAGGATTCAAAACAGCAGAGCCCCATCCTTTTTTGGTGGATTGAAGCATACGTAACAATATATAATTAACCTTTCTTTAGTAAGTGGTAATATATTCTGCATACATTTCAAATTAAGGACACTATTGTTAAAATCCAATCTATTGGAAAACTATTAAAACAAGAAAAATGCATCCATACTGAAGGTTCATAGTTCTTCATCTAAAGTACTATCTCGCACAACCTGATATTTCGTTTCTTAAACTAATCTCCTACACACAGAAACCACATTGGACTGAAATCCCTCCGGGTTCCAGCTGTGTCAAGGTTTAAATTGGGTTTACACAGAGGCAATCTATGTTATAGGAGGCAAGCCAGTGGCTTTCTCTGCTGCAGCCTTCAACTAATATCCCAGTGCTGAGCTTAAGTAAGATTGTTGGTTCAACTGGCCGATATCAAATAACATCGCAGATGTCAATCAACTGATGGAAAGAAAGCATATTCACTGTATGATAGCAACTCTAACGTTGAATTCATAAATATAAAAGGTCCCTTCACTGGTTAGTGTATATTGTATTCCTTGATATGTACATATGGGAGCCTTTTCGTATATGTTAGTATTAAATATACGCAGTATTTTCTGGTTGGTTTGAGACTTATCCGTATATGTGTTGTGCGTTTGGGGTGACTGTGGTGATTAGCTTATTGGCATACCTGGGAAATTTCAGGCTCTGGCTACCTAGAACCCTCCTTCTTGAGGGAGTGGTTTCACAAGGGGAGGGACTTATAAATGTGGGTGGGAGTTATGATGCATAGGGTGAGGGTTTGTGCCATATGTGGGTGGCGCTATCCAGGTGCATGGGCAGCCTCAAACATCTTAAATTGCATAGGGGTGAGCAGGGAATTCGGCGAAGAGTGGCCATGCCTACACGCCGTTCCCAATACATGAAGATTTATGACTCTGACCCAGAGAAATTAAGAAGGTCCAGATGAAACATGAAGCGTTACCAGCTATACCTACACACCCACTGTACATAAATTTTATTGCTTTATACCCTATAGCAGGGGCGTTCAAGTTTTTTATGCAGTGGGCCACTTCATCAGAATTGTATACGTGCGCGGGCCGCACTCATTTTTCACTGTGAGAAAATATGGCCTTTAATAAGATATGCAGATTAAAAAAAAGTAAATGACACAAAACCTTTACTTTTCCTCTCACTGATTTCTGGGCCTAGAAAGTTTTGTGACTACAAATTCAGGATTCTGGATAAGTTAAAATGAAATAGTTCTATTTATCCTAGGGATGCACCTAAATTAAAATTCTGGACCAAAACCGAAAATTCAGGGTTCACTTAGCCAAGACTGAAAATGACCCCCCACACACTTTTAATAAAAGTAAGTTACACACCAAAATTGTACAAAAAATTATATATTATGATTGTTAACAGCAATCTCAGGCATACCCAGATTCCAGCATGTACTGGTTGGCTGGGCATTGTATTTTTTGTCCAATTTTAGTGTGTAACCACACTTTTATTAAAAGTAACACACCACAATTGGACAAAAAAAATCAACAATATGACTTGGCATGATAGGAGTGTAATTGCTAACAGCAAACACGCTCTTTTTATACCCAGGCAACCAGTAAATGCTGGAACCTAGGCATGATGGGACTGTGATTGCTGTTAGCAGTTAGCAATCACACTCCTATCATCCCAAGTCAGACAGTACATGCTGGTACAGGGTGGCTGTAAGTGCAGACCACATACTGCTGGCAGCATCAATACACAAGGGAGGCAGCTAGCCAGGTTTCAGCATGTACTGGCTGACTTGGCATGATAGGAGTGTGATTGCTAACAGCAAACGCACTCTTTTTATACCCAGGCAACCAGTAAATGCAGGAACCTAGGCATGATGGGACTGTGATTGCTGTTAGCAGTTAGCAGTCACACTCCTATCATCCCAAGTCAGCCAGTACATGCTGATACAGGGTGGCTGTAAGTGCAGACCCCATACTGCTGGCAGCATCAATACACAAGGGGGCAGCTAGCCAGGTTTCAGCATGTACTGGCTGACTTGGCATGATAGGAGTGGGATTGTTAACAGCAATCACAGTCCCATCATGCCTAGGTTCCAGCACTTACACATCCATGCTATCACACACACACAAATTCATTCATTCACAGATTCATTCCCTCAATCAGGCATACTCATTCAAACACCCTCCCCCACCCCTTACCTGCACTGCAAAGACTTAAGCAGGGGGCGGGGCCTCCCTCGTTCTCCCCACAGAGGAGGCAGGACTGGAGCAGAGAATAGCCCCTCCCACAAGTAAGCAGCAGGGCTCTTGTGATCCTGGCTGCCGATCTCACGCGGGCCGCACCTTGAGGTCCCGCGGGCCGCATTTAGCCCGCGGGCCACATGTTGGACGCCCCTGCCCTATAGCTTTGTATTCCTCTATATTTAGTGCAAAATGCAAGGTTTCACACTCCTATCATGCCAAGTCAGCCAGTACATGCTGAAACCTGGCTAGCTGCCCCCCTTGTGTGTTGATGTTGCCAGCAGTATGGGGTCTGCACATCACTTACAGCCAGCCTGTGCCATGCCCTCTCCCACTTACACATCCATTCATTCATTCATTCATATACTCATTCATTCACAGACTCATTCCTTCAATCACGCATACTCTTTCATACACCCTCCCCCACCCCTTACCGGCGCTGCAGCTCTCTTGGTGCCGCCGCGCAGACTTCTGCAGGGGCCGCTGCTTCCCTCTGCGTTGTTCGCATTCAGTGTGAGCAACTTCTCTTGTACTGCATAGAGGAAGCAGGAATGGAGCAGAGTCATGTGATGTGCAGTACAAAAGACCTTCCCACTGGTAAGCAGCAGGGCCCTTGCGATCTCAGTTGCCCTGGATGCGTATCTCACGCGGACCGCACCTCGAGGTCCGGCGGGCCGCATTTGGACGCCCCTGGCATAAGGGGTAAAAAAATATATAAACCTGTACAGTCATACATAACAAGTAATATAATGTATTGACCAAAACTTATTTGCATGTTCAGCTTAAAATTATTTAATAAAGTGCACTATATGCAGTACTAAGGAACCAAAATATTCCTATTTTCCAATTGAGTCAGATTTTTACTTCCCAAATTATTTCCCAAATAAAGACGGGGGTAAACCAGTTTACATGGACACATGCCTCTCAAAGTAGTATAAAATTATCTATTCTTAATTTACTAAATGTGTGCTTAAATCTGGTTTTAGTTGATTCCCTTACGGTTTTATAATGCTCTTACACTTCTTGTATTTCAGCTTCATAAATGAAGACACTAAGAGACTTCTGGATTCTGAAGACAAGTCTACAGGGACCTTCTTCATTCTGCTTAAGAACATTGTGTGCCCTCCGTTTACTCGTGAGGTGGAAACGTCAGCAGGTCAGATGCTGCTGTATTAATTCCACAAAAATGTAACAGATGTTCTAAATAGCATCTGAAAGTCATCAATAATGAATGAACCTTGAATGTTGTGCTAATTGTTTCACTCCACCTTTGATGAGGATCAAGCAACATGTCTGCTGGTGCTTCTACGGTGGATTCCTATAATAACACAACAGATATGTACTTTAACAAGTTTATAGTTTGTGTTTTAACACATTGCATCTTTTGAGACACAAACTGAAACATACAAATGGCGTGAAAGGGAATTGCTCAGTTTTTAATTAAACGTTTAAAGGCAGTGCAGTGTTTTGACTTTCGTGCCAGATATTTGCGATTTGTGATTTTCAGAACATATTATTTTCTAAAATCTAGAATGAAAAGTGTGGTTCAATAATAACACTGTTCGTGAAAATACCTTGGTGGCCATTCATATAGTTTCAGGACCGGCTCTGATGATCTCCATACAAACGTAACATTATTCTACTTCTGCTGCTTTGAACATGGATAATTATTTTTCTTTGACCTTATACACAGTACTGTGTACAGTAATGTTAATTAGAATTGAGGGAAACAGGTTTATTTAATTTTGTTCCAATAATCATCTTTTATCGGCAGATCGGGAGGTAGCCATTGCTGTCAGTCATGTGATATTTTGGGTAATCAGATTGAGCTGATTCTTTCGCCAATTATAACCTTTCCTCCATAGACCTTCATTAGTCAGAGTGTCTGGATGGGTGATTAACACCGAGCCATTCTATTGACACATTTTAAACACAGAAAATATTTAATTTAAAAACTGGTGGGAGTTCTTGGTTAAAAGGGGACTATTGTCATTAGCTTTTAGTTTTAATATTTTGGAGATATTTAATTTATAAATTCAGCTGGTCCCATGCTAAACATAAAAGGTACTTTTTAACATACACACATACATCTTCTTATAGGATCTGGGAAAAGGACAGATCTTCCTGACAATGTGGGCAACAAACAACATACCGTCATGGTCTGCGAAATAAAGCTAGCGGGGCAGTTGGGACAACTTTAGTTCTCTCCACCATTTGTATATCTCTTTTATTCTTCTTTCCTGATACAATCTCATTTTATGGTAACTAAAATAACCAACCTCAATTTTCCTTAAATACTTGTAATGTTTTTCTCAGCTTACCATGAGACGGAGACCATAGTCAGTCTCCAGCACCCTATTCACACCGCCAAGTTATTTACAATCGTACACCGCACATTAACCAATGAAAGACAGAATCCACTATTACATCACTGATAAGAGAGCAAAAGAGACAGAATACAAGAAGGACAAGTTTGCCAGGATCCGGTTCTCGGGGAAGCATTTAGTCTCTTAGGGATGCAAACACTGGAGTGCACTGTGGTTAAACCTATCATCTTTTTCGTTCCAGACTACCGTGGAACCAGATGGCATTTTAAAATATATTGCTAATAACACCTGTTTTGGATAAGAAAATAATACCTTTAAGTTGAAACAATGGAATGTAATTTTAGCAGATCAATATTAATGTCGTCGTCTAAACACTGCAATTAGTCGTCGGAGGTATCATGTTTAGACAACCATCTGCTAGTTTTCAGCTTACAAACTTTCTAATTGAATTTGAGATAGCACAGCGGAAGGGGTGAATATTCCGAATCAAATACTTTTTGCCACTTTCGCCCTCCATCATAATGCTGTATTACCTTGACCCCTAATATTCTACTTCTAGGTTCTTCTAATTCTAATTCTAGGTTTACAACTTCAATGGAATCTTTAGGGGATTTAGACAAATGTTTTTATAAGTCACTTTCTGAGCTGCCTTATATTAATCTTCTTTGCAACTGGTGTTCGTCCTTTGTTAAATGTTCTACCAATCATAGCTTTGAAATGATATTATATCCTTTTTCTCAAGTAGTTCTGCTCCGCAGTAGGGGATGTCAAGTCACATTCTATTAGTCTTTCTAACAGTTAATGACGGTCTGGGTTGTAGCTAATAGATCCGTTGGAGAAATTACTCTTTATAAACACTGGTATAAGATATCCAGGGTTCCATCTGCCAGATAAACTTTTTTCTCTCAATTATTATGCCTGATTACATTTTGAGCTTTTATGTATTTCATACTCACATCCATGCTATAGTATTGTATATCTGCCCATTTGCTAATACATATGTGTATTCTTGTTTTATGAGTTTAAATGAATATGTATACATGTAGCATATGTTTACATTATGTTACATTTACAATAGTGAATATGGGATATAAAATTGTCTTCTGCTTTAAGACAGAAGGACAAGAGGGCCCTGCTCTTGTGAGCTATTAACACAACTATATAGCAAAACTATTTACACCACCATTCACCTATTACATGAAACCCTGCTGTTTCTCATTCGTTATGCACTATATTCTAATGTGAAAGGGTTATCTAAAATATTGATTGACTGTCACAGACTGGATTTACCAACCAGGCTCATTTAAGTACAAGCAATATTCCCCCGTGGAAGGGGTCCCTTAGACAAGTGTCAAAAGGTCCCAGTACAGGTGTCAAGCGAGCAATACCCATGCCTGAGGATATCTCAGGGGGCCCTTATAGGCAGGTAGGTGGCAGAGATGGTGGGTGATTGTGGCCCAGCAAAGATCAGAGATGATGCGTTTGCCGCAAGCTTGCAAGGATGACACTGCCAATTACTGCCTAATAATTTTACATAAGATCAACATAACTTGGGGTCTATTCACTAAAGGACAACTTCCTTACTCCACTTTTCATTATGAAGGATCATCATTGGCAGGTTTCTTCAACAAAGAGGGCTGAGCTGGCCCAGTATAATGCATCATTCAATGAGTATATGTATTATACAAGACTGTAATGGGAATGACCTGTACCCCGACTGGCTACACCCGCCAGATGATGCTTCCTTCTCCCCATGGCCATACGAAACTTCAACTGTCAGGAAGGACTAGCGTCGAAGGAGCAGGAACCACAGCGGCACTGTAGTATACAGAAGCATTGCAATACTGTGCTTTATCCCCCTGACAAAGGCAGTACCGAGGCTTTTTTTTTTGAGAGCCCAAGGTCGTGCTGTTCCGTCTCTACTGCCGTGCGTTTATCAATCGCGAAGAAGGTGATACGGTGATCCAAACTGTGGAAGCCACAGTGGAGTTGAGTCCCAAATCTTTGTCTACTGGGGCTTGCACTCCCTGAAAGGACATACATCCCCTTCCTTCCCACCCAGGCAGAAGCCTTGGGTGGGCCGGATCTTCTAGGACCTCCCCGAGAGGAGATCCACTGATATTGGTCAGGCAGGCAGGAGTAAGGGGGAAACTGGGATCTAGAGAGCCCTGGCTCTCTCACTGGTACAGGGTGACTTAAACATGAATCCAAGCTAAGGAATCAGATATTGCAATGCAATTAGTGTCCACTGTCGACTGCTGGAAGTATGTTATGCAATCCAGGGGTCCACCGTCTGAAACGGGAAATACAGCCTCCAGGCGCCCCCCAGGTCATGGAGGCTCCCGTGACAAGGACCAGCCAAGCTCTTTGTGCTACAGATACTTATTGCGATGGGTCTTCAGTACATATTCATTACTTTTCACATGCAATCAGGTATGTTTGGGGTTACTTGTCAGTATTTTTATACTTATGACTTTTAGTCTTTATGAGAGCATCAATATATACTTAGATTGATTTATTTAGCTTTAGAAGTAAGGATTTCCAAATGATCGGATGACCATGGCACATCTAAAGGAAATCCGTCAGCCTTTGATGTCAGAAATTGACACAATTTCACACAATTACTGGTTCTTCCTTTAATCGCCCCAGGATGTGCTGTAATTATTTTTGCTTTAAGATACATGTTATTTTGTATAGCTCCCTGTAGCGATGAACTAAAAGGGTGTTTAGATGAGCAGTGATCCACTTTGTCTGTATCGCTATTCTCAGTTCTGTCCTTTCTTATGTTTATTCCATAAAGTGGACACATATTTGCAGATAATCATCACTAATATAAAAAAAAAACACATTTCCATCCTGTTGTGATGTAATGCTACTACTTAGAGGGTCCAGAAATAAGGATTTTGGCAAAACTACATATATCTAACATTAGCATGTTTGATTTTTATCTATATTTGTATTTCTTATATTTGTATATTTATATCTATATGTTAAACCCAAATGAAATAAAATATGTGGCTAGAATTTCCACAGTGCTTTATACAATAGGGGAACCTATATCCATAAACAATTCTTGGATCAAATAGTGGTTTATTTGGGGCAATCATCATGGCAACCAACACCATATTTTGGCAACCTGCTCCACACTTCGAATGTTTGCCCTATATTTGCTCTTAATGAGCAAGGCTCTTGTTATTTAAAAACTGTCAATCCGTGTGTTTGTCAAAAAGCTACATGGTCTCCAACGTTTAAAGTCCCATAGAGCTCCGTTAATGAACATGAATATGCATGTAAAGTACTTTGTAGTACCTTAGTATGCATCTTTCAAACTATATAAGAGAAGCTGCAGCTCAAGAGCTTCAGCACACAGTCCGCTCTATGGTCCTGTGATCACATCAAATTTGGCTGCTTGAAGCAGCTAATTAGTGGCAGAAAAGTGTTCCCCATAGATGTACGCAGATCCTCATTAGACCCCCTGGTATCTTATGCAAGCCACTATAGCCTGCGTGCAGGGGCGTAACTAGAAGCCTCAGGGCCCCGGTGCGAGAATCTGTTAAGGGCCCCCACACCCCCCCCAACCCAATCTACCCTACCCTCTCCCTACCCCCCCTTCTCACTATCTACCCTCTCCCCCTTTGTAGGTCACTTACCGTGCAGTCCTGTGGTGGGGGTGCAAGGCCTCTCTCTCTCTCTCTGCTCTGCCGCGGTGCGCGCGGCTTCACTGCTGAGCGTGAATCGCTGGCACCCGAGACAGACGCCTCACCCTCCCACCACTGCGGCACGGCAGGGAGCAGAGGAGACAGAAGGGCACCGGTTGCTGAAAACAACCACTCGGCACCCCTTGGCCCCCCTGACTGGCAGAACTCCAGGGCCCAGTCGCAGTCGCGACCCCTGCAACCCTGGTTATTCCTCCACTGCCTGCGTGTGCTTTGGCAAGTAGAACATACGTTTGACCAAACACATCTCATGCAAGCCCATGAGGTGTGGGGAAGAAAAGACACAAAACGAAAATAACATTAAAAGTATAAAAAAAATTACCACATTAAATAAAACTCAAGGTACTCATTGACCTAGAATGGCTAATATTTATTAAGACAGTTGTAATTTTGTAATATATAACAAACTGAGACTTAGGTTTCTTTGTTAATATATATAAGAAGATACATGCCAGTTATTGCAGTGTTATGACCTTGTAACATTGTTTTTTGGGCATAATTCCTCTGAGTGCTCCGTTCTGTATTCTAAATAAATAATATCTTGTTTGCCACATAGCCAAATACTGTGAAATGTTCCTGTTCATATTAATGAATCCCACTGTACTAATGTATTTAGCTATAGTGTCTGCATGGATAAGTATCAGATTGTGCATGATAATATATGCCTATATCTTCCTACTATACCTTCCAATAAAGATTACAGAAACCATAATGTCAACATACTCTTAACCCCTTTTGAATAAATTGTACCTTCTTTAATAAAAAATATATGTCATTTAATAGACTGTGCCCACCTTTCTTTTTCTCTGCCACACTCGTTTCTCCATCTCACCCTCTTTCTTTCTTTCTTTCTTTCTTTCCTTCATTCATTATGCCTAACCTGCACACAACACTATCTGGCAGTCCCTCTCCTTTGCATAAATAACACTAACCTCTCTCACTTTTTCCTTGCATTCTATGTCTTTCTTTCACCCTTTTTTCTTCTCTCCCTCTCTCCAATTATAGTGCATTTAGCTTTAAGTTCTGCCCGGCATGACCAACAATTCTTAAGGCTTTTATATTTATCGAGATGGTGATTGATCCCAGGATTACTATTATTGTTCTTGGATCCAAGTAGTCTCCCTGTTAAGTGAATCCAGCAATGGTGCGATAGGAAGCATTGTATACATAAATCAAAATATGTTGGGGGTTGAACTATTAATAGATACATAGGCATATATTTTTTCCTTTGTAAAATGTAATCTATTATACTCAATTATTTTGTATATAATTGTGTGATTTTTATTTAAACAAAGAATAAAAATGCAAACTGTATTTACTTAATAAACATGGATAAAGCAGAGCAGTCCATGTTGTTAAAAAAATGTAAATGAGATCCATGTCTTCAATGATTTAAAAAGCCTTGTTTGCTAATGAAATGATTGATTACATGCCAGAAACTTATTATAGAAACATCTAACAGGAAATTTAATGAAACAGCATTCTTGATGTATGTGAGTATATTGACGGCCTCTTTTAGTTGTTATGCACCATTCAATTCATTTAATGACTGAAATGAGCAGCATTCTTTTAAAAGTAAATAGATAGCATACTGTATATCACTTTTAAATTGTCTGTGTCAGTAATTGAAAACGGAAGACTCTGTCCACCTCTGGACCACCATAGACTTTAAGTATTCATTATGTTCTTTTCTTCAGCTCTACATCATCACTCTAAAACACATTAACTCACACTAACACGCACACACACATGCTTACTCTAAAACACATTGACTCCATCACATCATCACCTTCACTTGCCCAGAGTCTTTCCCCCGTGTTACTGCAGGGTGAAGTAACATCACTAATGTGACACCACTGTGCTCCTGCCTCCACTAATGGTCTGGTTCAAGCTTGGACTATTTATGTATATTGTATATTTCTGCTGTACATACTATATATATATATATATATATATATATATATATTGTAGGGGACAGCTCACGCATGGGGCGGCAATGACAGTTTCACACAGGTTTCCAACGTAAAAGCGTGTTTATTTAGATGTTGTAATCACAGAGCACCTTGTAAACAAAACGAACTATAAGCCTGTCCGGCTCTAACTAAACAGCAGGATACCTCTCTAGCAGCCTAAGGTCTGACGCAAAGCAAAGTAACCAGTTTTGTATGGGGTAAAGCTTCATACCTGGTGGGCTGCAGCGCTGGCTGCAGCTGCTCCTTCATTCAGTGTCTCCCTCCCTCTGAAAACCTAACAGCCCTTTCTTTTAAGGCCTCCTCCCCAGTAACGAGCTTAGGAAGCCTCACCTGAGAGCACCTGGGTTTGCTACCAGGCCTGGCTGAGGTAACCAGGTGAGACATATATCCCATCAACCACTCTCCCATACACTTTACCACAATATATATATATATATATATATATATATATATATATATTACAAACCTGCTTCATGTATATACCAAGGTAGCAGCCAAATTAACTTCTTAATTAAGCCTTTTCTCTCCTATTGCTAACTTATGGTAAGGAAAGGGGTCAGGAGATATTCACCCCACCCCCTATTCAAAGGAAACTTATTGCTAATAATATTTTTTACAGATTTTACTACAGATCTCAGTCTTGAAAGTGTAGAATTTTAGTAGTTGTCCCCTTTAATCAATACTCTTTATATTCAGGGAGCTTTTAGTAGAGCTTGCTTGAGTCGTATGGTGTTACTTTATAGTATATGTGAGCTATTGCTGTCACCCCAATCATCTACAAAGCAGTTACGGCAGAAATCACAACATTATTTTTAAGATTGCAGTTAGTGGAATTGCTGCTTGTGGGCGAGTATGATTTGCGCTTTGGTTTTATTGTGGTAACCATGCTTTCTCTTCTGCAACACATCATCTAGGCAGGTATAAGATGGCATTGAATTGGCCTTTGTAAGAAAAGCTGTCATAGAAACAAAAGAGACATAAGGCGGAATGATATTTCTGTTTGTTGCAGGCTCCAGGCAGTCTTCCAGGACAGCGTGGCTCACATTTCTGTACATTTACAAGAACACAATTCTCCAGGTTTAGTCATCGAGGAGAACTGCAGAGAAGGTTTTCAATGTTTGTCTAGTTTACAGATATTTTTTTCAAGGGTGACTGGAGGAAACCATAATTTGATTTACCAATATTTTCAAGTTCATTAAGAAACCCTGGTAGAACATGTACCTTCAATACCTTGAATGTTTTTCGAACAGCGCACAAATTAAATTTATTTGGACACAAATGGTTATTAACATATTTCTCACCTCCCCGGCCTCTAAGTCTGGCAGTCTGTGGTGTGGTCTTCTGCAAGTCAGTGGTGCACCAGAGATGACATCATATCCGGCGTGGGGCTGACTGGCAGATGAGGCCGGGGAGGTGGGGGGAGAAAAATGTTTGTGTGAATATGAAGGTGAGTGTGGTTTGGCAAGGGTATGATGATGATGGGGAAATAATGTTGGGTTGGTATGGAGATGATAAGTTATGTTAGGGGGCATGGAGGTAGAAGGGGACGATTATGATGCCAAACGGGATGATGATGCTAGAGCACAGACATTATGGTTGAAAACGGCGACAATTGGTTATGTAAAACCTGAGAACTTGGGTTTTTTGTTTTTTTAAACCCAGACCCTAAGGATTGTCTTTGAAATCCCAGATAAGAAAAATGCATATAACTGTGTTAGCCTAAAAAAATAGTCTTTGGTTATTACCTACTGGGTCAAAGACTCAAAGTAGAAAAGGATGTAAAGGAATTTGGGACCTCAGAGCTCTTTTTTCAGATGGAATCTTTGAGACCAGCCAACTAAACTTCTGATATGAAATATGTAGTGAAAAGGAGTTTAACAGAAGCAATGCAACCTCTTAACAATAATAGTGAACATTTTTTCTTCGTAGAAACTAAATATTTAATATATACTCTATGAAAGAAACTATTGAGGGATCTTTGGGGACAAAGAAAAGCACTCATAGCCATGGATGAAGTGATTATTTCCCATGATGACTCAACTGAAAAATTAAATACAGCACATTTATTCTTGATGATGTTTTCTTGAGAACCCTTTGCTTCATCTTACAAGCACATGTTCTTACAAGTACAACAGATAACCCCAAGCACAAAAATAACAAAGGTTTAGAGATCGATCCGGTCGAATTGCAAGTTTATGTTCGTGTTAAGATACAAGGTGTTTGGAGAGAAGGAATAATCAGAAAGTCAAATGCATATCTTGAAGTAGCCACTAAGAGACAGGAAAGTGCTCCCAATGAAATTGATTGGAGGGATTTCCGAGTCCAAATGAGGGCTGGGGTGTCCCTTTTTATATAGACAGCAACTAGATCTGGATGCACTTGGAAATAAGAGTTAGATTTGCTAATCTGGTTATTTTATAACTAGAGCACATACGTTTTACGGAAAAAAGTGAAAGTTATGTACATACGTAGGAACTCACCAGGTGTGATCCAGGAGTGCTTCCCTGGGTCTTCAGGCTCTTTTCTTCTTTCTTTGGGCTGAGAAGTGACTCTCTGACACGATTCTGCCTAATTCCACTGCGGCGAGCCCTAGAAATTGGTGGGATGGAAGACCTTGCTGCCCACCTGTTGTACATGAATAGCCACTAGCACCGTGAGGAGGCAAAGTGGGAGCTGCAATTGCACAGACCTCCATTAATTTTCCTCCTCCCTGGGTCGGTCAAGGGTGATTGGAGGATCTTCCCAAACAGCCCAGTCTCCCCACCGCCCAAAAAGCATAATGGTGGGGCAGCTACCCGGGCACTGTTGGGAGTGAATGTCTATATTTATGAGCACTGTCCATACAAATCACTGATACTGCTTGACAAACAGTTAACATTTCAAAGTGAATACAATGCTGTGTCGGTCATACAACAATTAAAACACTTTGTTTATAACATGACAAATGTGCACTTCCTGCTTCCCAATTATCTTTCATAGTTGCTGCAAAAAAAGATAATTAAGCAATCTTTGAAGAGACGTTTTACAGATTGTTTTTCTGCTTTTGATGATCTAGCCTTTTTGTAGATTAGTTGGGAAAAAAATAAGCTTGCGATTTGCATCTTTCGCCAAGGCAGCTGTCAGATTATGTTATTTACCCATTTAACATTGCTAGGGAGCTATTGATGTTCAAACCGCAATTGTTATGTTGACAAACAATTCAGATGAACACCATGCATCCTATTTGGCAAGAAAGGAAGATGAAAAGGAGATGCTAAGACTATCTTAATTACTTAACTCCTTTGCTTCTGAATAGGTTAATTAAAATGAACTTCTATGAAACTAGGACAGTAGATACAGAATCGATAAAAACAGAATTTCTCTTCAAATCATTTACTTAAAGGGGCACTGCTGCAATCATATGTACTTTGATTTATGGCAACTGTGAAGAGTCCCCCTTTATACATTGGCATCTTTCTCGGCCCTCTCCAGTGACTCAGCTTGCAACCAAACACACCTTCAGCTGCCTGCCCGCTCAAGTGCTATAATCCAGCTCTGGCTCAATGAGAGTTCCCGTCAATCAGTTTTCCCAATGATTAGTTTCCTTAAGTCGACAATCGATGGCTAGGAAGTGGGACTATTGGTGGTGATGCTGCATGAGACATTAAACTGTATCTTTTTTTACGTTTATAGATGCCAGAATGGTGAAATAATGTGGATGTTGGCTCTGACCACCGGTCACCAGCTTTGGACACTTACTTTTAAACCATAAATAACCTTTTTTTTTCAGAATAGACCTTGGATCATTTTACTAAAGCTAGAGTTTTGGCCATGTGGGCTCAATTTAACCACAACCTCAACTTCAGTATTTGTCAAGCGGTCTACAACGTTCCTCAGTTGTTCCTCAGATGACATAATTGAGATCTTAATAAATAAACGCTCCAGGCACTCAAGGGTTCCAGCTCAAGCAGATTTATTAAAGGAAGACAGCAACAACATTTCAACCTCACAATGAGGTCTTTATCAAGTTCATAATTGAGATCTTGTCCGTAAGAGTAATTCCCAGAACAGTTGGATTCTCTAGAATTCCGCAGTTTTTGGACAGCACCCAACTTACTTGCCCTTAAGATTGACAGGTATAGTAAAACTCCAAATTCAAACTGAAGAACAGTTTTATGGTGGAATATCACTATACCATGTGTCAAGATGGGCCTCCTTATATATGTAGAACCCCAGTTAAGAACTGCATTTGTACACATGCAATTAACGTATTGCTCAGTCAGTGAATAGCAGCGTGGAAAGCCTCATGATTTTTCAATATGTTTAATATAAAACATTTATGCTAAATTCCTTAAAATCCCAAATTATAAACTGAAACTAACCCAAAATACAGGTGAATCTGCATACTCTACGGACATTTAAACATGGTGGCACTTACACACCTTCAGTGCAGCCACACAATACTTTCATCAGAACAGCGGCACAAAGCCAATTCAGATCCTTGAATTAGCCAATATCAGACAAATCGAATGTGAATCCTTACGGAAGATCCATGTTTGATTTGAAGCTTCACAAGATCCTTACAAATAGATCACTTGCAATTATTTACCGATATACTAAAAAACATATTACATCACAATCCAACGCACTATGAATCTATGGAGAGAATGTACATTGTGCCAAAATAGAGAGCTCAGCAGAACCACTAAAGACATAATATTTTCCCTTTCTTTTTTGAATATCAGTATGTGGCACTTGTTACAGCTTTTTTATTAACCTAGCTTATATCTCTGATCATGAATATAATTATGGCCAATTGCGATCTAATTATAAATGTGTAAGTCTGCATTGCCTTTTCTTGTGACCTTATCTATTGGTTTCCTGTCCTTACACATTTCTTTCAGTCACATGCAACCAAGAACAAAAAAAAGAAATACAGGAATAAAAACACAATTGTTAAATAATAATAATACGCTGTGTCCGTGAATGTATTTCTTAGAGGTCAAGTGTTCACTCTTATTTTCTATCTATATTATAACGTACATCAAACCTAATTAAATCTTATCCTTCCAGGAATTTGGTTCTTGAATGATATACCAGGAACAGAAAGCATTTGTGTGTGTAGAAAGAAGATGCAATACAAATATAGATAACATATATATATATATATATATATATATATATATATATATTTAATTGGCAAGACAGACACTTTTGGCCTAGGGACAGAGGCAGCCTTGGGAACTTCCCAGTGCAGGCTACTCTGAGCTCTCCAACTTCTGGGTGAGCACTAACTTCTGAGGGAGGGGCTTCAGAAGGGAGAATGAATTTTTGAGGAAGCGCTCCAGGAGGCCTGGTTGAGGGAACTATTACCAACAGAAGCAGGCGAAGAAAAAAGACAGAAGAAAGATGACAGAAGAACAAGAGGCAAATAATGAAGCAAAAGGGTGTGCAATCTGCTTGTTATGAAGGGGTTAAAGTGCCCATTTGTTCTGAAAAGCTATGGGCTTTTTTCCCAGGGTAAAAATCAAGGAAGAAGAACACAGACATTTCTCACTACAAGTCCTATGGATTGGAATGGCCATAAATAAATTGGTACCTCTGTTTCCAAAATGTAAAATATTGATTATTTCCTGTGGCAAACATACACATTAAATATTAATGAAATTACTAAATTTCTATATTGTGTGTTTATAGGTATACGTGAAAATAAGATTTATAGCTTTTGTGATTAAGTAGTTTATTAAAATAGTACAAAGAATGCAGTATGCAGCCCTGCGTTAAATTGTACTTAACGGATGTCACAAGAACAAAGACGTAGGCTGGATTATGATGGACTGCACTACCATCGCCGTACCTGACTTTCCTCACCTCTAGATTACTCTACTACGAAGAACAAAAGAATTTGCTTGAAAATATCTGTCTCTTAACAGACACCATCTTGAAGCTTGAATACAAATAAGAATAAAATGTATCAGGCACAATAAGGTTATAGAGGGTAAGAGATGATAAATGTCTCCTGCCAGACAAGGAACAGCACAGACAAATAACCCATCTATGGATATACACACTACTATAATGAGCAACATGTAGAGTATTTTGGACATTGGTTAAGTTGCTTACCGACACTTAGGTTATATGTCTCTTTCCACTGCAAGATTATGTTGTTTGTGCCCGAATCCACAGTTTTGTTTTTTTTACAGATGCAGGGTCTTGATGTGATGGAGATGTGGAATATCGTAGTGGAAATAATGCCAAGAATGGAAAGAGTTAATGCTGTGGTCCTGGATCAGCTCCTCTTGTGCCTTGGAAAAAATCCATTACAGAATGCCTTATTACGTTGATATACCATAGAAACTAAAGCCTTACTGGAAACATGTTTAAAAGTTGTCTTTGCCGGTGTCAGGAACCAATATTTCGCTGCCTGAACCATGGCTTTTTTAATACCTGTGGTGTTTACATCTGCAACCACTAGTGGCCACCCTCCACCCTCTGGAGCACTCAGAACTCAGGTGTGCCTTGTTACCTGGGTTGAGCCCTAGTCTACATCCAGCTGGGCCTTATTACCTGGATTACCCTGCCTTTATGAACCTGCCCTGCCCTTTAGTCAGGGCCTTTGTATTGAAGTCTATGGACCTTCCTGCTGTGGCTCTGCACCTGTGCTGTTCCTGGTTCCCTGCTTTGTGTCCTTCCAAGTGGACTCCCTGCTTTGTGTCCTTCCAAGTGGACTCCCTGCTACTGTGTCCTTCCAAGTGGACTCCCTGCTACTGTGTCCTTCCAAGTGGACTCCCTGCTACTGTGTCCTTCCAAGCGGGCTGTGTGCCTTTCGTACCCTTCCAAGCGGGCTGTGTGCCTTTCGTACCCTTCCAAGCGGGCTGTGTGCCTTTCGTACCCTTCCAAGCGGGCTGTGTGCCTTTCGTACCCTTCCAAGCGGGCTGTGTGCCTTTTGTGCCCTTCCAAGCGGGCTCTCTGTCTGTCGTGCCCTTCCAAGCGGGCTCCCTGCCAAAAGACTTATTACCTGTATTTTATTTTGCCATACGTCCGGTTACTTGCTTAGACTATTACCCTTATTTGCTGGTTCTGTTATATACATAAAATACACTGCATTACCTGGATTTTTGTTGGTAGTGTCTTTGTTTGCATAATCATGCACCCTGGGTTACATACTGAACCCCAAGTATCCCCTGCGCATGGGCTCCTACCCGACCTGATCACCCGAGTCCTGACAGAATACAAAGGCCATTACAAGGAGTCAGCGGGGTTACTTTCAGTCATCAAAATGATAGGAGAATGCTTGCTTGAACTGTGCAAATCATTAATGCAAATCTGGGACTCCAACTCCAATCACTCTCATGAAGACCATTCACCTACACCTGCTACATCACCTGAGAAATCCAACAAGCCTGTTACCAGTGTTAAAAAGGAATCTCCTAGGAAATCTAGGAAACGTGAACCCCTTACCACAACCGAATTACAACAAAGGCGTGATGAGGAATCTTGCTTTTACTGTGGCAAAAAGGGACACTGGATCACCCAATGTCCTCTGAAACCTCCCAAACCCTCTGTACCGATTGAGCAGTCTACGTCACAACCACAGAGCTCTGCTAAAAGGGGAAGTAGCTTTATTCCCCAGGATAGTGAACCCATGGAGTATATACCAACCCTGGTGATTCCTGGTGCTTCTCAAACTCCGGTGGATGTCCAGCTGAAGCCTGATGATTGTTCTGTGATGGAATGCAGCGTCTGTGATCCTACAGTCTGTGGCAGTGTGGGTTGCTCCCATATGGATGAACTTCCTATTGCTTTCTGTTCAGCCGTGATTGCAACTCCTATCACTGCTACCTCAGCAAAGTGTGATACACCAGAGACTACCATAGCCCCTAGTATCACCTCTGGACTGATAGCAAAGATACATGACCCTATTCCATCTCTGAGGAAGAAGGGGCCTTCCATCAGTGCTTCCCATACCAAGCCTGCTTCTCCCGTTTTGACCCAGTGCAGTTCTGGTACTACCCCCCTGCTCCCAGTAGTGCCCTGGGTACAGGGCAGCTATGTGACCCCTGGTACATGGAAAGAGAAAGCACTGAATCATACCTTCTCATCAACTTCTTCAGCACCCAGTCCTAATTTGACCTACGATTGCACCACAGATAACCTTTCCTTTGATTGTGTTATTACCTCTAATGGCAATATAATCAGAAAGGAAGACCTGGAGATCTGTGAACAAGCTTTACCGAAAAAGAAGAAGAAGAAGAAGAAATCACGTTAAGTACACCCTTCTGCTCAGTTTATTAAAGGTGTACAGATTTTGTTCAGTCTGTTCGCGTTCAGTGACCGCTCCTTGGGGAGGGGGTACTGTCAGGAACCAATATTTCGCTGCCTGAACCATGGCTTTTTTAATACCTGTGGTGTTTACATCTGCAACCACTAGTGGCCACCCTCCACCCTCTGGAGCACTCAGAACTCAGGTGTGCCTTGTTACCTGGGTTGAGCCCTAGTCTACATCCAGCTGGGCCTTATTACCTGGATTACCCTGCCTTTATGAACCTGCCCTGCCCTTTAGTCAGGGCCTTTGTATTGAAGTCTATGGACCTTCCTGCTGTGGCTCTGCACCTGTGCTGTTCCTGGTTCCCTGCTTTGTGTCCTTCCAAGTGGACTCCCTGCTTTGTGTCCTTCCAAGTGGACTCCCTGCTACTGTGTCCTTCCAAGTGGACTCCCTGCTACTGTGTCCTTCCAAGTGGACTCCCTGCTACTGTGTCCTTCCAAGCGGGCTGTGTGCCTTTCGTACCCTTCCAAGCGGGCTGTGTGCCTTTCGTACCCTTCCAAGCGGGCTGTGTGCCTTTCGTACCCTTCCAAGCGGGCTGTGTGCCTTTCGTACCCTTCCAAGCGGGCTGTGTGCCTTTTGTGCCCTTCCAAGCGGGCTCTCTGTCTGTCGTGCCCTTCCAAGCGGGCTCCCTGCCAAAAGACTTATTACCTGTATTTTATTTTGCCATACGTCCGGTTACTTGCTTAGACTATTACCCTTATTTGCTGGTTCTGTTATATACATAAAATACACTGCATTACCTGGATTTTTGTTGGTAGTGTCTTTGTTTGCATAATCATGCACCCTGGGTTACATACTGAACCCCAAGTATCCCCTGCGCATGGGCTCCTACCCGACCTGATCACCCGAGTCCTGACAGCCGGATAAATCTTTTCGAACAGTTGAAACACATGTTTTTGTTTTCATATCTTAATTTTTACACATTTTTACCGAGTATAATAAATATGTTTTAATGTTGCTGCATATTAGACTATTTCTTTGTAATATTTAAGAGTTTAATCATGGTAATGTGCTATATAATGAAATGTGTCATAAGGACTAACCTACATTTCTTTTCATCCCCTTTTTTATATGCATGAATTTTTAGTCTGTTTTGTTATTTAGAAAGTGTCTATTCTCTTGAGGACAATGCCACTAGCATTTTTCACATGAAGACTCTTTTTTAATGACAACTATTGATTGCCTGCTTCAAGTGACAGAATCTCTTGGGTCTACTTACCAAGAAGTTGAGTGGTCAGTCGAGTTAAGGGTTAACTCAGCTGCACATACTAAATTCCGGTCACATGGTCTTGTATGCAAAAAAAGGTCACTAATATACACATTATTTGTGGGGGGAGGCATGTAGGTTAAATTATTAATTGCATGTCCTCACCTGAAAATCACATTAAAAACCCTAACTGCAGTAAATGTATTTAAAAAAAAATAGAAGATATCTTGTTGCCAACCTTGTTGCCAACAAGGGTTTGTTTTTCTTTTAACCCTCCTCACTTAACCAAGCATAAGGTGGGAGTGATAGTGGTGGGGACATTTTTAAAATATATTTTTTAACTCCACCATCCCACCAAGCAGGGGATGTGGGGAAGGAGCTATAGTTGGCTCCTCTACCCCCAAAGCTATTTTATTACCCTTGGCCCACCATACACAAGGGGAGAGAGTGATCATTGTGACTACAGTTTACTAATTGGTGGTCAATGTCCAGGTAGGTTCATTTGAGCGTGGTACCGTGTGATGAATATACAAGATTATCCATAACAGAGTCGCTTTTGACATAAAAGTATACAGAAACAGAACTACCAACCTTTATATATAATGATGATTTAGGACTGGCAGATTCGATACCACGGTTTAGAATATGTATATCTTTATGATTTTCTTTTTTCCAGCATTTAGCAAACAAGAGAAATCTGTGGGAAAATTGTTGTCTGCAAAATATAAACATTTTCCAATACTTTTATATTTGCAACACCTTTATACTGTGCCTTACCTACATTTCCTTAAAGCCTGACTACAGTCAGAAGTATGTTCATTCCAGCATAAAAAGCTTATTGCACTTCTAATCAGGGAGAACAAATTTGAGTCACTTTATGCACCTATTTAAACTCATGTCTATTACGCTTTAATTAACCTTAAACACTTGTTTGTGATAGTACACTTAACCTTTTTCTACCGGGAAACACAGCTTGTATGTACTCCTATCATTTCTTTCACATTATGTTGTGTGCTATACTTCATAGTTGTTACAGAAATCTGTCGACAATTTCATACATAAAGCAGTGACCAAAAATGCTTTGCAAAGACAAATTTTGATTTTCTGGCCCTCCTTATTCTAGATTTATTAAAATAAGTTAAAACCCTAAGAAAATTAATATTCATGATGAAGATGGATCTCTGAGTTATACAAGTTGGGACTGACTTCTTCATACTTTCTAATAATATATTAAATCTCTTCTGTAGTTCGTCTTCCTTCTTTGCTTTGCTATGGTTTTTTTTGTGTTGCTATTTCTTTCACACTCAACAGAATAAACTGATTTTTTACTTATATATAAAGTCTTTCCTACAATGCAGCTTCCAAACCAACAGGTTGTTCTTCTCACTCCTTGCAGGTAATTGCAAGTTGCTTTGTAGGAAATGTTCTTTAGCTTGTTATATTTCAACCTAACACAGTCAACTCCCTTTGAACTGACACATAGTAGGAGAACTGTTGGGTTAAAAGATGGAACCACTTCAACCTTCCTCCTTTTCATGCTTACATACAGTGCTGATAGAACTCTCTACAACTATAAAACGAGTGACATGATGGGTGTCTCTGAATTCTAGTGCAAGTGATGCTGAAGCAAGAAGAATAAAACAGATACTTAAAGGTTTTCAATTGATTTTCTTTTCTGAATGGTACCACTTTTCATTTTTATCCATTAAAAGCAAAAATAATCATGTGATTACTATGTTCGTTGTATTGTAAACAAATAATATTGTATAATATTAATTACAAATGTTTGTTAATGATATTTTTACATGTACAAAAAATATAACATGCACGTAAATTACACATGCTTATCATACACGAATTACATTTGAGATACATTCCAAGAGTCCAAATATTTTCTCTAATATCAAAATACATTATAATAACAATTTAACGGAACTCTCAAAATAATAATTGTATAGTATAGTGGAGGAGAGAGAGGGACGCCAAGCAGTCGCTCATGAAAAAGTTTTTAGCAACCATTCGGCACCCTTCTGTTTCCCTGACACCAGCCGCCTCGATGCTACCCTGACTGCAGTGGTGGGAGCGCGAATATGAGAGTAAGAATCAATGTGTGGATGAATTGTGTGAATGAATGAATGTGTGAATGAAATGTGTATGAATGAGAGATTAAATGAGTGTGTGGATGAATTGCTTGAATGATTTTAGAAAATGCATTAAATGTATACGTGTATATTACATTAAAATAATTTATAAAGCGCCGGCAGATTCTGCAGTGCTGTTACAGTCAGTAGAACAATTTCACATACAAAAACACATACAATAACTAACAAAGGAGAAGGGGGCCCTGCTCTTGCGAACGTACATAAATGATTTGTGTGAATGAGTGAGACAATTAATGATTGTGTGAATGAAAGAGTGAATGAGTGAGTAAAGAGTTTGTGTGTATCTTAGATGTATAAGTGATTTGGGGGAAGGCAAAGATGGCATAAGCAGGCTGTTCATGGGACCAAGATGGCGGTTTGGGGACAAAGATGGCTCATGCTGGTCTGTTTTGGGACAAATATGGCTCACGCTGGGCTGTTTGGGGACAAAGTTTGCTCAGGCTGGGCAGTTTTGGAATAAAAATGGCAAGTCCTTTGTGTGTAATCCGGGTGCTTTGTGGGCATATACACTGATATCATTTCAGTGCAAATTCTAATGTTATTTAATAAAATCCTTTTCGCGATTAGACCCTCTTTTCATGTGTTTTTCTTCTTGGGCAGATACAGTAGATGGGCCAAATAGTTATTATCTGCTTACACATTCTATGTCTCTATGAGTAAAAACCAAACATAATTTATATGGGCAAATTGATGCACATTGTTGTGTATAGTAATTTTGTACCGAAAAAGTTTCATTCCATGTTTAATATGCAGTGTTGGCAGTTTGAGGTCCACAAGTTGGTTTCATACAGAAAATTGAGCACTCAGGCTCAAAAATGTTGGCCAACACTGCCATAGACACTAAAAAATCTTGAAAGTTTCTGGTTTTATATGACTAAAGCTCCATAGAAATGAATACTACAGCAGACCCCGTCTGAATGATGGCCAAAACTGTACTGATGATTTTTAAGAAGTTTTATTGTACACTATCCATTTTAACTGCAGAAATTCCCCATAAGAACCGAACAAAATACAAATAACATGCATGACTTAGCCCTAAACTCTATCTCTCTGTAGTATTATTATTAACACACAGTGAATTGAACAAAATTAACCTTATGCCTTTTCAGGGGGCTTGCTTAACAAACGAATCAACCTTATATATGAGAGAATGCTGAATCTTAATTATGTGCTGGCTCTCATTACTGCTGTGACCAATGAGACTCAGCACCTTTTCCTCCTGATACCAGTCCTAACCCAAACTCGTTCCCCCTGCAACATAGAAAGTGTAAACCTTATGCACACTTAAAACTTACAAAAGATATGCATAAAACAAATAATAAGATAAATGGCAGTTATGTCTGTTACAAATACAGTTGTAGATCTGTAAAGGCTGGGTTGTTTTACATACCAGCCCCCTGTCATTATATCAGTCAGGCTTTTAAGATCTTTTTGTATCAGCCCAGTATTATTGATATTGTAATCCCACTCATTTTCTATGGTCCTTGGCCATAGCATCTTTCTGATGTTTCTATAAGGGCTTTGTTATGAACTCTTAGCCCCATGGTGTAGCTCTCTGTCAGGCTGCCAGGAGACAAGTAATCTGGTGTCAGGCTGCAGGTGCCCAGAGAGTCCCTTGGCCCTCGGGGTTATGCTGCATCTCAAAGCTGTGGTTTCCTAACTATAGAACTCCAAGTGGTGACCGACAATAGCCATACCTGGGAACTCTCTGGGTTTGACCCAGAGATTTCCGGGTGAAGCGCCGCTTCCTGACACACCCGCTACCTGCTCCCCGCCCATTTCCCTTTTCACTGACATCTGCGGGAACGCCCATCGACATCATTGGGCACCCTTGGCCGCATCCCGCAAGAGAAGGCTCCGGGTAGCCAGAGCTCAGAAGTTCCCAGGTATGACAATAATGCACATGGAGTCTGGTGTCGTTCTTTAATGGTTCTATCACAGTTATGGCTATATGGCTAGAGCATGCTCAGGTATCTAAGGTAGGGTATTCAAAATGCTGCTGCTTCTAACCTAGTACTTTATTTCCTGCTCTTCAATGCACTGATCCTGCCCCAACACATATCTGTCAACCCCCAACTCAGAAAACCTGGCTTTGATTTTTGGATTGTTTCTCAGCAACACTTCATTTAAGACATATTACTATAAGGCTTAATAAAGGCAAGGATTGAAACACTAACTGTATGTCCAACAGAGACACAATTAAAGGCACGTTTGGTTGGACTGGAGGTGTTGTGGCTTCCTTGATTCCTGATCTTTAGCAGAGAAGGCAGAGACATGTTAGCATATAAAACATGTTTCAATTCCCACAGCCATGCCCTTCGTGTCTAAGGCAAGTAGAGATTCCGTAACTACTCTACTTTCCTTGCTTTTTCCTCACACCTCAAGTACAGGTATACGTTTTCATCTCACCTTTTAGTTCTTTTTCACCACCATCATCACCCTGATTGTTGAGGTACATTTCAACTTTGTTGCTAAAGATCTACTAAGCTGCTCTGTCTATGATTAAAGTCTAAGGAAAAAATGAACAAGCACATAACAAATGATTCTTTTTATCTGAACTGTTGAATGCATATCCATCGACTCAAAACAACAAAGGGCTTAGTTTTCCGCAGTTGTTTCCAATATGATGTTTTTTCTCCCCTTATGCTCAAAATTGAGATTCACTTAAATTTTTTTTTTTCAATCTCTCCTTCCATGCCTCCATTAGTGTCTAGTCTCCATGGAGACGGCAAGGAAACTCAACATTACAACCTGTTTGATGTTTTCGTGCTCCCTTAGGCTGGGCATAAGTACTTTAATCCATTTTCTTTGTAATCCAAATATTTTGAATTAAAAAAAAAAAAAAGCCATCGACGGGTATCAGAGATCAGATTCATTAGTTGTCCTGTATAGAGACAGGCTTGATGTCAACCAGATGCGGTAACAAAAAAATTGCGGCAAATATATGTTGTATATTTTAACTATGTACATTCGCAATAGAGTCTTCCAATAAATCGAATCAAGAGAAAATGAATTTGACGGCAGATAAGAACCATTTGTCCCATCTAGTCTGCCTATTTTTTGCGATGTAAAAAGTCAGACACTAGACAGAGAGAAGGGAAACTTGTATATGTTACATTTAGGTTCCTGAATCCTTGGAAGTTTTACAGTCATAAACTGATAACTGCATTGAAGGATAAATAATACAACAGGACAGAGTCAGATTCGGTGGGAAATGAACATAATTTTATTGATCTCCGTAGGAAACGGCAGGCATCATTTTGAGTAGCCGGGTAAGTAGAGATTAATGCCATCTAAGCATGAAAGTGTTTATATAGCATAGTGCTGTCCACTTAGTGGTTGTTTGCTGTAGCTTTTGTACCTAAATATTTCATGTTGTCAAAATACTCGCTTCCTTTAACTCCTTCTGTATAAACCTGCTAATTTTAACCTATACTGAATAATAGAGGTTATGTCACTGTAAGTAGAAACACAAACAAATATAACTATTTTGTGATATAATGATTTATGTAGAAAGGTGTTACAAGTGTCACTTTAACTGGTGATGCAAAGTAAACTTTTACTTTACTGAGAGGGTAAGTGGAGCCGCCTCCCAGCAGACGTGGTAGAGGTTGGATTTAAACATGCATGGGATAGACATGTGGCTATTCTGAATCTACAACGAGACCAAAGAGTCTTTACAGGAAGACTTAATATGTCTTATCTGCAGTCAAATTCTATCTTTCCACGTTCCCGTAAGAAAAAAAGAAAGGCGTATGATCTTTAAATATTCATTTTAATGTATCCAACGACTAATGGATATTTAATGCTTTTAAACTAGCACATAAATGACCTGTCACTTAGCATTGGTAACTACATGGGTCAAAATGACACACCAATAAGGCAAACATTTGAAAGGGTGTGGAATAGGGCAAGAGAAAGAGCTATTTTTTATCCAAAGGAATAATATAATTTTATTAAGAAGACAATGAGAAAGAGAAGTTTAAACAAGGCAGTAAAGAAACACTGATTTTGATGGCAGATAAGAACCATCCTACTGTAAAAGCCCCCAAACCTTATTTGGTCCTTGATCTTGTCGTATATTTGGGATAACCATATGACTATCCATGAATGGTTAGTATAAACTGATTACAAATGTCAATGTCAAATAATAATTAAAAAAAGTTTGATTTTTCTGTCTTCTGTAAAGGTTTTCTTCTCTAGAAAGATTTCAATGTAAACAGTCATAGGAATGAGCAAGGCAAGCTCATCAGAACTTTTCAAAGCCAGTAACAATTTAGGGTCCATGCCTCCACATCGTCATGCCCCATCACGTTCATCCTCCTAGGTGTCTTCAAAAAACTTGCCTTTCCCCAAGGCCTCCATATGGAAGTAGTGTAGCTCCCCAAGGTAGGGAGACAGACACGTAGGTTGGATGTAGGGTGACCACATCAGCCATGTTTTGCAGGACACATACTTTTTACATATTGCTGACCAGCCCAGATAAAATGCTGCCCTGCAGTATGGAGGATGTATAACTGACTAATTGGTTCCCTTTCATAAGTCTATATTGTACATCCCACAGGACAGCATTTTATCTGGGCTGGTCATCTGTAAAAAATTATATGTGTCCTGTAAAACATGGCCAATGTGATCAACCTAGTTGGACTCTAGGTGCCCAAGGGCCCATCAAGAGGTAAGCCTGTTTAATACTCCTGCTCTGTCTGACCTGTGGACTTTAAGGACTAATCCTATCCCACCAGGATTCTGACTTTGACTTGTTAGCTGGGTGATCACCTCCAGTAACTGAACAAGTCTGTGTCCTCAAAGGTTGTCCTTTCCAGATCTCATCGACTGTTCCTCCTAATAGACACCAACACCAGGAAACACATAAAACACATTACATTATTACAAAATACATATACAAGTATACGTTCTACTGTCCCTGACAGTCCCACCAAAGAACAACAGTGCTTTGGGGGGCCTTTAGAATGTATTCTTTAAAAACATTAAAAAATAAGATAAACACTTCCCTTAGCTCTGTAGCTACTAGCCATCTCCATGGTCTGATTATTCTCACCACTGACAGAAACAACCAGAGCTGACTGGCGGTAAGTATATCGTGTGTCAGAAAATGTTTTAAACGATCTTATCTTACAATGATGTGGCATGTACTGGCTCAAATGCATTGTAATGTTTTCATGTTTACCAGTTTTCATGGTTACTGGACTAATAGGGGAGCAATACTTTTAGAAAAGTATGATGGCAAACCCGATATCACGAAGATGATTCATGATGTCGGAGAATGTGATTATTATGCACCATCCTACATTTTAACCCACTGAGGAAACTCAACTTTCATTTTAAATCATTGCAATCCCACCAATCCCAGGCAATTATTTTATATTAATATCTTCTGCATAAAACATTTCTAAATATTAAAAACAGTCAAAATTTTACCGGTATCATACAAATCCACCGATTCATCTAGTTATTGTCTTGCTGTTAAGTACAGAAAAATGATATCTGTAATTAAACTATACTTTGTAAATCCAAAGAACCTAAGGATTCATCCTGTCACCACGTTTGAGTTGGTGGTTCCTGTCTGGTTCAGCCCGCACATCAAGAATGGAAAATGCAAAGTTTATCCTCTTGTCCAATGGACTTGCCCACCTCTAACCTTGAGCTACATTAGTACTCCATGAACAAATTATCTGGAATTGTTCAAATACTGTAAGTGCTGCTGAGTGGCATATTAAAGTAATTTGACATATAAAGTAATAAAACTGTAGAAAGTTGTCTTTGTGATATCAGTTGAAAATACCCTTGGATGCCCTTTTTAGTCCTCTGAAGGTATAATAGACAGTAATCAGAATAATGACACACAACAAAATGCTTCGTCTGGAATCTATTTCATATCCTGCCAGTAAATACAAAATACATGCTGCTTAATGTGACGTTTTCGTTGTCCTGGTGGCCTCCCAACATAAGTATACCACATTGTGCCTAACTCAGTAGATTGGAAGTGACACTGGGCAAAAAATAAATTTTTTCAGCATAATGGAACATATATTATGAGGTCAGCCAGTTAGCATCATTGGAAGGAGAATAAGAATGAATAACTAGAGGAAGAAAAGTAACAATAATGATCAAGATTTTCCTATTTTAGAATAAAGCTTCTACGAAACATGAAGTAATGGCACTCTAAGGAAAAATGAGTGAAACTAGAAATACATTTTTATGTATGTTTTTCTTGAAATGTATTCATCTTAAAGGGGAAGACCCTTCTAGTAAAATTCTCATATACACTTACCGGCCACTTTTATTAGGTACACCTTGCTAGTATCGGGTTGGACTCCCTTTTGCCTTCAGAACTGCCTTCATTCTTCTTGGCATACTTTCTACAAGGTGCTGGAAACATTCCTCAGAGATTTTGGTCCATATGGACACGATGGCATCACGTAGTTGCTGCAGATTTGTCGGCTGCCATTCATGATACGAATCTCCCATTCCACCACATCCCAAAGGTGTTCTATTGGATTGAGATCTGGTGACTTTGGGGGCCGTAGGAGTACAGTGAACTCATTGTCATGTTCAAGAAACCAGTTTAAGATGATGTGAGCTTTGTGACATGGTGCATCATCCTACTGGAAATAGCCATAAGTAGATGGGTACACTGTGGTCATAAAGGGATGGACATGGTCAGCAACAATACTCAGGTAGGCTGTCGCGATGCTCAGTTGGTACTAAGGGGCCCAAAGGGTGCCAAGAAAATGTCCCCCACACCGTTACACCACCAGCAGCCTGATCCGTTGGTACAAGGCAGGATGGATCCATGCTTTCATGTTGTTCACGCCAAAGTCTGACCCTGCCATCCGAATGTTGCAGCTGGAATCGAGACTCATCAGGCCAGGCAACCTTCTTCCAGTCTTCCATTGTCCAATTTTGGTGAGCCTGTGAGAATTGTAGCCTCAGTTTCCTGTTCTTAGCTGACAGCAGTGGCATGGTATTCTGCATACCTTGGTTGTAACAAGTGATTATTTGAGTTACTGTTGCCTTTCTGTCATCTTGAACCAGTCTGCCCATTCTCATCAGATCAGCAGTTTCTAAAATACTCAGCACCAACAACCATGCCATGTTCAAAGTCACTTAAATCCCCTTTCTTCTCCATTCCAAAGCTCGGTTTAAACTTCAGCAAGTTGTCTTGACCACGTCTACATGCCTAAATGCATTGAGTTGCTACCATGTGATTGGCTGATTAGCTATTTGTGTTAACAAGCAATTGGACAAGTGTACCTAATAAAGTGGCCAGTGAGTAGATCTGTTTACTAAAAAAATCAATGAAAGGACCAGCTACAGTGTTCTTGCAAAAAAACATTTTAAGGCAGATGTCCATGCAAGGATATATGTAAGCAAGTTACCTAAATAAATAATTACTCAAAACAGATCACAAACTAAGTTCTTAAAACTGGAAAACTCTATGACATCTATAAATATTAATATGTTTATGAAAATGTAATTTTGGGAGTTGATAGGCCATAAAGCTATTAAGCAGCATCTTGCACACTAAATAACGCCATTCTGATGGTACAAGGGATAATATTCCAAGTCTAAGTGATTGTGTACCCAGGTGAAAATGCTTTTATATATTGTACGTTGTGTCATAATGCTGTTTCAAGTTACAGTATTTTATGCCATGCAAACACTGTAGCTATTGTAGGTAAAGCTTTGAAACGATTATAAGCAATATCAAAGTACGTTTGGTATGAGTCAAAATTGCTGATCTCCGTGAAAAAGGGGATAATCCATCAACTGTGGCTCATAAAGATTCTATTTTTATATGTTGTAAGGTATCTAATAAAGAGTTTCTGATTCCTTTACAATGAGAAATCAGTTTTCAGGCAATCCAAATACTACATACAGAGGTACAAATTCAATAAGAAAGGTGTAATACAAAATGACTTCTTAATTTCCGTCCTGCACGCTGCGGTGTCTAAGAATTAAATTATATAAAAAAACTATTGTCACCAGTCTCACAATAGCAGACTTTATTCTCTATTTTTTGTATACATTACATTATAAAACTCTATTCATTTATTGTTTTACAGAAAAAATATTCATATAGAAAAAGTGTATTTGTAATTATGACATATTGCGTCTTTTTTTTCTTTTTTGTACCTTCATTTTTTTAAGTTTAAGCAAAGGACTTTTTCCTAGGGAAAAAAATGATGGGTGACATGAAAGTAATGAAATCCTCACAGGGATACAGAAATAGCTCAGTTTCCACCTCCTGAATTTCATAAAAGTAAATTAATCAGATTGCTATAAAAAAAATAGTAACCGGGGTACCCTGGGTCCTTCAAACTGTAATCACAACTATAATAATGTTCTAAAAGGGATACTGATTAGTCTAAATATAAAAATATAGTCTGATATTAAAAAATCCCTAAAACTCAAAGTATCGAGTAGATATGATTACAATTTCAGGTATGTTTGTCAGCATATGAAGAATCTCACATGCCTTTTATGCAAAAATGTATATTTAAAAAAAATATATATAGTGTAATCATACACACTGATTATTATTATTATTGTTACTATTTACAAGATGGTCTTCGTCTACTAATCTCCCTGGTCCCTCCCCCATCTAGCCTACCTTATCTACGCAGCATCGCATGTGTTAACGGGAGCAGAAATCCGGGAGTTAAAAAGGCCGTGCGAGTAAACCTATTGGTTGCCTGCATGCTCTTCCTCTGGCATCTACCAATTGGTTGATGCCAGGGGAGGACCCTGCAGGCGACCAATAGAGTCGTTCGCACGGCCCCTTAACCCCTGACGCTGAACCTACGGATTTCCGCTTCCGTCAACCCCTGCGATCCTGCGTTGATAAGGTAGGCTTGATGGGGAAGGGACCAGAGAGATTAGTAGATGAAGACTAACATGAAGATTCTTCGTGCTGTGTGTCTACGTCTATGTTTTACCGCCACTATATTCTATTTTACGTTTCTTTGGAACGAAAACACACTCTTCGTGTTCGTTTTCATATTTGCCTGAAGACGAATGCACAAGTCTAATTAAAATTGTGATGAAGAGAGACAATTAAGATTTGAAAGACTAATAAGATATGAAAAGGACAGAAAGAAAGCTTCTCTCATTGAAAAGGAAGAGGAAATGGTGATAAGGAAAGGTTTAGCTTGGCTAAAGCTAAGATAAGAGCCGCAGACACATTAGTAGCAGCTCTGGCAGAACTATTTATCTGCTAAACAGATTCATGTTAAATTTTTCACATTAGCTTCATTAGAAAACAAAAGGCAGCCACACACCAACATGCTTTATAGGTCTGAACTCACTTCGAGGGGATTATTTCTCATCATTTTGCTTCGCTACATTCGCCAAGACAACTTGTGCTTTAGCAGACAAATGCATTAATACTAATTGCCCCTTCCCTGCCCTCTTTAATCTATTTGCGCTGAAGCTTTTCCAACCCTTACATTATTATAACCATTGCATATTCTCCTTCAGGCTGTCTGTATTTATCCCTTTACTGACTAGGATCAATCATTTTTGCTTGCCTTTGTACGCTAAGGCTACTTATCTAATGCCATGTGTTTGTCCATTTCTGCTTTTCACAAACTTAAATGTTTTACTCTTTCGCTTCCAAAATTCATGCTATCACCCTTTCTTTTGAACCCAAGAAGCTGTCTTTCATTTGATCAAGTGGTACATTTCTATGAGCTTCTGGTAAACATTCTCTATAACAATTAAAAACAATATATGGATAGCAGAATATAGTGTTCCATTAGAACAGGTTACGTATTGATAGAACATTTATGTCAGGGTATCTGGCATGTGTCTTCTATCAAAGTCCTTTAACCAGGGCCGCTATCATGGGGGTAAGGGCTGGTGGGCTGCGTGTAACAAAGCAGGGAAGCCAGGTCCCCTTGCATGGCTACTTGGGCACGCAAAGGCAGGTGCCATGTGTGCATGGTGTCCAGTAACAGAGGCGCCCACCAAGGTCATGTAACATTCATTATGTGACCCCATGGTAGTAGAGAAGCAGCAGCACACACAGAAAGTATGAGATGCAGTGGAGACAAGTCTCCGAGAGTTAAGGGAGGAGGGAAGTTTGTGTGTACTCTACGGTAGTTTTAGAGTCAGTGTGCATGTGTATATGTATGTATAGTTTTAGTCAGTGTGTGTGTATATGTTTAGTGTTAGAGTCAGTGTGTGTTGTTGGATAGTGTGTGCTTGTGTATGAATGTGGTGTTAGCGTGTATGAGCCTATAGTGTTGTGTGTGTTACCGTATGGCATAAGTGCATATGCATTCCAGCATATAGCTTTAAAGAATGTATTAGTGCATAGTGTCAGCATGCGTATACATGAGCGTATGTGTAATGGTATGGTGAGGTAGGACCGCGGATGGCGGAGTGGGCCAGGCCAAACAGGAGCCAGGAAGTCAGAGAACCAACCGGGTCAGACAGGTAATCAGGATAAGCCAAATCAGAATCCAGAGACGAGGTCAACAAGTCGAATCAATACCAGACGAGCAGGAATCAGGAGCCGAATCAGGAGACAGGAACGAGGTCAACAAGCCAAGTCAAACCAGAGCAATCAGTCACAATCTAATGCGCAAGCAAGTAGCAAAAATACACCAACCAAGGGTGACCCAGAAGAGGAAGTCCGGGTTTAAATAGGGAGAGGAGGAGGCGTGTCCTGCATGAAGAGGTCACCCGAGGTTATAAGAGCATGTTACAATGCGGGACTGGAGAGGCAGGTAAGTACTTACAGTATGGTTTTAGCGTATACTATTGTAAGGTGTTTGTGAGCATATGATCTTAGCATGTATGTCTGTTACTATATGGTGTTAGCATGTTTTTTTTAAATTTGGTATTAGCATGTGTGGAGGTATATGGTGGTAGTGTGGGTTTGTGTGTGGTTGTGGTGTTTAGGTGTCAGGGGTGTCTGGAAGAGGGAGAGGATATGAAAGAGAAATAATGTATTTGTGGGCATGTTATTGTAGAATTTGCTTGTTATGCATGTTAGTTATGAGGGGAAACCAAAAAATACTGCACCCAATCGGTACTAACCCTGGGCTCTCCGTAGGTCTTATTTAGTGTGCTTATGAAAGGCCAGGAGAGGGTTAGCACAATGGGATAGACCCCAGGCTTTAAGTCAGTTCTGGGCCCTAAGCCTGTCAGTAGCCTATAAGTGTTTTGCTGCTTAAAGAATGTGAAGAAGCTAACTATGCATTTCGGAATCTTTCTCAACATTTGTTCTTGTTATTAAAAGTTGGAACATTAGATGTCTTTAATAGAAGTCACCTTACATTTTTTTTTAATTTTGTTTTAAAAGGCTTCTCTTCCAAAAATAACTCAGCCAGTAAGATTTCATAATTATTTACCTTATACTGAGCTTATTCCAGTTTTCAGTACAGTATATATTATTATTATTATTACTGTTAATTGATGTATATAGCACTGTCATATTCGGCAGTGCTGTACAATGGGTAAATAAGATATAACAATAAAACAGTTTAGATTTACAAAAGGTAAAGACAGCCCTGTTAAAATTAGCTTGCAATCTTTATGATTTAAAGAGACACTCCAGCCATCATCTGCTCTTTCATTTCACATTTATTGGATTTTTTCCCTTATTTTGAACCACCTTTAAACATTTTATATGTCAATTTCACATACTACAACGATGTAGAAAGGGGCTTAAAACAGCAAAGCTAGTAAACAAGATTAAAATCAACGATGCCTGCATATGCGATTAACTATGATTGAAATGTATTTCCGTTTTGATTCCACTTGTGCTACATAAGTAATCTTTTTATAATTCTTTTATGATGGAAACTTGATACGTTTGTGAAATCTATTATGTATGTGCTAACTTGTTTCTTATGATGGAAAGGATGAAATGTAAAAAATGTGAATGCAAATGCAGGAGGCGTACGTCACTTTTTAAGGTGACGTCAAAAGCATTCCCATATGCATCACGCCAAATCAGTTTTGTCAGGGTGGGGAAAAAAAACCATAATATAGATGAGTGAAAGATCAGAGTATCTGTGCCCGTGTAGAGGAGACCATGACTGGAAGACCAACAAGTGATTGTACATATGCATATTTTTAATACCTGAAAGTAAGTAATTTGTCCATTATACTGATGGTTACTTTTTCCCTTTTTTCTTTGATTGTAAGGTTGTGAGCACGTCCATCTTCACCTAATGTATCATGTTGTCTTAGTCTGTCAAAAAAATTGTATCGTCGGTCCTTTTGAATGTATGGACTGTAAGAAGTGCTGTGGAAATTGATGGCGCTATAAAAGAAGGAGAGGGGGAAGGAGGAGAAGAAGGAGAAGAATGGATGATTGAAGTACCTTGAATGTAATATAGGACTGCTGCATTAAGTTGACAATATTGGACACTTACATTTAACTAGTAGAGCGTAAGCGTGCTTAATGAATATGATATCTGAGTGTCTCCTTTAAATTTTACCCCACTCCCATGCATCTCCATGCATTTCTCCTCCTACCAGTTTTTTGGCTTGCGGGAGATGCATTTGGTCAGATACTTGAATATCTCCTGCTTATCATTGTGTGCATGATATACTCTGTCCGCGCACAGAAAACACCACTTTCCTGCCAGTGATTGGCTACTTCAAATTGGTGTCAAATGTGGAAAGCTGAAGCTTCTTCTAAAGGAAAATGTTGTTTTTTACATCGTATTTCTTACAGGTAAATAATGCAAAGTACTTTGATAATAATTCCTCCTGGTGGGACTGGATGGGGCATTGACTGTGTCTTTAACTACCACTTACAAGAAATACTTTATGAATCAGTAGAACGTGCAACGTGTGGTATATAAAAAAGTAGCATAATAACCTTATAGTAACTGTAAATCAACCTGAAAACCAGTTGATGAAATTTTGATACTATTTTCTTTTTAATGTTAATTCTAATACTAAATAAGAACAAAGGTTGAATGATTGGCCTCCTCCTATTTTCAAATAATCAAAACTCTCTAATTCTATAAGCTCTTTTGCCCGGAGGTGGGGGGGGGGTAACTAGATCATTAGCCATCATGCCAAGGATCTGTGTTGTATGATCACTTCCCTCATGGGTTAACCTCACAACTTTGAGTAGCCGCAAGCAGAAATCTTTGTTGTTTTCCCAGAAGTCATAATCAAAGTTCTATAGTTGTACGACAAACACTGTAGTTAATATCACAAGCCAATAGGTCAATGGAAGCTGAGTTCATTGTGAGGTTACCATCACAGGCGAATCAACCCAGTAACAAACAAACCGACAGCGAATCTGCACCAACACAGGACGTCAGAAGGGGGCATTTAAGAGGTCTGTTCAGTAACATGGATAGCGTAACACGCAGTAGAACGCATGCACAAGGCCTGAAGGTGGCTCCATAAGTAAATGCTGGAATATGAACAATTAAGATGCTTGGTTGAAGGCTTGTTGGATCTTGACATTCAGCTATTTATTTCCATGAGTAACCCAATGTATACTGCTTGTAGAAGGCAAAAATTGGATTTATGCTAGGGAGAGGTACTCGAGTGGATAAATAAGGCATACACAATTTACAAGATTTCCTCTGTAGCAATAGATGCAATAGAGAATGTCATAATATTTGGTTACAATTGATTCAAGCATAGAAATTTATTTCAAAAAGCATAAGGCTCCATTTAAAATTTTGGGTAAAAGAACCAGATTAAACCACAGACTTGCATATTATGATTATTATACGTGCAGATGTATACCCCTTCTTATCTTGTCGGCAACCCTTTTCATTTTATTCATGTGTTACAAAATTTCATAAAATACAACATTTTGGCAAAAATGTATTCTGGTGAAAAAGAACAGCTAGTAAATCCAAATTATTCATCTTTTCGTTTCCAAAGTCCTTTAAAAGACATATCACTTACAATCATTTTAATAAATCCTTATTCGTCTTTCATAAATAATACTTTATTCAACAGATAAGTAGAATTAACATTATATATATATATATATATATATATATATATATATACCGTATTGGCTCGAATATAGGCCGCACTTTTTTCCCCCACTTTAAGTCTTTAAAGTGGGGGTGTGGCCTATATTCGGGGTCTAGCGCCCGACGCCCGGGACATGCAGTCCCGGGCGCCGGGCAGGGTTAGGATACAGATCCCCCGCAGCGGTGCAGGGGACCTGCATCCTACTCCCCGATACGCTGAGACAGCCTCCCCTGCCAGCACTTTCCACGGGGGGGGGTGCCGGCACGGGAGGTTGTCTAAGCGCATCGTGCGGATGGTCACCGGCTGCGGAGGTTGTTTACCCGCATCGCCGCAGCCGGTGACTGTCCGCACGATGCGTTTTACCTCTGCCCCCAGACTACACCCGGGAGTCTCCTCTGGTAAGTCGGGGGGGGCAGAGTAGCAGCATATCTCGGGGTGGGAGGAGTACAGTGGCAGCATATCTCGAGGGGGGAGGAGGACAGTTGGAGCATATCTCGGGGGGGGACAGTGGCAGCATATCTCGGGGGGGAGAGACAGAGTGGCAGCATATCTCGGGGGGGGAGACAGAGTGGCAGCATGTTTTTTTGGTGCTTTTTTAAAGAAAAAAACTTTTTCTTTAAAAAAGCACCAAACTTTTAGGGTGCGGCCTATATACGGGGGCGGCCTATATCCGAGCCAATACGGTATATATATATATATATATATATATATAAAATCTTCTTTTGTACATTGATTAGCAAGTTAATTAGTGAAACATATATTGATAAAATGTTTTGTAACAGAGATTTTTCCCATCTTACAAGTAATTATATCACAAGAGTCCTAAGAACTCATTCTTATTAATTTAATAAAGAATAATCAATGTCTATTCTGGCTTCCTATTTTTTAATAAGAAGTCATTGCACAAAATTGAATTTTTAGAGATGTCAGAGCTTTAAATTATTCTAATCCTTTATTATTCATATGAATAGTAAATCAAAGTAATAACATTTACAAATACTGAATACAGACCATTTTCAATGATTTAAAGTAACTGATTTATATTGTAACCTTCTCAGTCACCGAGTTATAATTATCGGATTAATGTCCAGTGTCCATATTTTCGTGTTCTTCTGTCTTCTGTCTTCTTCCTGCCTTCTTTTTTCATCTGCTTCTCTGTAAACCAGACCTTCCGGTGCACTTCCGCAAAAAACGAGGAGCCTCTGGGCGGTTCCAGTGACTCCGCTCTTAGATGTGTTTAGAGAGACCAGAATAATGAAAATAAATTTGCGGGATAATCACTGGAGTTTTATTAGTGAATTTATGCAAAGCATGGAAATGTCATCAGATAATTAGCTACGACATTCTAACTATAATATAAATGCTAATAAAATCTCAGATGGGATTGTTTTATGAATGTTCAGAAAAGCAGGTGTAAGCTGAGTGCACGCCCTTACCTATGATTAACTTGACCCTTAACCTTGATCACTAACTCATCTCTTCTTGAGCAGCGCTATAATGATTTTACAAATTCCTCTGCTGCTTTCCAACTGATTTCCAGCACTTGGTAAAAGTAGCCCTTAACCATCAACTTTCCAGTTTTTCAGAATTGTTTTAAAAATATTTTTTTTTGCTGAGTTTAAAAGTTTGAGTTTACAAGTAATTGATATAAAGTTTATACGTTCAAGAGACTCTGTAGTTTATCCACTAAACATTTCAGTTCACCATATTAACATTATGAAGGACCAACCCTAATGAACCTCTCCTGTACCAAGATAGAAGAAGTCCTTCATAATGAGTAGGTACATTATATATTTCTTGACTTTTATTGGTCTATCTTACCAGTCAAATCTATCCTTTTTGATGCATGGTAAAGTTGGTTGAAATGTTTCATCTTATCCACAAACTCATGGCTATTGACTAAATGACCTGGTGACTAGGAGGGCCAGACTGGAGATCATAAGGGCAACCGTGGTACTTTAAGACCAGTGGTCATCTGATGATGTACATGCGGTCAGCGGCTGTATATGTCGGGCTGCACCCTGCGGCGCCTTATCTGTTGCTGGATCAGCCGAGTATGTGGTGCTGTCGGCCAGAGTCCCACTGGGCATTTGCTTGGTGTGCCAGATGACCAATCCAGGCCTAGACTATAGATACATTTGCTGTATTGTGAAGGTCACACACAGACATTGGACCTCGTAGATAACTGTGTTTATGAGTCCATTCACCAGGCTATCAAATGTCCTTTTTTTTTTTGGATGAGTAACTTTTGAAAAGAACATCAATAAATCTTTTTTGAAGCTCCCTTATGTTGTACTGGATACCTAGTACTAACAGTAAAAGATATGGATGAGAAAATATTACTTAGTTCCCAGCATAAAATATTCCTAGTAAAAGATTCATTTTACCTGATGCAAAGAGGAAGCTAAAATAATATCTTTTCAGGCTTTAATAGAAATATATTACCATATGTGTATATATATAATGTTGAAGCATAAAATATGTATATATTTTGTCATGTCACTTTTCTATTAAAAATTAAAAAAGGAGATCTCACAGTTAAAAACAAAAGGATTTCAGAATATCTCTCTATACATGCATCTAATAACACAAAGGTAATGCATTTTTTAATTTTTGAGTCCTTATAAGTGGTTTACACTCTTAAGCTAGTACATTTCTGCAATCTAAAATTGAAGGTACTCATCAACATGAAAAGAAACACATAAGGGTGCTTAATGTCAAGTTCGATGAATATGTGTATATTTAACTATTTATTTATTAATTTTGCTCTGGATGCTCTGTGGCTAAGTAGGCAGGAATGCATTGCTAATAATATATAGGTTCATTATATATATATATATATATATATATTCAAAATATGTTTTACCTGTATTATTATTTCTGCAAGTCTTGTATAGTTTTAACACTTTCATTAATATAACAAAAGAAATAATGCACAGGTTTAAAATAGTACATTGAAAGATAGTCCTTTTAAGTCTAATCTGTGCTTTTTTCCCCCAAGTACATAAAAGTACAGACAAGATGTAGTCTTGATTATAAATCTGAGTAAAATCAAGTGAAACCTTTCAGCAATCACAGCTAAAATGAGGTGATGTTTCCCTCTCTGTTCTACTCATAGATACGTTTCAGTGAACATTAAGCATGTGGCATTAGTTAAAAACACAAAACAAAACAACAAAAAGAATTTAAATAGTACTTTAACTCTCACTACCTGCTGAGATAATGTTGGAGTTTCCCACAATACCTGGTAACTCTCTTGGTTTGACCCAGAGTCTCCGGATGAAGCCCTGCTTCCCTGGATCGCTGGATCAGCTTCTTCTTTCTCTGGTCAGTGGACCGCCGTGTGGCCAGGGCCAGTCCCTACCCATGTTCTGCCTACTCCCCACCCACTTTGCCCTGTTCCCTCCAATAAAAGGTATTCAGTGGATAACCCATGCACAGCAAAGCCCACCCTCGCCCCACCACCACCAAGCCTACTCTTCCAGACAGAGGATAGCTCCGGATAGCCTTCTCTTGGAGGTCCCCAGGTATGTTCTCCAAATGTTGCTATAGTCTAAAGACTTTCGTTTAAATGTTTTTTCTAATTTTAACTTAAAAATAAATAAATAAAACAATCAACATTTCGGTTCAGACACCCAACAAAATATATACATCTGAGAAACATATAATAATTCATATCATGGTAAAGGATGAATTATCTTACCAGTGATCGGGTTGCGCTGGTTTTCACTTCAAAATATTCAATTATAATATATAGGAGACACTGAAGACTGAATCAGTTGCATATTTATGACAGATAATAGAAGCCAGCCCTCGATGTGACATTAATTAGAAGCCGTTGCACTGCAAATTAAAAAGTATCTAGAAGTATGATGGAGAAATATAAACTGAAAAACGAAAAACTAAAAACACCCAAAAAACACGTGTAAGGTGATGGTAAAAGAATAGGAACCAAAAATTACTTCTCTAATGTATCACTGCCGCAGCCCAACCAGAACGCTCCTCTCGGCGTTCAAACACGTAACCAGCAAAATTCGGGGCGCATGTGTACATAGAAAAAAGAAATAATCTTATCGTGTAATATTGTCAAGAACAAGAAGCTATGTAAAAGGTGTGAAATGCACTCACAAACAGTGCCAGCACAACAGGCTCGTCTGAGGTATGAAGACTGTTCTTTATTCTTTAAAATCTCTAAGAGCATAAAATAAAGAAAACAACCATATGGTGCAGTATCTTCCTTAATAGTATATGCGCAAGTTAAAAAAAGCACTTACAGGATGGTTGAATTCAAGTCGCTATTCAAACTAAATGTCCATTGTAGTGGATCAGGAACATGCAGATTAAAAAACTTCTCAACGCGTTTCGCCGCTCACTGGGCTTCCTCAGGAGAAATAAATATCAATTGATGTCGTCCGCTATGATAATCCGCAATCGTGGTGAGTAAAAATAGAATAAAAATTGATTGTAGCCGTCCGCTTTAAATGTCCTCCGGAATGCTTTTAGTCACAGTGTATGTTGGGAAAAAACTTCATCACTTCCTTGCGTCGTATCCTAGCAACGGATCAAGCTCCTCACAGTGTCACGATGCATGTTGGGAAAAACGTCATCACTTCCTTGCGTCGTATCCTAGCAACGGATCAAGCTCCTCACAGTGTCACGATGCATGTTGGGAAAAAACGTCATCACTTCCTTGCGTCGTATCCTAGCAACGGATCAAGCTCCTCACAGTGTCACGGTGCATGTTGGGAGAAAACGTCATCACTTCCTTGCGTCGTATCCTAGCAACGAATCAAGCTCCTCGTTTCTTCTTCTCTGGATAGGCGTGGTTTACATTCAGATGTTGATGCGTCAATGATGGGCGTTTTTCGGTCTTCTGTGTATAACGAGGTGTATCTGGAGCTAATATATATCCGCGCTCATTGGGATTAACACTATTCTTGCTACACCGCTTCATATGCTTTGTATCTTGACAATTAGGATTTTTGTCCAAACAAATATTTAAGGAATAATGAAATTCAGAACATAAATTCCAAGTAAATAGACATTCTAAACATGTAAATTTAAACCCTACGTTTCTATTTGTATTAAAGAATTTCCATGATGAAGAGGTACTGTGACCTCTGTTATCATAACACCCAAAGTTCTACTATTAGAAAACTACAGGGTGGGACATAGAAGAGTTTCAGGACCAGAAGAGTAACTTTGTTGGGATTTTATTGATGGGAACAGGTGCGGGTTTACAAACTGGACAGAAACTACCCTACTCAACGCCTTAATCTGATTTTATATCCCCCATAATGTAAACATGGTCTCCAGTTTAAAATGCTATCAAAAATAGTTAATTGTTCAGTCAACCATGAGGGCGGTTAGAGGAAGCTAGTAGGATCGAGACCTGACTCACTGAAAAACCATCTGTACTGTAGATTATTGTTTGTCCCAATCAGACCTGCGAGATACAGGTGAATGAATGTACTAGTGCAAAGGATATGATTCTTAATGACAACTGGTGTGGGTAGACACAACCAAATTGAAGCACCATTGTCTTTAAGAAGGATCAGAACATCTAAATAGATTGAAGGGTCGCATACTGCCTCATAGGGGAGCGTATGGCACCTGTCAAGTGTCATTCCAGTCCATTTGATAATCTACACGGACTCTATTATTTATCTTCTCTGTCGCTTTTTGTTAAAAAAAAAATAGATATAAACCATATTGTCTTTAGAATTCGAACTTGATGCCTTTTACTTGACCAACCTAGAAAAAGATATAAGGTCTTTTCTTCGGGTTGGATGCGTTTGCATTTGTTTTGTTAATGATACTTAATGAGACAGACTCTTATTTCAATGCCTTCTCCATGTCAGTGCAGTATGACATACAAATCTGTTTCATTCAGCTAAACTCAGATTTAAAGTGTTTGATTTCAGTAAGTCCTCTGTGCTCTCAGCAGGCTCTCAACCGGACAGGGTCCTGTAATTTCATCTAAGTCAAGCCTGTAATTAATGATATGAAAAGTGTGTCCATGTGAGCTACAGAGAGAGAGCTCTAGTTCGTCGGCAGCAAACGAGGCATTCTAGACATCTCCCTCTTCTCCAACATTATGTATTTCATCAGAACCACCTTCATCACACCAAGTAGTCTTATAGAGGATACGTTATTCATAAGTCACATGTTTGGCATAAAACTTTTATAAATAACGTAATACAATCTGTCAAAACAATGGGAGCACAAAATCAGCACAGTATGTCATAAGAAAGATATAAAGTTTACCGATGTAAATCCAGCTTGAAGGTGACAATTTGCCACCAAGAAAGAGGCCTTTAACCGTTTTGCTGAATTCATTGTGTTTTAGACTTCCAGGGAAGAAGCAAAATTAATTATCGGGTTCCAAATTCCACATGCAAGGTGCATCATTCTCTTCCTCAGGAAAACTCATTTGGAGGTGCTAGGGAAAACCATTTACACATGAGATTAGAAATCACTTTCTTATTCATAAATAAGCTCGGTAATGATTGCAGTTGCCAGCCCAATGATGAAGTAAACCAACAACGTCAATGTAACCTTTTCTGAGCAGAAACTGCTGGAATACATAGAGCCAAAACATCGTCTGGTGGATAGCCACACTCATCATCGTCAATTCAGTAATGTGGAAATGATGGCGTTAATAACATATTTCTATTTAGAGTACTTTAATTTTTTTATGTAAATTTAAAACATTATTCTTATTTTATTTCTAACAACCCTGCTTTTTTTTATAATGATGATACCATGCTGCAGACCCTTAGAAGTCTTGTGTTTCAGGCTAATGGAGGGTATATTAATTTCTATGCTAATTGAATTCTGCTACGCTTATGTAAATGTTCTAACGAAATGGAGAAAGAAAAAAAAAAAGTAAATTAAAGACAAATGTTACAGAGAACTCTTACCTGATATAAAGGTGGAGAGAAAAATAAAACACACAGGTAGTTAGAAATACAAACATAACAAGCTGGCACATAAATTACAGAAATATAAAATGAAGAACAAGAGACGATACGCAAAAAATAAAAACCTAATTTAAGGAAATAGTACATGCAGGAAAATAGAAATTATTACTTAAACCCAACGTAAATTGAAACTTATACTGTATCTGTACTAACTATAGAGGATATATGAGCACTATATTGCAACTCAATACACTACCAAGATTCATACTCACAATCATGGCGACAAAAGCTAGCGAAGCCCAGAGACAATTCATAAGTTTGCTTGGATCCAAATGAAATTACTTTTAACCCCTTAAGGACAATGGGCGGTCCCTAAACCCATTGAAAACAATGCATTTTGAGCCCATACATGTATGGGCTTTGTCATTAAGGGGTTAATTGAAGTATCCTCTGTTATTTTGTTTCCTTCCGTATACAGATTTGGCGATATCGTGTTTCATCTTTGATTTCCGTGACTTCCGCTCGCTTCCTGGACTTCTTGGAACTCCAATGATCCTGACCTTTGCACAAATAAGCTTTTTGTATTTCATGTAAAATTTGCCATACCACACGCCTGCTTATTTACCTGCATACAGGGAGTTCACCTTAGTCCTAACAGTGATCGTGGTTACATATTTATTAAAAACAATATATATGGATTGGAAACCAACCTGCGGGAGACGGGCCACCGTCTCGTTCTGTACCAATATAAAAAAATACAAAATAAAGAAACATGGCTTAACGAGCATATAAGCACATATTGGGCCATAAGGGCCAATATTTACCTACAACAAAACAAGGAATCCATACTGCAAATGCTATTTAAAAGGACCCATTTGAAGCTTTTTTTGCACATATTGGTAATTTCAGCAAAATTCCAGATTTTTAGAGTATGGTTCCCTTTTTTTGTATTTATCCAGCCTTTTGATTTAATGGTGGGGTAACCAATGGCCATATAGTGATGGAGCAGAGTAATAATGACATATAGTGACAGCTTTTGTATCAATATTTCTTAATGTGTGTTACTGTCAATTTGGTATATAGTCAATTTTATTTTAATTACCGGTATATATATAAACACTGCTCAAAATAATAAAGGGAACACTAAGATTATACATCCTAGATCTGAATGAATGAACTAATCGTATGACATACTTGCGTCTTTACATAGTTGAATGTGCTGACAACAAAATCACACAACAATCCTCAATGGAAATCAAATTTATCAACCCATGGAGGTCTAGATATGGAGTCACACTCAAAATCAAAATGGAAAACCACACTACAGGCTGATCCAACGTTGATGTAATGCCCTTAAAACAAGTCACAATGAGGCTCTGTAGTGTGTGTGGCCTCCACGTGACCGTATGACCTCCCTACAACGCCTGGGCATGCTCCTGATGAGGTTGCGGATGGTCTCCTGAGGGAGGTCCTCCCAGACCTGGACTAAAGCATCCGTCAACTCCTGGACAGTCTGTGGTACAACATGGCGTTGGTGGATGGAGTGAAACATGATGTCCCAGATGTGCTCAATCGGATTCAGGTCTGGGGAACAGGTGGGCCAGTCCATAGCATCAATGCCTTCCTCTTGCAGGAACTGCTGACACACCCCAGCCACATGAGGTCTAGCTTTATCTTGCATTAGGAGGAACCCAGGGCCAACCGCACCAGCATATGGTCTCACAAGGGGTCTGAGGATCTAATCTCGGTACCTAATGGCAGTCAGGCTACCTCTGGCAAGCACATGGAGGGCTGTGCGGCCCCCCAAAGAAATGCCACCCCACACCATTACTGACCCACCGCCAAACCGGTCATGCTGGAGGATGTTGCAGGCAGCAGAACGTTCTCCACGGCGTCCCCAGACTCTGTCACGTCTGTCACATGTGCTCAGTGTGAACCTGCTTTCATCTGTGAAGAGCACAGGGCGCCAGTGGCGAATATGCCAATCCTGGTTGTAAGGACTTACCTGCCAATCCTGGTTGTAAGGACTTACCTGCCTCTCCGGTCCCGCGCCGTGGCCGGTCCCGCAACGCTTCCTCCTCGGCCGGCTTCCCGGGCAGCGAGAACCACTGCTACCCAGTCGGCGTCTTCACCGCGTGGTCGGCCAACAGGTAGCACAGCGCCACCGTGTGGTCAAAACATAATCATCTGTAACGTGTTCTTATAACTATGTACAACACAAAGTGATGAAGGACAGTATGAAAAGGGTGTATATGGAGAAAAACCAGTGACCAGTATACTTCCCTTTGTTTTTGCTTGTCACTTGTCCCGGATACCCAGCTGCAGCCCGTACAAAACACTCTCCGGGTGTTTTTTTAAACAGACACGTCCGGTGAAAATGAATTAACAAAGTTTTTTCTACTTACCACGGCATCTACACGGCACGCACGGAGGGTCAGAGGACAGATGGATCGTCGACGATGTACGGAATGACGTCAGACGCCGGCAGATCACGATGGCGCCCTGCACTTTTAAAAGGGAACATACATCAAACGAAGAAGATACTCCTGAGGAAGCCTACCAGGCGAAACGCGTTGAGGATTTTTACAGAGCTCTTTTTACTTGGACTTTAATTTATAGATTTTAACATCCCTGAGCGGATATTTGTTAAACTTTTTTATTTTTCTGGCACATAGCCCAATAAATAATTTTATACTGGAATACAGTGTGGACCTACCTCTATTCCGACTTAAAGCACCAGTTCATTTCCATGGAATACTGAGAAACATCCAGCACGAAGGAAGAAGACAAGGAATATACATCTGATGTGTGTCATACCCTCGTAGTAAGTGTAAGTGTCTCTCTACATTTGCGGGTTACACTGTGGTTAGATACAACACCATTGTGGTTTCCACTTGTCTTCTGTTTCATTACATATTCCTATAATATACCTACCTGGAGGACTGGATGCTTTATGATGCTTGAAAGCCTAGACAGATTGTGAGTGCATTATATATACGTATAGCGTTTTCGATTTGCACAAAATACTACACAATCATTTGTCTTCTACTTTATTTTTATCTTTTATTCCCCAACCGGTATACACGAGCGCCCCCTAGCGTCCTGTTTTACGTGTTCTTATAACCTCGGGTGACCTCCTTAATGCAGGACACACCTCCTCCTGTCCCTATTTAAACCTGGACTTCCTCTTCTGGGTCACCCTTGGTTGGTGTATTTTTGCTATTTGCTTGCGCATTAGATTGTTACTGACTGCTTCGGTTTGACTTGGCTTGTTGACCTCGTTCCTGTCTCCTGATTCGGCTCCTGATTCCTGCTCGTCTGGTATTGATTCGGCTTGTTGACCTCGTCTCTGGATTCTGATTTGGCTTATCCTGATTACCTGTCTGACCCGGTTGGTTCTCTGACTTTCTGGTTCCTGTTTGGCCTGGCCCACTCCGCCATCTGGGGTCCTACCTCACCATACCATTACACTGGTGTTCTCTGGCAAATGCCAAAGTCCTGCACGGTGTTGGGCTGTAAGCACAACCCCCACCTGTGGATGTCGGGCCCTCATACCACCCTCATGGAGTCTGTTTCTGACCGTTTGAGTGGACACATGCACATTTGTGGCCTGCTGGAGGTCATTTTGCAGGGCTCTGGCAGTGCTCCTCCTGCTCCTCCTAGCACAAAGGCGGAGGTAGCGGTCCTGCTGCTGGGTTGTTGCCCTCCTACGGCCTCCTCCACGTCTCCTGATGTACTGGCCTGTCTCCTGGTAGCGCCTCCATGCTCTGGACACTACGCTGACAGACACAGCAAACCTTCTTGCCACAGCTCGCATTGATGTGCCATCATGCATGAGCTGCACTACCTGAGCCACTTGCGTGGGTTGTAGACTCCGTCTTTAGCTACCACTAGAGTGAAAGCACCGCCAGCATTCAAAAGTGACTAAAACATCAGCCAGGAAGCATAGGAACTGAGAAGTGGTCTGTGGTCACCACCTGCAGAACCACTCCTTTATTGGGGTGTCTTGCTAATTGCCTATAATTTCCACCTGTTGTCTGTTCCATTTGCACAACAGCATGTGAAATTGATTGTCCATCAGTGTTGCTTCCTGAGTGGACAGTGTGATTTCACAGAAGTGTGATTGACTTCGAGTTACATTGTGTTGTTTAAGTGTTCCCTTTATTATTTTGAGCAGTATATATATATATATATATTTTTTTTTATTATTATTATTATTTTTTTATTATTATTATTTTAATATTTTTATAATAACACCACTTAATCTGCTGGTGCTCTTACTAATTGATTAAAATAGTTAATTTCAAAATTGGAAACAATAAAATAAATAAAGTATTGTTTTATTTGTATTTCCATTTATTTGTAAACTGCACAAAATAAAATATTATCAAAGATCAATGTTTCAGTGTATTTCTGCCACACATTCTCATATTCCATTCAGAACTAATTTCAGGGCCATTATTAATGTACATAAAGCAAGCAGCTTCTAAACCGAATTACGAGGCTCACACTTACGGTTCTTTGGATGTGGAATGGTTTAAATTATAAGCTGCTGGCACTCTGTCAGTTTATTTGTGTCAAACTAGGAATGTTTTTCTTTATGGTCAATTATGTTTGGATTTTCTGTAACAACTTCATTTTACTGCACTAAGTATAAAGATTTGAGAAACAGATATCTCTGGTGTTATTTATTGATTATTATATATTGATTTATATAGCACAATGGGTAATTAGGGCATATGCAGGGTGTGTGTATTGCATCACATAGAAAGTGACAGCAGAATAAGAACCATTTACTCTGCCCAACCACTTTCCTTAGTCCTTGTCCTTATCTTATATCTATTCTATCCCCCCTGCCACGTCTTTCCTCCAGGCTATATATGTTAAGACCCTTTAACCTTTCCTGGTAAGTTTTATCCTGTAATCCATGAACCATTTTAGTTCCTATCTCTGAACTTTCTCCAAAGTATCTAAATCCTCCTGGAGATACTGTCTCCAGTACTCCGACATCCCCCCGGCGCTCTGCATCAATAGCGAGTGCATAGTGATGAGGGAGCATGGAAGCCGAGGTGTGAAGTGACAGACCTCTTGCGCCTATGACAGGATGGAAGATAGAAGATGATGGATTGTAGAAGATGATTGAAGATGAGAAAAGTAAGAGATCGGGAGAAAGGGATGTAAGGGCTGTGTATATGTGGACAGGTTTGTAAGCTGGTGTGTGTGTGTGTATGGGCAGTGTGTGTGTGTGTGGGCAGTGTAGGTGTTTGTGTATTTGTAAGCTGGTGTGTATGTATATGTGTGTGTAAACCAGTTGTGTGTAAGGGCAGTGTATATGTATACATGTGTGTATGGACAGGCTTGTGTAAGGGCAGTGTATGTGCGTTTATGGGCAGGTGTGTGTAAGGGCAGTGTGTATGGGCAGGTTTGTGCGATGGCAGTGTATGTGTATATGGGTGTTAATGGGCAGTTGTGTGTAAAGTGTGCAAGTGCAGTCTTGTGTAAGGGAAGTGTATATGTATACATGTGTGTATGCTGGTGTGTGTGTATGGGCAGTGTATGTGTATGGGCAGTGTAGGTATTTGTATGTTTGTAAGCTGGTATGTGTGTATATGTGTGTGTAAACGCACTGTGTAAGGGCAGTCTTGTGTAAAGGCAGTGTATGTGTATATATGTGTTTGTATGCTGGTGTGTGTGTATGGGCAGTGTATGTGTATGGGCAGTGAAGGTATTTGTATGTTTGTAAGCTGGTGTATGTGTATATGTGTATGTAAAGGCAGGGGAGTGTGAGGGCAGTGTATGTGTATACATGAGTGTATGGACAGGCCTGTGTAAGTGTATATGTGTGTTTATGGGCACTTGTGTGTAAAGCCAGTGTGTTTGGGCAGGTATGTGTGAGGGCAGTGTATGTGTATATGCATGATAATGAGCAGGTGTGTGTAAAGGCAGTGTATGTTTATATATGTGTTTGTAAGCCAGTGTATGGGCAGTGTATGTGTAAGAGCAGTGTAGGTATTTGTATGTTTGTAAGCTGGTGTGTGTGTATGTGTGTGTGTAAAGGCAGGGGAGTGTAAGGGCAGTGTATGTGTATATGTGTGTTTATGGGCACGTATGTGTAAAGGCAGTGTGTAAAGGCAGTGTGTAAGGGCAGTGTAAATAAAGTAACCTCTGTAAAAAATAGCTGGGGGGCACAATTTCCCATTCTTGCCTTGGGCGCAAAATGAGCTAGACTACGGCTCTGGGGTCTTAACCCTTCATCAACAAACATTGTTGATTTTTGACAGTATATAGGTCATTCTTTTAAAACTGTTGACTACTCAGCAAATCTTGTTGTACTTAACACAGGTCACTGAGGTGTCTTTCCTTCACCTCGTTTCCTTTATTTACCTTGGAACTGGGATTCCTGAAGGCCATCCTGTCATGTTCACCCTGTTCTTCATGAACACTCAATTGCTAATGACAGTAACATGTGATTGCATGCAAATGGCATGGTCTAACATGTAAACTCAATGGAAGCAGGTGAAGGAACCCAAAGGTAGAAGTTTATTTAATGTACTACTGTTAATAACATCAACAATACTGATGAGGGTATTAACATTTAATTATGCAATACGGTATAACAAGTCGTTCTAATGATCACTTCTTAAAAAGTCAAGAGGTTTGTTTTTATTTTTTTTCACATTTAGCAAAATGGGAACGTTTCAAGCTACTTCAACTTGGACTTTCAGGTAATTCTACCAGCGCCAAATGTCACCATTTAATTATATATCATTAAAGATGCACTCTTTTTCTGCTGCGTAGTTACCATTCAAAAAGGTTTAAAAACACTGTAAATACTACCCATTAATGTTATGTTGCTTACTTAAAGGGATACCCAATATAATCACAGTTTTGTTTCTACCAGTGGAAATCCATGCAGGGATTCCTCAAAACTGCATTCTTTTCCCACCTGCCTCAGCTACTTGGCTTGCAGGGGATGCTTTTGGGCAAAATGCGCAGAAATGTCGTTGTCGGTGTAAAATGTGTGTGCAGAGGGAGGGGAGCACTGCAGTTCTGAATTTTACCAAGGTAAATATATATATATATATATACACATATATACATTCACTGGCCACTTTATTAGGTACACTGCGCTAGTATCGGGTTGGACCCCCTTTTGCCTTCACAACTGCCTTTAATCTTCATGGCATATTTTCTACAAGGTGCTGGAAACATTCCTCAGAAATTTTGGTCCATATGGACATGATGGCATCATGCAGTTGCTGCAGATTTGTCGCCTGCACATCGATGAAGCAAATCTCTTGTTCCACCGCATCCCAAAGGTGTTCTATTGGATTGAGATCAGGTGACTGTGGAGGCCATTGGAGTACAGTGAACTCATGTTTAAGAAACTGTAAAAGATTCTAACACATTTAACATCTCTTTTAACCCTAGTAATATGAAATGGACCATATATAATTATTGGTATAGGCAATAGTCAAAGATATGTAATCATTGTTCATAAATAAATGATTATTAAGATATATTAATATGTTTCAATGATAGGCTTCAAGGTTTCCTTGACCTTAAATGTAGAATGAAGGATTTGCTGAACAGGCGTTCTATAGATAGGATAGAAGCTTGCTAATGCATGGTATAGTTGTAACTCTAAAAGGGCATTACAATATACGTACAGTGACTACCTAAAATAGGATTTCGACGTGTAAAGATCTTAGTGAGCATGTTTACCCAATTAGGTGAAGACCAATAGACTGACATCACTATCCAAGGCACATATAAGCTAGGCTTTTGTAAGACATGGAGAGGCATGGGAAGAGAGGTCGAGAGAAGATGTACTTGCCATCCACGGACTCTTCACGTCCCAACACTCCCTCCCTCCCTCCATCCTCAGGAATGCATAGGACAGATGTCATGAACTAAATTCCTCTCCAAGGTTTTGTAAGACTTGTTTCGTATTTTTGTTACCTACTTTTTATATTCGTCTATTTTTGTTTGTATTAAATGTTTCACCTTTGTTTGCATCTAAGTGACTCTGCCTATTTTTGACGCACATACATTTATATGTGTTCCAATTATTTGAAGTTTGTATTGGCCCGAATATATTTTATTACATATCTGGCGTGCCAGCCCTGCGTATTTTTTCCTGACCTTTGCCCTCCAGCTTGCTCAGGGGGAAGGGCAGATATATCTGTACACTTTTTGCAAACTGTCGGGAGATAATTAAGAAAAGAACCTTTGAGGATACAGACTTCCAGATTTTATTGGAACACGTGCTAAGAGACGCTATTGACGGCAGACGCAAGAAAGCCATACAGCGTGATACAACAGCCATTCAAGGAGAGTTCATTAAGAAGGGTAAGTCATGGATTTTATAAAAATATATGCTAACAAAAGTAAAATAACTTTTCAATTTGATAATTGTCCTACTAATGCACAGTTATGGGCTAGTATGTACAAACAATGTGAGCTAGAGAATATGAAATTGGATAAGAAATTGTTATGTATTGATAAACTTAAGAAGAAACTGCAAAATGTCCTAAGCATGTTTAAAACGTTTAATGAATTGATTGTGGAGGATTTACAACCTAGACAAAGTATTTGCACGATTAACAAAGTTGTACCAGAATCTAACCCTGATGACAGTACTGACGACTTTAACAGCTGTCCCGACTGTTTTGTTTTAGCTCAGCAATTAGAGAACTTGGAGAGAGATATGGACAGACAAACGGCTAGAATTAACTCAGAATGACTGTCACAAGCCACAAACTAATCCTACTAATTCTGAATAAATTGATACTACTAACCAAAGGTTGATACAGAAGCTTAATTAAGTGTGACTAATCAAGCTTTGCCTATAACATCTAACTCACCTGTTTGCACGATTGTAGGTTTTAGTGGAAAATGTAATACTTCAGCAACTTTGGTTACTGGTGTTTTGTTTGAGATTCCTGGCTATTTGTGTACTGAAATTGATATCTGGCATTGTCCTAGCTCAGAAAATATCTTAGGGGCTGATGTAATGAGAGAACGAGGCTGGGTCATTGACTTAGGGAATCAAGTGATTTGGAGAAGTAATAACCTTAAAGGGCCTGTAGTAATTGATCCAAGTGACTACAGTGTAGTGGCCGTCATCAATTTAATTGAGGAGGTATCCCCAAATCATGTATGGCCACAAATGGATTGTAATTACTTGACTCTTGTAGAAATTGTGCAGAAACATCCCTCGTTATGGGCTCAATCTAAGAATGAGGTAGGGACGATGAAAGATGTTGTTGTCAAAGTGGAAGGAACAGATCCCATAGCTCAGAAACAGTACCGATTGCCTCCAGATTCAATTGAGCCTTTGTCCAAAATTATTGAAGAACTACTTCAACAAGGCGTCATACGCAAATCAAATTCGGTGACAAACTATCCGTTATGGGCAGTTAAGAAACCAGATAATTCTTATAGAATGCTTCTAGATCTGCGTATGTTTAATAAATGTACCCCAAATGTGGCACCAATTGTAGCAGATACCCCTGACTTCATGTCTTGATTGAATGCTAAAGCGAAGTTTTTCTCGGTACTGGATATCAGTAATGGTTTTTTCAGTATTCAGATAGAGAGGAGTTGTTAATACAAATTTACTTTTACTTTTCTGAATGAGCAATATGTATTTTGCAGATTACCACAAGGGGCACACATGTCACCTAGTCTGTTTCATCAGGCATTGGCAAAAGTATTATCAAAATTCTCAAGGCAAGATTGTATTCTACAGTATGTTGATGATATCTTGTTGGCAACAGAGAGTAGAGAGGAACACCTCATCTTGTTAGCAGAATTGTTTGATCTGTTGTATGAGTCAGGATTGAAATTAAATCCAAGGAAGGTCCAATTACTGAAACAAGAGGTTCAGTACTTGGGAGTTTTGATAAATCCAAATCACATGTGTTGAGATATTTCAGGGGGATTATCCATCTCTTTTTAGAAAAGAAGTAGAGGAAACTGATGAACCTGTATTTGTAGATTGTTCTAGATTTTGCTTGAAAGGTCGAGCTATTCAGCATAGACTACCAGGACATTTTTCTGCCCAGAGAGCAGAAGTTGAAGCTGTTAAAACAGTATTGGAAATTAACGAGAAAGAAAGCAATGATCCTTTGGTAATCTATAGCGATAGTTCATATGTCGTATGATCACTAACAGACTACTTACCTGTGTGGAAAAAACGAGGTTTTGTGGATTCATCTAACAAAATCTTAAATCATGTTGATACATTGCAGACTATTTTTGAGCTTGCTTCTAAAAATCCTAACCGATATGCTATTGTCAAGGTACCAGGCCATAGCAGAGGGACTAGTGATTTAGCTTTGAGAAATGAGAAAGCAGATTCTCTAGTAAAGGAAGCAGCTTTGACAGAAGAGATAGTGATGGAACTAGAACGGTTGAAAGTACTACCAGTAAAGAGTAAGGAAGCAAATTTACCTTCATTCATCGATAAAGATGAAAGATGCGTTCATTATAGAATGTAAGAATAAAATAACACCTCCCTTTGTTTGTGAGAACGGAGTGGTGTGTTATGAGATGTAAGGTAATTTACTTCCAGTTGTGCCTAAACACTTGCAGACGGAATTCACCCGCTATAAGATGTAAAGATTAGGTCATGTGGGTCAGCAAAAGTTGCTGGAAAACTTCAAAGATAAGTTTTATTGGGACAAAAAGGTGGACTCTGTACAAAATGTTGTTCAGTCATGTCTCATTTGTGCTCAAGTAAACCCCAGGCCTAAAGGACAAAAGTCTCCACTTCTAAGAATTGCACCTGCAGATGGTTCGTGGTCTATACTGCAGATTGACTACATAGGTCTCCTACTTCAGGTAACCAAGGTCTCAGGTATGCATTGGTTGTGGTAAATGTATTTTATAAGTGGGTAGAATTGTAGCCTGTCAGGAATGATGATGCTTTGTCTACGGCAAAAGCATTAAGGAATCATGTTGTACTTGGGGAATCCCAAGGATGATTGCTTCTGACAGAAGGAGCCATTTTACTGGCAAAGTCATGCAGGCTGTTTGCGCAATCCTGGGGGTACGTCAACAATTCCATGTTCCATACCATCCTCAGTCCGCAGGTATTGTAGAAAGAATGAACAGAACGATTAAGTCTAGAATTGCAAAAATGTTACTTGATAAAGGAAATAGTTGGGTTGATGCAGTACCTCTAGTATTGACGAGTATTAGGGGAACGAGCTCCTCAACTACCCAGTATACACCTTTTGAATTAATGACAGGAAGGAAAATGCCATTGATCTTTCCTTATGAACCATTTTTGTCTACTCCACAGAAAGATGCCATTGCAAGAACTAAGTGGTTACAGGTACTTCAGGAGAATTTAAAAACAATTCTTCCCCATGCAGCATCTAGAATGCAGAGTATGGTACCGCCTCACTCTTCTAAATTTGTGAGAGGAGTATCAGTAATGATTAAGACTTTTAGGAAGGCGGGACCGTGGGAAAGTAATTGGGAAGGACCGTTTGAAATAATCGACACTATGGGTCAAGTTATGATCCTTGTTCAAAGGACAGAAAAGACTGTGAAAAATACCCGTAGGCAGCAGAAGCTGTGGGTACATGTTGACCAGTGTAAATTATATGTTTCTAACTAAATTCTGTTCTTCCAGGAACACAGTTCTGCAAGAAAATGGAGAAACAAAGCAGTTAACTATTGAAAGGAGAACCTCCAGAGAAACAGCAATACAAGAATCGTGACATCAAGATAGCATAGTTTTTTGATAGCTGTGTTGTTTGAACAGTACCAAAAGCCAATTGAAATTGATGATCAGACAAAGGATTTACCACAGAAGATATTGTTATTGCATAAGATAAGAGAAGTTCGAGTGGATCGACTCCTGACATCAGACATTGATACATCAAGAGACATTGTTGGACAAATTAGATTCGGTTATGGCTCCAGAGATCAACCTTGTTTGACTATATTTTTTGAGCATACCTCAGAGATCACGGTTCATGCAACAGTAGGACCAAAAGCCAAATTCACACAGTCACAGGGGAATTATACCCATAATAATCAGACAGGTGTTTGGGAATGTCATCCTACTGAGTCCATGTGGTGGTTTATAACAATTAAGGGAGAAGAACATGCACAATGGACAGGTGATGTTACCAATGAGATGTTAACATCAGGGAAAATGGGAAGATCAAAGACAGAGATTTGGTATAAAACTCAGTCTTATGGTAAAATCTTGGATCCTTCACTGCTTTCTATATCAGCAGGGGACGATGATTGGACTAGGATTTGGAACTTTCAGGTGGAAAGAGAAATAGCTATGGTCAAAGTATCTTTTGTGTTTACGGTAACTAATTCTATAGCACCTGAAGTTAGAGTTAATCCACATAGTGTGAAAAGCCAAGAGAAATTGAAACCTATAGAACTACAATGTGGGACAAGGTTACTATTACCCCAGGAAGCATCACTCGTTTGGTCAAAAGGGAAAACATCTTTAGGAAGTTTTACAAATAATCCAACTCGTATACTTCATAAGGGTCAAATGGGGGATGTACATTGGAATGGTATACATTTTATGCTTAGATTAGATAGTCCAACTCGTAAAGACTCTGGGATATATGAATGTTGTGTATTACTGAAAGGAGATTACAAACACTGTGACAGAGCAAATGTCAGTGTTTGGTCCCCTGAAGACAATTTGTGTACTGGTACTAGACTCAAACCATCCAATCCTTTTCAGGTTAATTACTTTCAATCTAAGCCATTGTTGAGGAATGGATCGTTTGTAACCCTAGTTTGGACTTTTAACATGACTGATTGGAAAATATCCACTTGGTTTCCTCAATGTTTGTCACACCTTACTAACATGGAAAAAGGTCTTGCTCAATGGTTTGGACAAAATCCATTGAGAATGGCAAGAAGTAGACGCGGTATTATTGAGGGAATCTTGGGGGGTGTTGGTTCGGTAGGAAGCTTATTTAATACTATGGATATAAATACTCTTAAATCCGATTTGGGATCCGTGAGTTATGTTGGAAGTCAGGGAGCAAAAGTACAAAAAGGGTTAAATCAGTTATTGGAAAAAATGGTTCTAAGTTCTGCTACTGTGATTGGGTCGTCTGTATCTCACTTACAGGATGCCACTTTAGACTTAATAGAGAGTCAAGAGGAGAATCAAGTGTCAAGGGCATGCCTGGAAATACAGATAGAATATTCCACTAATCTAAAGATGATTGCACAGGCTTTACAGAGTGGTATTATACCTTTGGGTTTGTTGAAAAGCTTACCTGACAAATATAGTTTTGGTCTGGGTCATATTGATTTGTGGATTAATAAATGGATGGGTTGTGATCAGGATTTTTGTATAGGGACATCTTTAATCCCAGTGGCAGGAGTTGAACAAGTAGTGGTACCAGTAACAGTTTTAGGAATTCCAGTCAGTGACACACAATTGATTCATTATAATTTAAGGTATACAGATTTTGTATTTGATGGGGAAAATCTGGAACAATTAGATGTTTCAGCTTGTCTTCATTTTGTTTCCAAAGTAATATGTCTTCCAGGACAAGAAAAGGTTGTCTATCATTCTTGTTTTCACAATCATTCATTATGTGAAGCCAGGATTGAAAGTGTTACATCTATGCATGAATTAATGACTCAAGTAAAGATAGGGAAAGTTTGTTTTCAAGTAATGAAGGAGGAGTCATTGGTCAGAGCATTCTTTTCAAATTGTATGCATAATGATACTCTTCACAGAGGATTATATTGCATAGAAGGTGATTTGAAAAAGTTGGAGATAGATGGGAAAAAGTTTAATGTCTCCACTATAGGTACAGAGCGTTTAAGAACACTACCTCAGCAATTTAATCTGACACAGATAGACCATTTTCCTTGGAAAACATGGACAGAGGAAATAAAGAAAGATAAGGGATTATTGGCCATGTTAAAGCAACAATTGAAAGATGCAGAAATTGTTTTCCAACATAAACAAGGTGAATTAGAACAAATTCAACATCAATGGAAAGATATGTCTGGAGTTAATTGGTGGTCAAATTTAAAAAAATCAGTAAATATGTGGTCACAATCTTCGGTAAAATCCGCAGCTGGGAATATATTGTTAAATCCAATTGTTATTATAGCTATACTTGTTTTATTATGTATTTCTTATGTGTAGAATAAGTAAGATATATAAACATGTTAAGTATGAAGTAGATAAGGGAGATGGAATATTAAGGGAAATGATAAAAAGAGCACAATCCTCTCATTCCATAACAAATGTAGAGAAAAGGGTGTCTCATGCTAATGATTATCATATGGTCCCAGTTAAAGTATGATGTGATTGTAGTATAAATGTGATACGAATGTGATACGAATGGTGAGTAAATGTGTATATTTGAAAAGATATGATAAGGATATTATCCTATCATCAGGGGGAATTGTAAAAGATTCTAACACATTTAACATCTCTTTTAACCCTAGTAATATGAAATGGACCATATATAATTATTGGTATAGGCAATAGTCAAAGATATGTAATCATTGTTCATAAATAAATGATTATTAAGATATATTAATATGTTTCAATGATAGGCTTCAAGGTTTCCTTGACCTTAAATGTAGAATGAAGGATTTGCTGAACAGGCGTTCTATAGATAGGATAGAAGCTTGCTAGTGCATGGTATAGTTGTAACTCTAAAAGGGCATTACAATATACGTACAGTGACTACCTAAAATAGGATTTCGACGTGTAAAGATCTTAGTGAGCATGTTTACCCAATTAGGTGAAGACCAATAGACTGACATCACTATCCAAGGCACATATAAGCTAGGCTTTTGTAAGACATGGAGAGGCATGGGAAGAGAGGTCGAGAGAAGATGTACTTGCCATCCACGGACTCTTCACGTCCCAACACTCCCTCCCTCCCTCCATCCTCAGGAATGCATAGGACAGATGTCATGAACTAAATTCCTCTCCAAGGTTTTGTAAGACTTGTTTCGTATTTTTGTTACCTACTTTTTATATTCGTCTATTTTTGTTTGTATTAAATGTTTCACCTTTGTTTGCATCTAAGTGACTCTGCCTATTTTTGACGCACATACATTTATATGTGTTCCAATTATTTGAAGTTTGTATTGGCCCGAATATATTTTATTACAGAAACCAGTTTGGGATGATGTGAGCTTTGTGACATGGTGCTGTACACTGTGGTCATAAAGGGATGGACATGGTCAGCATCAATACTCAGGTAGGCTGTCGCGTTTGAACGATGCTCAATTGGTACTAAGGGGCCCAAAGTGGGCCAGTGATACAAGGCGGGATGGAACCATGATTTCATGTTGTTTATGCCAAAGTCTGACCCTGTCATCTGAATGTCAGATGAATCTGAATTTTGGTGAGCCCGAGCGAATTGTAGCCTCAGTTTTGTGTTCTTAGTGGACAGGAGCGGCACCCGGTGTGGTATTCTGCTGCTGTAGCCCATCTGCTTCAAGGTTCAACGTGTTGTGTGTTCAGGGATGGTAGTCTGCATACCTTGGTTGTAATGAAGGATTATTTGAGTTACTTTTGCCTTTCTGTCATCTCGAAGCAGTCTGCCCATTCTCCTCTGACCTCTGACATCAATAAGGCATTTTCGTCCACACAACTGCCGCTCACTGGATATTTTCTTTGTTTTGGACCACTCTCTGTAAAACCCTAGAGATGGTTGTCGTGAAAATCCCAGTAGATCAGCAGTTTCTGAAATACTCAGCACCAACAACCATGCCACGTTCAAAGTCACTGAAATCCCCTTTCTTCCCCATTCTAATGCTCAGTTTGAACTTCAGCAAGCCTAAATGCATTGAGTTGCCGCCATGTGATTGGTCGATTACCTATTTGTAACAGAAGGACAGTGAGTGTAGATTGTATATCTAAATACATACAAGCAACTTGATTACGCATTCTTCTTTGATCTGACTATATGGGACATTACTGTCCCTGACCCTTGCTAACAAAGAATGTATATTAAATCACTATGCGAGTACTAGATTTGTACAAATGGACCAAAAACAATTCAGACAATTTTTTGCTTTTATTTTAGGTCCTTTTTTTTTTGGATAACAAACTTTGTTTCCTGTGATTTTGATTTGGAAGAAGACCAGAGGAAATTTTACATTCGGAAACGAAATTCATTTTCACTCGCCTTCATTTACTCTACCTTTGTGGAAGTTCACCGGGAGGCTATGTCCTCAGAGAAGTGAATGAAGACAGAAGAGTGTGAGAGAACATGAATGAGACTGTTAGAGAGAGTGGGTGAGAGAGATTGAAAAAAACAATGAAATTCAAACGCAGATTTTTGGAGATTTGTATGGTTATTAAAACTGAAATACGTGTGAATCCGAATGCACAAGTCTAGTGAGTAATGCTTGAAGAAGCAAATCAGTGGCAAGAAAGCACTCACATTAAAATCATTGAGAACAATCGCCACACATGCAAACAGGGTCTGAACAGATCCCAGACCGCAGCATTTCCAGAATCCCCCCATGCATTTTCAAAATGGACACTAGAAAATTTAAAGGGGGCCATGTAGCTATCATATGCATTAAAGAGCATATGATGGCTGGAGTGTCATTTTAATAGTGTGTTGCAAGCAAACACTGACCAACAGACCAAGTAAATTGGTACCATGTGTATGAAATGGTGCATAAATTAGTTCTAAATAAATGACTCCTAAAACCAAATACTGAAAAACATGTTTGCATATGTTGCTTAATATGTTTTAAACATGTTTTAACATGCCACGGATATCTCAAACATAGATAACAAGTTTACAAATGAAAGACCTACTCTATAATAATTATTATGCAGGCAGCGTTACATAACCTAACTCCGGAACACAGGATGTGATATTAAGGAATTTGCCCAATCACAGTTACATTAATATTTTAATTAATTTACAACCAATGCCACAAAACTAAAATTGCATCCGTTTATCAGTTTTGTAATTTAAAAGTGCTGAAATATATACATTTTTTAAATCTCTTATGTCTTTGAGAAAGTGACCTTGAAATTACTTCAGGTCATGTTGGTTTTGCCAAGTCTGATTGGAAACCATTAACACCACAAAGCACATTACGGCCTTGCAGAAAAAGCATGATCTCCTCATTATTTCAGGTCACAAAACTAAGCTTTAGAAAAAAACTGATTACATTAGCTTTTTATATAACAAAAAGTAACCACTGGTAATCACAAAAGTTAAATTGCATCAAGCTGAAGAGTCAAAAAAAAGAAATCAGCTTTCAAAAATATGACAAAGGAGGACCATACATTTATAAAAGAGAATGGGAGGTTTAACTTGTAATGTAGAAAAGTGGCACCTAATGGGTGATCACATCCAGAGACATATTCTGGCCTAGGCCTACAGAAGCAGGTCCAGGGCACGGCAGTCCTACTGCCACAAAACTGGAAAGGAGAGTGGCGGAAGATCGTCTCATAACCAGTGTTCCCTCTAAGCTGTGCGCTTGTGCGCGCGCACATAGCTTTTTTAGAGCGCACATGTCCAAAAATTGTGCGCACAACAGTTTTTCCCAAAAAAATAAAAAAAATTAAATTTTTTTGAAACTTTATGCGGTGCGGATATTGTGCGCACAAAATTTTTGCTCTGTGAAACTTTTTGCACGAGAGAAATTTTCTGCGCACGCCAACTAAGAAAAATTAGATGGAACATTGCTCATAACCATTACGCCACCAGGGAATTTAATGACATTGCATTCTTAATACATAGACACTAATAGGAAGTTGCCCCCGCCTTTGCAACTATAACAGCTTCCACTCTTCTGAGAAGGCTTTCCACAAAGTTTTGGAGTGTTTCTGTGGGATTTTTGCCCAGCATTTGTAAGGTCAGGCACCCAAAAGTGCTGAAGGGTACATACCTAGACATTTTGGACAATGTTCTGCTTCCAACTTTGTAGGAACAGTTTGGGTAAGGCCCTTTTCTATTCCAGCATGACTGTGTCCCAGTGTACAAAGCAAGGTCAATAAAGACATGGTGGAACAAGTTGGGTGAAGAAGAACTTGACTGGTCACACAGAACCCTGGCCTCAACCCCATGTCACCAGGGGCCCACGGGGCATTCACCTGGTGTATCAGATGGCCAATCCAAGCCTGATCGTGTACTTGGTACACGGTCGAGAAAATGCCAGAATGCCAACAAGTACATGTACATAGTTGCTCTTTAAGGTCTTCTAAAGAGTTGTGTGCAATAACTTACAATAAAAATTTGCAGTGTAGTTGGGGCTGCAAAAGGTTCCTGAGCTGGCATACGTGACCCTCACTAAACTAATCCACCAGAGGGGGGAAGCTCCAGGCAGCCTGACCTGGAAAGTTCTCAGATACATATTTCCATTTCCACTTAAGCAACACTGACAAAACACGCACAGTACTTTATACAGCACTGGGTTTTATGACCAAAGAGAAAAATATTGTTTACATGGGACCCCCCTTCAAAAGGTTGGTCATGAGCTACATATTTGCAGGATTTGACCAAGCAGCCCCTCCTGCCACACAGGTGCCTCATTAATGGTGTCCAGAGAAGGCTTTAAATTGCATGAGAGTCTGAATTTCTTTCTGGTATTCCCTGATAAGTAAAATAGTCAGACTTGCATTAAAACATGTACAAAAACCATTATATATACACATATATATATATTAGAAAATGTACTTTGCATTGAGGTTTTTTTCATTAATGTTCATTTTCTATAAAATCTGCATTTCTACACAAAGTTTTAAGTTTCTGTCCCTCACCATAGAAATGTCAGAAAGTTCATTAAATCAACTTCAGTACAACAATATAAACTTAATTTGCATAGAAATTAAAAAATTGAATTAGACCAAAAATTTGTAATTCAGATGAAAAATGTAATTAAGTTTGGACTAGGGGGAAAAATAAATAATTTTTGATATACTGGGAATTTCAGTCCTCATGACTTTTATTTCATCTTCATGACGGTTTAGAGCAAATGAGAGATAAGAAGACACAATCCCCGATCTTCAAGGTACAGTGGCATTTTTCAATTACATGCTTTGTGGTCAATATATCTTGGTAACACATTTATTATGAACAAACAAGTACTTAAAACGTGTTTTTTATCTTGATACATTGCAAGGAACCCTTAAATGCTATATCGACATGCAAGTTCACCAAAATGTCACATCTACAATTATTTGAAACCGATCATACTTGTTTCCGGGGGCAGTAAATGTAATATTAATTTAAATAATGCAAAACAATCTTAGTGCACCTTAGAGTACTGAAAATTTACCGTCATTGATTTTAGATAACATGTATCTATCACTCAGAGATAAGTTTAAGAGATCTTAATTAATCAAGAGATAATACAATATTATCATTGGCCTCTGATGCCTAAAATGTTTTGTTTTTGAAGGGTTAACTCGAACCAACTTAAGTCACATACATGTGATGCTACAAAATATAAATCAAATACTATATTTATTAATTAATTCATATTTAAACAAGGGAGGGCCATCAAGTGTTCCCCTTCCCCGCCCTGCATGCATGGTGCTAATAGTATATGGGGGACATATGAGTATTTCATTTTAATTTTAAAACCCTATGTGGAAATGTGGAGCCCAACCATACTTGTGCCCAGGGTTAAAATATTAGTTAAATGTCTGTTCTAGCCTTATTTTCACATAAATATATGTTGGAGTCCATTTGCATCCAAACCATACATTTTTTTTGTAACTCCTCCCCCAGCTGCCTCTTCTGAAAGCAGGAAGCATTCGTGTGTACGCTTAATACTACATGCTCAGTAGCACTTCCAATCTACTCAGTGGAAGCAACCACCCATTAAAGTCAAAGATAGTTGAAGTAAGATGTTTTGCATGCAATAACCCCTTAAGGACAACAGGTTGTACTTAAACCCATTAATGACAATGCATTGTGAGCCGTACATGTACAGGCTTTGTTGTGAAAGGGTTAATGGGATTGCTACTCAGCATGTGCAGGAAGCACATATTTTTGTTTCAAGATAAAGTTTCTGCATATAAGAAAACACACTGTCCTTCTTCCCTTGTATAAGATTGCAATCCTTATAACTTTTCCTTCCACTCTGAAATACACGACCGTCATCAAATATAACGAGGGACTATGATAACTGCGTGTACTGAAACCAGGAAGCATTAGCATTAACACATCTGCCACTTGTTCAGTATCATCGCAATTAAAGTCATTGATGCAGAAGCCAATCCCATCTATGCTAGCAAAAAATCATGTTCAATGTATCTGATCAGTGTTCAGATAACATGCATGCGATTGGCTGCGGCCACCAATACTGATGTCGGTGGGAACTCAGCTCCCATTGGCAAAATGGGTAGCTCTACTGGGCATGTGTAAGGACTGTACTGACAAATGCTCCTATTTACAATAGAGGTAACGGAGGAGGGGTTAACTGGGGTTCAAATACTAAAGAATGCCTGCATGTATCCACATGAAGTAAAATATACTGGGGGTTCATACAAAATGGACTCTGATATGGGGTGGGAGAGCTGGTGGGTTGTCCTCACCAGCCTGGAATTTGGAATTAAATACATCTAAGTTCTAATTCAATAACATGTTAGAATAACTCTTTTTCCATCAACATGCCTGAAAGGGACTTAACAATATAAGGAGTATTTTGAGAACAAACAAAATATAATAATCTAATTTCATTGTATGCTTCAGTGGAAATAAGAAGTTAACACTTTCCGCAGGGATGCTGGAGGCCTGGTATCGCAACTAATTTAGCACATTTGCTAACAACACGTTGTGTCAAGACACTGTGCATACCATTTGCTGGAAGATAATGCATATCATGTTTGTCTAAGCACATGGGACTATTTCATACTCTTTGCCATAAGGGGTAAGTGTATGACATGAAGATTAACATGATTTAGTGATTACGCTGCTCCTTTTGATCCAAGCAAGTCCCCGAATAAGTACTGTAAGATATTACGAAGCTCTATATTATTTCTTGATTTTAGTTTGCTAGTCAAGCGCCAGCCAATTCAGGTCACCACAAGACACAGCTTAACACATCTCTATGTCCTCGTCTTCCATCTGCTCAAATATCAGTGTAAGTGGCAAAATGTGCCATTGTGTTAAGCAATCCTGCACTAGAAGAGCAAAGACGAATTGAGATAATGAAGTTAATATTCCTGGATAAAGCACCCGGCTGCCAACAAGGACAAAATATGCTTTCAAAAATTGACTTAAATCCAACCAATTTAAGTAACTTTCCCTTTCTTCATTAACTTCCTGGGTTTGTAACTCTTGGACTATATTACAAAGTCAAACAAAACATCAGAATGTATGATATCCTTATAAAATATTATTTATACATTTCCAAATGTAAGCCACATTAAGTGGGAAATATTTTAGAAATAAAATAAACATTATCATATTCTTTTTTTCTGCCCTGAGCTAAGGGTTGAGTTATTTACCTTTATTTCATTTTACCTTCTACCGTGTCAATGTGGCCAATGTTTGTCCTGTGTTCATCTCTCTCTTTCTCTGCTCATCTCCCACATTTATGATCCTCTCTGCTTGCTTTTGTGTCATTTTAACCTGAAAAACATTTCTGAGAAGTGCTAAGTCCTTATGACCCATACTACTTCTGACATTTCTGATACTTGCCTGATTTTGAACTAGGTCATGGTGACACCTGTATGTTATCATGGGTAGCAAGGCGTCTGTTAATTAATATACAATTCATCAACCGATTAATTAGTTTCACAACTTTCACTTAAACCACTGTACTCTTTATAAAAACAATAGTGGGCTATCAAGTGTCTTCCTCACCTTGTGTCATTGAAAGGAACTGATGGGTTGACATTATGTTCATTGAGAAGTCGGATGTTCAAGCACTATTACTCTGAGGCTAGGTTTCCACTTGGGTTTTTGTCCTGCATTTTTTTTCTTGATGAAAAACGCCAAGAAAACTGCCACTGCATTTTCCTACGTTTTGGCGTTTTTTCTGGATTTTTTTTCTGGCGTTTTAGCCTTTCTGTGGAAATTGCTTTTTTTGACCTTAGGCAGTTTTTCCAGCCTTTACAAGTTAGAAGTTTCACCCAGCTAAAAGGGATTAGGATAAATGGCAAGTATCTGCCCCCTGATGTCATTTCCTTGGTAGAGTTCTACTTAAACGCCCCGGCGGACCCTTTTGTCTCTTTTCTTTGGTTTGTAAGGCATGCTTTATTCTGAATGTCTGCTCCTCTAGGAAGACTGGCCCCAAATGATGGTGCAAATTGTTTGCTGTTGCTTTTGGCACGCAGGATCCAGTTGGTTTGTTTGTAATGGCATGTTTGTTCTAAATGGTGTAAAATTCAATATGAACTTTGTTTTGTGTGAAACTGTTTGTTTCCAGCCTATTTCTCGTAGGATACACAGATACTGGGTCCATCCTCTGCATTGTAACTGTGGAAAAAAACGCCACAAAAAACGCCAAGGCAAAAAACCCACATGGCTTTTTCATGGCGTTTTTTCTCTCCCATAGACTTCTATTGGAGAAAACCGCCAAGATTTCCTTGCAAAAAACGCCAGAGTGTCAACATGCTGCGATTTTGAAAAACTGCCACAGAGCCCAAAAAAGCAGAAAAACGCCAAAGAGGACTGAAAAAACGACAAACAGAAAAACGCCAAGTGGATATGGCATTGTGCGATTTCCTATTGAAGAACAGCTAACATCTGGCTGCAGCGTTTTTTCACTAAAAAAACACTGTGTGGCTGAATTGGCGTTTTTATGGGCGTTTTTAGCAAAAAAAAAAACAAGTGGAAACCTAGCCTAACAGTGTTTAAATGCCTGAAGATAAATTCAGGCATTCGCTTCCCACAGTTTCAAAGTTGACTCACCACAGGAAGAGTTCTTGCTGGACCCTACAGAGTCTCTCATGACCCACTGTATATGATCACAAAAGATGTGATCGGGAAAGCAGGATGAGAAGAAGGAAAAAAGTAAAAAATTGGTTTTTTTAAAAAGTATTAATATATTAAAGATTATATTATTAAAGATAATATAAAACAGGGGTACCCATTGGTAATCTATTTTGACAAATATTTCCAAATCCAGACACACATTTTCAAACAGTAATACATATAAATACATAGATTTTAGAATGTGTAATCTGATTCATCAAATTTACGTTATGATTTATCTCAGTGCCTTGCGACTTCTATTGAGAAGTTACTCCCAAAATGACTTGTTGCTCCTGGGAGGATTTCATATTAAAAGTGACATTTGTCTACAGAGTCATTTGGTAAGAAGAATTTAGTTAGTAGAGGTTAGTGTGGCTGATTCATACATAACATAGATGAAATATTGGCCAATGAGGGACTTCACATAGACACAATAATTATAGACACATAATGAGGAGTAGAACTCACAAGGTAAAGAACTTTACTCTGTTTATGTATATAATTAATAAAGATGTTTAAAAAAAAATCAGCAGGTTGTCCGTAAAATGGTCCTCAGACACATATAAATTTTTACTCTGTAAAACGATTAATACTGTTATAAATATTAAAATAAAAATAAATACAAATAACTGTCCTTGATTAGTAATTTAATATCAATAATCTATTAAAAAAACAATACTAAAGGCATCCCCTGCTGTGTATATGTGAAGGCATTAAGCAGAACGTGGTTAGGGTTAAGTACGAAACAATTCACTTGAAATACACGATAAAATATTTTTTTGTATTCTTTATATAATGAAAGCGAACACACACAGACATTACCACATGGCCTCACAGACAGAAGACACAGTTCCCCTCAGCATGCGTTGTCGGGTGCCACTGAGGCAGAAGGTATCTAAAGCCATCCAAGCAGGAAAATACACACTGTGTAGATAATAAATACAGACATAATTGTTGTGGCCTGTGGTCAATATGAGCTCTGCAGGCTCGGTGCCGGCTGCTGCACAGTCAACCTGTCTTTATACAAAGGAAGATGTATACTTCCTTCTGCTGCAGACTTATTAAAATGGAAACCCAGCTTTTCCAAGCAAAATAATGTTCTTCCTAGCCAAGGTTCGGATAATAGCTCACAACACATTAATACTAACACTATTGTAACCCAGGACAAAGACAGGTGCTGGCGTATTCTAAACTCAGAGAACAGGACTTATTTATTTATTTATCTATTATGAAACGACCGGATAAGCTCTAACAAATCCCATACGCTGTGTTAGATCCACGGTAAAAGTGTCCACACATTGAATGGATGGCAGTATCTTGGTCGGATATTATTTCCAATGAGCTGTATATAAAATGTACTCTTTATCAGAAGTGTCAGAACCTCAGTAGGCGTTAACATGCGTGGGATAGGCAAATGGCTCCTGAATCTATGACGAGTCCAACGAAAGATTACGTTCTGAGGCTTTACTTCAGGAAAACGAGCAGACCAGACGGGCCCAATGGTTCTTATCTGACGTCAGATTCTAGGGCTTATTTTGGCTATGAAAAGGCTAAACATTTGTAACACCAGCGTGGTTAGAGGCTACCAATAAGGGTATAGTCCTTTGACTTGTTCTATCACGTTTCCATCATGAATTTTATTTTTTGAAAAACATTTTCCATTCCTTAATTTATTGAACTATTGGAGAACGCAGACTACCAAATGTTAACTTGTACAGAAGAAAGTCAAGAGCCGGGGTTATGATGGTTGCGCAAGACATAGTCTAGAATTAGATTATCAGAGACTATGGATCTAGTGAGAAGGCCTTTTTCACAGAGATATAAGTAAATAAGTAAAACAGCCTCACAGTAGAAATGGCAGATGTTGATACAAAGGGGAAAATGAAACATGTATTGGATTGAGCAGAAGGCTATCCTTAATATAAGACAAGTAATATTCGGGGTGTTCCTGCCGCTAGAAAGATGGGTAGAACTGATGGGCCAAGCTCTTTTATCAGTTCCTAAATTTGAAATTTCTGTTTTAACTTGATCTTGCCGTTTGGTTTCATTCTCAGATATAAGCATTTACTTTTTACGTTAATTTACGTTTTTAGGTTAAGTCAAGCATTGTAGAAATATTAATAATAACTAGTGTCTGCAAGTTATGCTAATATATGCTAGGCTTTTTTTGAAAGGGTTTAATATTTGTCCAAAATCTCATATAACTAAACTATTTGTTATAAATAACTAAAATTTATAGCGACTTTCAGGCAACTACATTTAAAAAAAAAAAAAGAAATTTTTCATGTTCGGACCACTTTTTTTTTCTAGTGGATATTTCTCTAGGCACTTGAATTCTAATAGGACTTTATGTAAATTAACATGTGATATATTTAATTTTCATTTTAGGTCATTAACTTTGTAATTTACTGTAATCACTGTTTATATTTCTGTGTTTTTGCATTTACACTTTATATATTTGCATTAACTATTTTTCTGCCGTGATATATATATATATATATATACATATACACACACACATATATATATATACCGGTATTTATACACATATATACATTTATAAATCCAATCCTTGCTTATATAGGAAAGAATATGACAGTATAGTGCCCTCACCCTGGGCCATCACCCCTGGCACAGAACCAATAGTTTTATTTGGCTTTGCAAACTTCCCCTTGTTGATATTGGGTATTTAGTATTTACTATATCTTTAATGCAGGCTCTGGGTGAACGTTTATGTAGCAGAAAATTGTGAACACAGAGCAGAAATGTTATTACAACAAAAAGTACAGGCCGCTATTTAACTTCCTTGCTTCCTTTTGGAGACGCCATGATGTCAGTGTTCCTATTCTATAACCGATAAGGCCTACACTACAGAGCATGGCTGTAGAAATATGTGAGAACATGTCCATTACGATGGATTATTCTAATCCCGCAAAACTATAGCATGCCAAATTCTACTTGACTCCACCTGACTGTTGTGAAAACAGGTATTCCTGTGAATAATAAAATGGCGTCACTACTATTAGAAGTACTTCTTTATAATATGGTGGGAAAACAAGTAGAAATGAAGGAAAATGAGTAAAATTAATCTGTGAAAAATTTGTTTCTGTTAGTTTTTACATAGTTTTTCAATCTGTTTCATACCTACAGGAAATGTGCCACCCAGTGGCAGGAAGAGCCATTTTATGTCGAGTTATGTTGGAATTATGTTGTGTAGTAATAGCCCAAATTCTCCCAGATAACGATACAATCGTTTTTAGATCAAAGCATTCACTGACTGCATGGCAAGCGGCTGATGGACTTCTCTTAAACATGACCATTTACTCTCTAGAAATCAACACAAAAAGTAGGAGAGCACATAATATGATGTCATTAGAAACAGCAATATGAGATCATTTCCTTGATAAAGGTATATTTTACCAAAACATGGGTGGATCTCACACTGGGGTTACACCTTCAGCTTTCTTACTATTGTTTTTTATGTGGGGATGTTTCTACTTAATTTTGTGCATGACAACATTAGGTTTTTAAATTTTAGATTTTTTCTTCTGCAAAAAAAAGTATTTCTAGAGAACTGGGAGAAGAACATGATGGCAACATTATAGCTGTGTTTGCGAAAGCCACTCTATTGTGGAAATGCTTTAGAATTCACTGTAATTGTACAAGAGTTTATGCCCAAATAGCAGTTTTCTAATGAACAAATGTTCAAAAGGTTAGTTTGTTTAAAATTGAACATAGCCCAAGTTTACCAAAGGTGTTTTAACTTAACCCCTTCGAGACAAAGGCTGATTTTACTTTTTGTACCCTTTGTGACAATGGCCTTTTTAACATTTCTGCGCTGCTTGTGTTTAGCTGTAATTTTCTTCTTTCCCGTTTACTGAACCCACACACATTAGATATTGTTTTTTTCAGGACAAGAAGGGCTTTCTTTAGATGACATTGTTTTGATTGTATCATATTATTTACTATTAAAAAAATTATAAAATATGGTGAAAAATTTAGAAAAAAATGACTGTTTCTAACTTTTTGTTGAAAAATCTTTTACTCATCTATAAAAGGTAATGAAAAAACCTGCTAAATAGATTCTACTATTTGTCCTGAGTTTAGAAATACCCAATGTTTTTATGTTTTTTTGCTTTTTTCTACCCATTATGGGGCAATAAGTACAGGTAGCGTTTTGCTATTTCAAAGCCATTTTTTCCAAATCTGGTAATTCTTCCCCCCATGTGCCATTTCGGGTATCTTTGAACCCGGCCAATGCAATTTACCCCATCAAGTCATATATTTTTGAAAACTAGACAGCCCAGGGTATTCCAAATGCTAGTATTTTAACTCTTTCCATGCACCATATCTACCACCAGTCTTTGTCAAACTTTATGGTAGTCATTTTTTTGCATTTGTTTTGTCATACACATTTTACTTCAGGTATGAATTAAAATGTTCTAGTTTATGTCACTATCACAAAACACCCCAATATGTGTTCAGCAACATCTCCTGAGCGCAGCGATACCCCACATGAATGATTTTGCCTGGCTGTTTGGGGGCAAAAGGGCCACATTTGGGGCATGCGCATTTTTCAATGTTGAACTTTGGCATTTGGGGATCCACTGCCCATGCCCTATTTGGTACATCTTTGAGCCGGGCCATTTCAGTGTGCCCAATAAACCCATATATTTTTGAAAACTAGACACCCCAGGGTATTTCAAATGCTAGTATTTTAACTCTTTCCATGCACCATATCTACCACCAGTCTTTGTCAAACTTTGTGGTAGTCATTTTTTTGCATTTGGTTTTCCACACACATTTTAATTCAGGTATGAATTAAAATGTTCTCGTATATGTCACTATCACAAAACACCCCAATATGTGTTCAGCAACATCTCCTGAGTACAGCGATACCTCACATGAATGATTTTGCCTGGCTGTTTTGGGGCAAAAGGGCCACATTTGGGGCATGCGCTTTTTTCAATGTTGAACTTTGGCATTTGGGATCCACTGCCCATGCCCTATTTGGTACATCTTTGAGCCAGGCCATTTCAGTGTGCCCAACAAAACCATATATTTTTCAAAACTAGACACCACAGGGTATTTTAAATGCTGGTATTTTAACTCTTTGCATGCACATATTTTACCACCAGCATTTTTTCAAAGTTTGCAGTAATATTTTTGTGTGTGTATTTTTCCCACACACACCTACTTTATGTATGAATTTACAGCTCCTGGTATATGCCGCTGTCACACGACACCCCATAATGTGTTCAGCAACATCTCCTGAGTGCAGTGATACCCCACATGCATGGGTGTGTCATTTTTTGGGGGAACTAAAAGGCCACATTTGGTACGTGTGCATTTTTCTAATTGGAAATTAGATGTGTGGCCATCCTTCCCCCCGTGTTAATTGGGACGTTGTTGAACCCGGCCAATTCAATTTACCCCATCAAATCATACATTTTTTAAAAGTAGACACCCCACGGGCATTTAATATGCCAGTATTTTAACTCTTTCCATGCGAGAATTGTTTTCAGCTAATATGCTAATTTTAGGACTTGCTCACAAAAATATATTTTTTATATATATATATATTTTTTTTTATTTTTTTTTTAAAAAAAATTTAACATTTTTTTTCAACTTGGAGGTTCCCCTGATAGTGACATCAGTGGGAAATGATTTTTACATTTTACTGTTTTTTTACTATTTTTTTCTAATTATTATTAATTTTATTTTATTTTTTAATTTATTTTTACTAATCACACTGTGATTAGAAAGCTGGGCTCCATTGACTTGCATGGTGAATGCAGTACCTGTATTCAACCTGCAAGTGGAGCCAAAGTTCTCTAGATGGTCTAGACTATCTAGCGAACTTTTAAAATTTGTGGTTCCTGTTACAGGACGGCGGCCATCTTCCTTGATGGCGAAGATTGCCGGCAGCTGCGGCTGTGACCGCTCTCCGGAGCGGTCACAGCCCATCAAAAGGTTAGTGTTTGGTGTCGCTGGATGCCTCCTGATCGAGGCATTCCAGCGACACCATTTAAGTTTAGGAGGCGATCGTCGATCGCCTCCTAAACGCTTTTAAAACGGGCGTCCGCCGCCATACAAAGTATGGCGGATGTTGACGCCCCGTGGAGGGGCCAGAGATGGCCCCTTCGTGCCGATCGCGGCGTTGCTGAATGCCTCGAGGTCGAGGCATTCAGCAACGCTTTTTGGGTGCAGAAAGCGATAGTAGATCGCTTTCTGCACCCGTTTAAAGACGTGCCGGTCCTGGCACGTCAATTGTCGTAAAGCACATGCTTTTCCGTGCCGTGCCAGGACCGGCAATTGTCATTAAGGGGTTAAAGTTGATTCAAGTTGAAAATGCTCCACCAAGATGTTCATTATTATTATTAATTTTTAAAGAAATCTAGCTCCTTTGTTTTTCTTTTTGTCAAATTAAATATTGCCTAGCATTGCAGGGGTTGGAGAGAGTCTGAGATGAGGCTGGTGGGCTTTCCAGCTAGGACGAGAAGACTCATGTTTGTGCTCCAGAGCATGGTTGGAGCTCCGCCATCTAACTCACTACTGACTTTCATTGATGTTTGAGTTGTTTGTGTGCGACTCAACAGGTGGCTGCCCCTAAGGTGCCAGGGAATTGTCAATGCACTGGTGTTCAACCTTCTGGCATCCAAAATGTTTATTGAAAACAGATCAGATTTGGATTAGAGGCTACGAACAGCAGAAAAAAGATTTATTGCCGTTTCTCTTTGCTCCAGATTGTGTGTTCTGGTTATTATTGTATATTATTATTATTATTAATTATTTTGAATGTCACCATGTCAGGAACTGGGTCCATACAGACGACTGTAATGACCCAGAGCGCCCAAAGATGGTGTTTTTTAGGAGTTATTGCACAGTAGTGGAGTTGGACAGGGCCTGGTGCAGGGCGACTGCACTCTCCAGGGTGTCGAGCACTTAGGGTTGTGCAGCCACGTACCACCACCCTGACATAGCAGCGGATGTTGTCCAGTTCAAAACAAAGTGATATCCTGCAGGCACCCTGGAGCAGGCATGAGACATAGCTCTACAGAAGAATATGCAGGATGCTGCAGGCTGGGAGTATGGAAGCTAAGCAGCGTAACAACTGAAACATAGTGAGTAAGGGGACAGAGCGAGCAAGGGGCAGAGAGACCGAGCAAGAAACATAACCAGACAATACATACATTGTACAGGACACAACAGAGGACAGGTAGCAAGGCAAGGAACACAGGGGAAGGAGTGAGGAGACCGAATCCTCGGACTCTTCTCCTTTAAGCAAGCATAGAACATCGTAGCCTGGGACATGGGGAGAGGAGAGAAGAACTGAAATCCTTAGATGATTCAGGGAAAGGAGGGCAAAGCTTCATAAGAGACAGACACACATGAATACAGGACTAGCCTAGGACTATGTGATAACAATTGGAGATTCCGTCACATCATATGGCCATTGTATGCTTAGCCCACCACTACGCCAAAGTACTCCAATATTCGGTGGGTCCTAACACTAAACCCTGCCTACTGAATTAATAAACTGAAACTAAACATTGAATTTAAACGGGTGGGTCATACCTTATAAAGGAAACAGAGCTGAAGCAAAGAGCAGAACTGGAATCAAGGAATCAGGAGGACAGAACAGAGAATATGGAAATCCAGGAATGGATTACAGAAAGGGGGCGAACACTATCGAGGCGGGTGAACTCTAACGAGACGGGGGGAACAAGAGAGAAGCAGCTCCGCAGCCTGGATGGAGCCTGACACACCATCATATTCTGCAGTGCTGTACAATGGGTTAACAGGACATAACAAGCAATATATAAGATTACAATTTGACTTACAGAAAAAACAGGTAAGGAGGTCCCTGCTTAAAGAGTTAATAATCTAAAAATTAAAAATCTACAAATGAAATGCTGTTCACCACTAACATCACATATGGAATGGTTCTTGATGGTTCCCCACGTATAATTAATGTACCAGCCATCATTCTCCTCTGTTATCTAGAACCCGTACACCCTCATTTACATATATAGTTGCTTTAGACAAGATATTCTGTTGTTTATTTTGTAAATCAGGGTTAAACATAGGAAACGTGGAACAAATGATGGCTAGATGATGAGCCTAAGACAGGAAAAAAATGAATAAAAATGACATTAAAGTACAGCAATGAAATAACTGTACCGATGAGTTATTGATTAGAGCAGTGCTTGCCGAGCAATTCCACTGAAAGAAAAATAAGAGAAAAGAGCAGTAAAATAGAACAGGGACACAATGACACAGCTTTGGGTGATGCTAAGGCTAGGGAATAAATCCTTTCCTATCTGCATTGTCTATATAATAGCAGTAGAAATGCAAGGAAGGGGAGGGCTGGCAAGGGGGGCAACTTCATGGACCGTTGTCAAACACCAGAGTGATAAGTATGTATTTTTCAGGTTGTCTTCCAAATGTTTTTATGGTGCCTTTATCTCTGCGCCAACTGGCTGGCATTGCCTCCTGGGCTTTAAGTTGCCAGCCCTCCCTTAGATAAGCTCTGCAACAGACATATCGGTTACTAGCATTTCATCCTATACAGACCGGCCATTTATCCAAACTACGCACAACACAACATTGCGTGAACCGTCCAGAGCGTTCACAAAGTGGTACAAGTGAAGAAATAATCTCTCCCCTGTAAACAAATATTTACAGCTCTCCCTTGTACTTTATCACGTTGAGCAAATACTCAACTACACAGAAAGTGGACCCTGCAGTAATATTCAACACCTGACGGTTCACCCAACATCACTTAATGTTACCTGAAGGTTCACCTAAAACATATGGTTTGACCCAAAGCCACATTTCGCTGAAACATCAAGTGCAAGCCTACCAACAGTCCCAATTCTCAGGACTCTTCTTGCAATTTCAGTTCAGCTATGATTTAAGATTTTATGGCACATATTTCCCATGAAAAATATTTTTCAAAAATTTTGGTGAATAGCAGGTAAATATGTGCCACATTTGAATCCCTCTTGGTTAGTTTATAACACTGTTTTAAGCCATTGCTTCAATTCTGTATGTACAAAAGGAAGAAAGAAAGAAAACATATATATATTCTGTTTTACCAGAAAATGCACCAAATTCTTCTCATTGTCAAGGGAAATATTTGTGATTTACCATACAGAGTGAAATTATTGCTGGAATTATGCATAGGAAATACAAAACTGAATAAATTCAATTAAACTCTCGCAATACAGTTCATTTAAAAGCCGGCCTGTCACCTGAAAAATAATTTTACATCAACGAGAGCAAAAATAACTCTTTGTGTTTTAATTGTCTGTCTTGTGCAGATAAAAAGATGATCTGTCCCCAAATGCACATTTTTGTTTTTTTCTGATCTCCCTGCTGACTTTTCTCTTTTTTAAAATGCTCATAACGTGACTTATAAGTCTCTCGTAGGCATGGCTTTGCTCGCAATATGTGGAAGGCGATGTCAAACCACACCTTGCTCCAAGCATATGATGTGCGTGAAGTCCTGATTTCATGGACACCACAGCTCCACCACATTTCCACAGGTGCAGTCTCGGATTTGGTCACCAGTCGCTCAAGTGCTTTTGCCAATAACAGCCAATACTAAATTACAGTAGCATGCAGTTTTACAGCTAAATGGGACAGTTTAATGTCCCTGATACCCCTACTATAAAAGAACGTATATTAAAGCACTCTGTAAGTAACCCTAACCCTCTGTGAGTACTTTAATGTACGTTCTTCCACAACTAATATATATTTTAGCTCAAGCTATTCATTTAAATCTGCATAGTCCTGTCATGGTTGCATAGTTTGCAAAAGAGTTGTGATTTTAACTCACAGACCTCATTTTGCATTTTAAAGGGCTATCCTTGGCAACGTTTTCCTGGATGATGGGCTGAGCTGACCCTGCATAATGCATATTGTGATGGACAATATATCTGCATTAATCAAGCTCTTCCAGGAGCACCGCACTGTAGTTGACCCTTCACAATGTATAATTAAGTTAGGGAAACTTTTCTGTATACTAACTTCCTGTACTGAACAAAACTTGAATATTAGTAGAGTACTGGATTCCTGAGAGCAGATGCTATATACTAACATTCCCTATAGGCAAATTGTGTCTCTGATCCCCCCTCCTGTATGCACTGGGTTTCTAACATAGGGGAGAACATGATGGCAGTTCCCCCACCAGCTCCATCATACAGCACACTCGTTTGTCTATACAGTAGGGCTGACTCAATTTTGGTGTAGGCAATGACGGGACATCAACATTCAAAAAAGACAAACAACTGGTGTGAATGTGGGAGAAGAAGACCTTAATTCACTTCTTCTTGAGCCATGCCTTTGTTGCCTTGGCCGTGTGTTTTGGGTCATTGTCATGCTGGAATACCCATCTACAACTCATTTTCAATGCCCTGGCTGAGGAAAGTAGGTTCCCACCCAAGATTTTAACGGTACACAGCCCCATCGTCCCTTTGATGCGGTGAAGATGTCCTGTCCCCATGTTTGTTGGTGGGGGTGGTGTTCTTGGGGTCATAGGCACCATTCCTCCTCCTCCAAACACGAAGGGCTGCGTTAATGCCAAATAGCTAAATTTTGGTCTCATCTGACCACAACATTTTCACCCAGTTCTCCTCTGAATCGTTCAGATGTTCATTGGCAAACTTTAGACAGGCCTGTCCATCTGCTTTCTTTAGCAGGGGGACCTTACGGGCGCTGCATGATTTTTAGTCCTTCATGGCGTAGTATGTTACCGATTGTTTTCTTGGTGACTATGGTCCCAGCTGCCTTGAGATCATTGACAAGATCATCCTATATAGTTCTGGGCTGATCCCTCACCATTCTCACGATCATTGAAACTCAACAAGGTGAGATCTTGCATGGAGGGAAATTGAAAGTTATTTTGTATTTCTTCCATTTCCGAATAATCGCACCAACCTTCTCACCAAGCTGCTTGGCTATGGTCTTGTAGCCCATTCCAGCCTTGTTTAGGTCTACAACAGCGGTTCTCAACCTGTGGGTCACGACCCCTTTGGGGGTCGAACGACCCTTTTACAGGGGTCACCATCAGAAAACACCATCAGAAAACACATATTTCCGATGGTCTTAGGAACCGAGACACCGCTCCTCTATCCGTCTACAGGCAGGTCCGCCCACGTGCAGAGAGCACCTACTGTGTAGAAAGCAGCTACTGTGTTGAAAGCAGCAGTATTGGAGGTAAAACGACACTTCATAAATTATAATTACTGGGTAAATGTAAAATCATGTACTGTAAAATCATCAACTACTGCAAAAAAAAATCTGTTATGAAGTAGCAACGAAAATAATTTTATGGTTGGGGGTCACCACAACATGAGGAACTGTATTAAAAGGTCGCGGCATTAGGAAGGTTGAGAACCGTTGGTCTACAATCTTGTCCCTGACATCCTTGGACAGCTCTTTGGTCTTGGCCATGGTAGAGAGTTTGGAATCTGATTCATTGATTGCTTTTTGTGGACAGGTGTCTTTTATACAGGTAACAAGCTGAGATTAAACCTACCATTAAAGTTATAGACTGATTATGTCTTTGTGGGCAAACGTACAAAATCAGCAGGGGATCAAAGCAGCCATAGCAGGTAGTGTGTGTATAAGAAACACACATGAAATTGACAACCTCTACAAAATTCTATTATACCAACTTTGCTACAGCATCAATGCCTTATCAGCTTCACACAAATCATATTCAAGGCTTAATTACATTGCTTCAGAAAACAATATCCTGTTCAACTATTTACTAGTCAGAACATGCTAAAGTATCATTCCAAAGCATTCTGGATCAATCATCTGATTGACCTCTTTACTTAAAAAGAGATAGCTAGAGACGAGAAACAACAAAAGCGTCTTCTGGAGCATCATCAGCTAGAATCGACCAAAAAGCATCACATTACCATTACCTTGATTGCTAAGGTATGCATATTGCATACTAAAATACATGCAGAAAACCTAATACAATTTAAAATTTCTCAAAGGAAAATACTACTTGTATACTACTTGAGAGTAAAGGCTGCTCTTCTGAGAGCCATCAGACCAATGTCCCCTCTAACAAATAATATAAAGTATTTGCATATTTTTAGATACCAGATTTGCTTAAAGTATTTAAGATTTCACCTATAATATACTACTTTTCTGGAATTTGTTAATCATGCCAAAGTAACTGTTATGCTCGCGTTTGTAAAATGTTCAGCACTGGAGGCAGACATAGTTCTCCATATCACGCTTACCACAATCAACTCATCTTTACCCAAGCAGTCCTGTCTTACTGTGTCCTTTCCTCCTCAAACACCAAATAGAATGTAAGCTCACAAGAGCAGGATTCTCTTCTCCTTCGGTACCAGCATGTTTAATGTATGTTTATGATATTAAAATTGTCTTATTTATTTTTACTATACCCTATTTTAACAGTGCTGCAACATCTGCATTTATATCAAATGGCCAGATTCCTGGGGAAACTTGAAGGCACATACTCTCATTTAACAACGAGAAGGCCTTTGACTGGCCATTTTGGCCTCTTCAAGGTTTTGCATTATCTGCAAGCAGCAATAACAGCATTATGGTGCTATGTAGTTGCCCGTGAGCTTAGATTCTACATTTAGTCTCCCTCCTCAACCAATGGTTATGACTGATGGAAGAAGACAGGATTATCAGCTATCCGTGTAAATCTATATGGTATGGCCCATAAAATCCTATTTAACATATTTCAGCATTAAGATCCTGAAATCTGGTAGGAATGCCTCAGGTTGACAGTCTTATGGAATACAAACCTCTAGGTTACCCCATTTACCTTCAAAGCTGTAATGGAATGGGATCATCCACAGGGAATTGATTACACATTTTGATCAGACTGGCCGTTGCACATAGATGGAAATGTGCTTCTTCCTTCTCTCGTAGAGGTTCTTTTGCGCTTTTGTAGATTTGCTTGAAGAAATGTTATACAAGCTGGAACACTCTACCGCGCTCTTCAATAAAGTGTGGTTCCAATGGCTATAGAATGGCATCCATAAATTATCTTTGCGGGGACGGTTGTGTGACTGACCACCCTACCATCATCCCGCCTCCATATCGTCACCTTTGCAGAGTGAACATTTGTGATAACTATGGCTATATCAAATTAGGTTGCCTAAATGTTTATTCCCTCCTCCAACAACTCACATTCTGTCCAATATGGTTCAAGTATTACCATTCCTCTGCTTCTTGAATAGTTTTTGGGTCCCCATCCTTTAAGGAAGCAGTCGTTGCTGTTTTCCCCGTCAGTTAAAATACAAGTTATAAAAAAGGCAAACAACTTTTTTTGTTTTTGTCTTAGAGTGCTTTTATTGATGCATTTATTGTCTATGACTTTTTCTTAAAAAGTGACCGATCTTCTCCGTTAATTACATAAGTAAATAAAAATGCCACAGCAATTTGTTCCACGGTATTGCTAAAATTCAGTAACGATAACCGAATGAAATATTTACTCTCAGTTCTTGGCCCTGCTACATATACACACAATTTAAAATGATTTTTGTATGTTTTTTTTTTTTCTCTTTGTAAATGTCATTGGTACAATAAAAAAGCTGGGTAACATTTATTCACATACCTAGAGTCATGATTAAAATAAACATTGACCAGATCCTTTCAATATTAAAGATGTTTTTTCCAAGCAACAAAAGCAAGGAGCTGGTTTAGACTGTTAGACTATTCCTCTTAGTATTCAGTAAATCATCCTTTTATTTGTTCAATTCCTTTATTTGTGTATTTTCAGTATATATGTATATATATATATATATATATATATTGTGTGCCGTGAGTTATACTGATTCCAATTTTTTATGTCAATGGAAGGCATTTGAGAAGTTAATAACTCAAGGTTATTAAAACAATTCTAAAAAAAAAAAAAAAAAAAAGTAAAAAATTTCAAAAATCCATTCCAAAACCATCTGTTTTTGTAAATGAGTATTTATACATTAGTCTGCGAGGTGGGGGCCGGTATTTTATGTTTTTATGGTGGTTTAAATACTATACAATGTGTATTTGTAGATAATTCGTGTTTATCTTCTGAGGCATTTTTTTTTAATCAACTGGAGATTTTGATATAATACACTATTGTGCGCACTTGTCTTTGAGATACAGTATGCACGGAAATTAACCCTTCAAGTTTTTCTGTTGTGAATGGTACATGTAGAATACAAGGGCCATGTTTATTATACAGCTTGATATTTATAGAACTTAGTTTTTTTTTTTTTAAAGTATATTTTTTAGTTTAGTCTTTCTTGTATTACTTCTTTTATCATTAAACCGCCGTGGTTTATACAATGAAAGTCACAATCCGAATGCAGGGATACCATTTACAAAAGTCCCAACAAAATTCATTTAAAATAATTCCTGATACTTTGATAAATAAAGATATTAGTTTAAATGGATCGGTTAGGGAGATATCCCCTGTAAGTGGCCAATTGAAAAGAGGGACACCGGGGGGCCTGATCGCCCAATATGGCGATCTGCCCCTGGTTTTGTAGCCCTCTTGGACCTGCAGCCCTAGGCTTTAGCCTAGTCGGCCTAGACCAGGGCACGTCACTGAAGGTATGTGTATTTGACGTTAATTTATTTAATTATACTGGGCACAAGTTGTATGGCATTACATGGTGACGTTCTTGGCTGTTTCTTACTGTTAAAGTTAATTTGTCTGGGACATATGCATTTCATATGCTACAAAAGCAAACATCACTAGAATGATAAGAGGACACCCATACCTGGGAACTTCCCAGGACAGGCCGCCCAAAGCTTGGCTTTAAATGGGGGCAGCACTAACCCAATGTAAATAGGGGGCTAGACACAGGAGGGGCAGGACTAGCCACATAAGGGGCAAAGTGTGGAGGAGGGGCTTCGGAGAGCTTCCAAGTATAGAGCAGACCGCAACTAGTTGCAGCTCCATCTGCAACCCGATCATTACATCATTGTATTTAATTAATCAGCGATCACTGGCTAAAAGGGCAGCAGACCCCAAAGTCCTTTTAACTAAGTGATAGTCAGATGAACAGGCACAAATTAGTTAATTTATAATGTAAGCCAGTTCTCGTCAGACAAAAAAGATAGAAAGAGCAAGATCTCTAAATATATTAACCAAATAGCATTTTTTGAAAATTAAGTACAAAACAATGATCATTTTCTAACGGCAAAAAAAAATAATTAATTACCAATTAAAGATAATAAAAATTGAAGTTCAAAATAATCTCAACTGCAACTGGATAACACAATTCTACTTAAAAAAAGGGATTTAAAAAAGTACTCATATCTAAGATGTTGGTAAAAATACAAATGGTCACGACCTTGAACCTTTTTGGTCACTGTGTAAAGATGAAATAAAGTGATTAAGAACTATTGTTCAGACCCTGCTGCAATAATTAACCTTTTAAGAGCCATGTATGTGCCCACATTGAGTAGACTAACGTATTATCAAGTACATTGACCAAAGAAACTACAGCGGTGTATCTCATATCTTGGCAGAAATGTCCATTTGTATAATACAGATGACTTTATGAATAGGCAGCTACCATAATCCTCCTTGAAACTACAGCGGGCTTTGGGAACCAACCAAAACTATTTTTATTAATGATATTGAGGCACATTATAGAAGATAATTTTAGGTACATTGACTTGTAGACGCTTGAATTTCCTCGATTATCCATTGCTTTCATTGTGGCAACAAATCGGCACTGAGTTCATTACAAAAATGTACATGAAAAACTGAATGGTTTAGAGAAGTTCCTGAGTTATTTTCATGGCAACATGAGTGGGACATCCACAGGCGTGTACATAGTTGGCACCTTAGGGACAACTGGTTTGATGTTTGTATGTCTTATTAAACTATACTGAATAATTCCACACGGCATAAGTTACACGGCTTGGCTTTCGCAGATAAAAATACAATTTACAAAAAAGAACTCAGAAGGACATATTGTACATAGAAACCCACACTTTAACCATCACGATATCCTTCCAGAACGAGAGTTTAAAACCTTTTTGGAATTCCTACTAAAAGTTAGATGGTCTTACAGTCGGAGAATATAAATATTACAATACATAGACTGAAACAGCACAGAACATGGGTAACAATCACACTCAGGAATAAAAATGTGGCCAATATACACACAAAACAATATTTGTACAGAATATACATGGTAGATGACTCTCAAAACTTTAATAAATACTTTCACATATCAAGTGGGATATTTACACTGAGCTTGAAATATAATAACAAGAAGATCTACTACCAGTGGAAAATCTTATAACCGAATTAAACCCAAATCCACTAGCACGCCATCTATGTAAAAAGATATTAAAAAAATGAATCTTTTCTTGAATCTGTAGGCAAATAAAATTATTAAGGTAACCACAGGTTCCCCAAGCTTATATATTGAGAGAATAAAAAATATCCATATGGTATAATGATTTTTTTTCCAATAAGCCTTTGATTAATTTCTCCAAACCCTTCCTAAAATTAATAGAACTCCAGAACTAATGAACAATCAGACAGTATGCAGGTTAAGTTTTCCTTGTGTCCACTAATACAGTTCTACAAGTTTTTTTGTATAATTTTTCATTCATAATAATTGTATTGTATAAATACACTTTCTATTAACCATTACACAATAGTTTATGGCGGAATCTTGACCAGTAATATATATCACAGATAATAGAATTCTTTATTATGGAAAATCAATCTTATTTTTTTTGATTGATTCCTACAAAGTATATAGTGAGTCTTTCAACCTAATCGACTTTTTTTTTTCTTTTTAATATGTCTGCAAACTGTATATTAAGTGAATGTATTTATGAGAAGCATATTATCCAGAATCCCTGATCTTGCTTGGAATTAAATCATATAAAATAACTATTACCCCTTCTACTGTTCATCAATACTGTAAATGGTCAATGAGGGACACTATTGTCTAGCCTAGGCTAGTGGACTGGGTTTTACATGACTTTGTAACCTGTTTATATCTAAGAAGAATGATGGATTTGGTGACTTTTAGGGCTAGAGAAGTATGTGAAACATGTATAACCCACCGAATATTCTGAGACATCACAGACATCTAATCCTTATTTCTGCATTGACACTGTAGGTAAGAGGACTGTGGAGAACTGTAAGAGAACACAACCAGATACAGGGATTTAGCTTAATTAAAAAAAAACAAAAAACACACTTTCTGCTGAATCTATACCAAATATATAAAACATAGTGACCCAGCAAGCATTCTCAGCTCCTAGAAATCCGAGAGATAAGAGGAAGAAAAGGGATCTCTTGGGAGATATGAATTTGAGAATGCTTCGAAAATAGCTAAATTGGATTAATTGATTTACATATTCATTAGTTGACGAGAGAGGTGATAATATAAATATAACCTGTAATTTAATTTATTATTAAGGAAAACAATACCATTCCAAGAATAGTCATGGGGCTTTCTAATAATAAAAGAAATAATACGCAAGCAACAATAAAGTCTTTCAGCATTTTAGTCCCACAATCCTGGACTTTATTATCTTCAAATACCTTAAAGACCTAATCGCTCCTTGTATTCTTTCATTACTAGTGCTGGGCTGACTTTTGGTGAACCATTTCATTGACAAGCATGGATGTGCACATTCAACAATATCAAATAACTAATAGCTATGAGACAGGGAGTTGTTTGCCAATGGAAAAGAACAATCCAAAGAAGGAGTTAGTTATACAATTAGTTTAAATGTATTTTAACAAATTATTAGAGAAAATGTATATACATATCTCCGGAGGGGTATCTGCTCATAAAGAATGTTACAAACATGGGCTTCTTTGCAATAAAAGAGTGTCAGAAACTTTAATAAAAGAGGGTGTATTTGGACACATACAGAAAAAAAGCACCGGGTAGATTTTGTAAATAGACTGGCATCATTCAAATCTGCAAGTAAAATCCATACGTAGAAAAGCACATGGTGGAGCTTTAGATGAATTCCTGCCATGCCAACAGAATACATATTGGAAAAGGTCGACAACGTGGGCCTGAATGACGCGCAATTAACGAATACCGAATGACTGGCAAGTGCCGACAGAGTTATTCCTTCATGGATTTATGGTACATCAGTGTGTCATTGGTCCTTATATCAACAAGGTTTGTATGTATCACTCACGCAGTCAAAACATACATGAACAACTGAACATGTTGCCAAAACACATCATTTTTAGGACAACATCGGATGGCTTAAATCGGTTTTGATTGTCAGAGTCAAAGGGGACAGCTTGGCTCGTATTTAATTTATATAACTATTGATGGCCAGGGAAATACCTAATGCCGACTACTCTGCATTTCATACTTGGTTACCTTAAACCGATTCCATGAATTTCAAGGATTATTGAGTTGCCATACATTGTTAAAGTGATCTGATTTGGAAGTACCAGACACATGCTATCTGCAACCATAAAGAACACAAAGAAAACAGTATTTTTCAGTTTTTGAAACAGTTATGTGGAATAAAATGGTCTATCTGTGCATTATGTTATAATGTAAGCCAATGTTTGGGTAACAGATCCCCTTTAAGATTATTATTTAATAGTTTTCAAGCGTTTCTTTAAATTCTCAAAAAACATTAAAAGATTCCATTTTCCACTTCGGAGCATGTTTAGACATGAAGCGTGTTTAGCATTTTGTGGCACTTATGGGTCACAGTGGTAAGTGGAAAGTACGCTAATATAAACCTAAACTAATAAGCAGCTATTTGTATCGGAATAACATACATTTATTACATTTTGGTTGGTGCAGTGTGAGCAGTGGTGTTCATAGGCTATTGTACACGAATACAGGCAAATAGTCTCGAACTGCATGAAAGAGTGGCAATATGGCATCAACTGAGTAGCTTTTGACTTGTACGAGGTGAGGCGGACAGCCACAACTTGAGTTTCAGATGGACACAGAACAGTTCAATGTATACCCAGCCAATGAATTTTCACTGCAGATGTGCAAGGGTTATGCATTGTGCAGATCTGTTTCTTTACAAGTTCTTTGAGAATTTAGTGCTACGATACCGTAAAATACCTGAAAGGCCAATGGCTTTAACTGCTACATCTTTTAAGCCACAGTTTTCCCCTTGTTTAGTTTAAAAACATACCTTTTGGCAAAAAAATAGGATGAAATTCTACAGTGACTGGGACCGTTGCATAACTAGCGACCTATCGTATTTTAACCAGTGAATTTTTTTTTCACCACTCCTTTACCAATGTAACTTTGTAATGAATTATAAAAATATGCAAACACCAAAACAACAAAGCATCGTGGGGCTATTTAAGGTCACATTTTTTTTGTCTTGGGTTTTTTTTTTTTTTGCTATTTTTTTAATCACAGTTTTGTCTCCAAAGTTAAAAAAGAAAAGGGTTAAAAAAAACCTGTGTATTTTTTAAATTTTATAGTTTTACAATAAAATTCCAGCTTGAAAGCTAAGAAGAACAATACAGCCAAAGGCTTTTTCTTATCTTGGCTGAATAATAACAATGGATTTTTTTTTCTATGAATATGATTACTAATTAATTATATAAGTATACTCATTCAATCTAATCACATCTATTTATGTATATATTGCAGTGTGCTTAAAAGTAGTATAAACTTATAGGTAAGCCCTTAACATTTCCTCAACAGTAAAAACACGAGAGGGATGGTAAAGTTGTGTCCATAAATATACATCTTATTTTTCTCCTCTCACACTTCTAGTTTCTACTTGGCAGACCTTAATCACATACAGTGTAAGGTTCCCACTACAGTTATCAAGGCCATTAACGTTAGGACTGGTAAATAGGTGAACAAAAACTTTGTGGGATATTCTTTGATCATCCTGACCTGCTGTAAAACTAGTTTGGGCTCAAGGGGAAATTCTTCTGTATAATAATCAGTGGCTCTTCCCATCACATAATTTAAACTGTGTCCTCCTGCTGGTCCAGCCAGTAGCATGTAAGTAAAAGGTCACCTCAAAACACCAAAGTTTATGCAAAGCTGTAATAATATCACTGTATACCACAAAAGAGTTTGTGTAATTTTGTAGGAAAATCTGGTAGTTTAGACATGATGGCCACCATTGTAGAGGAAAAGTCAGTCCACACTGTAACTGAATTTGTATTATAAGTTTTGGTTTTAACTTATATAGCAGATAAGATATATATCATTTCCCAACCCTAAACATTTGTCATCTTGAAAGAAGTTGGGTTTTCTTCTGGTCATACTTCTGATTCCAAGCTTGAGAAATGGGCAGACCCCCTCCTTTTATAAAGGGTTCCACTATGACTTGACCTAGGCTGGCATTCTGGTGAGAAGATCGGTCTGTGACACCTCAAATGACAGCGGCTAAGGTCCTCCAAACTGCGGGAGGTAGGGTGAATTGGGGCTAAGTCACACGAATGATGATGGTGATGTAAGCAGGAGCAATGACCACCACGTAGGTGATCCCAGTCCAGTCGTCTTTCAAGCTTTTCATCTGAGCAACTAAAATATCTTGATTCCTTGTGGCAGTGAGGTGGTAGCATTTCCAAGCTATTACAATAGCAAGAGCCATGACAGGTATATGGAAGGTAATCCTTACTTAACTGATGATACTTGCCCAGCTTATCTACAGACCAGTACCGCATTGGCTTACGTGGTGCAGCTGGTGTCTGATGTTCCCTTGAGGGATAGGTACAGAAATAGTTTGGAGAGTACCAGCAGTTGTGATCTAACTCTGTTTTTACACACTGAGGATCTCTTCCACACACATCTGAATCGGAATCTGAAATGTCGGCATATTTACTTTGACTGGCACCCATCACAAGTGGATGTGAGTGGCTTCGGCACATATGAGAGCGTTTGGACTTTTTGCGCAGAAGGGGTTGGGACTCCATGTCAATCTCATCTCTACGATGTTGACAGTCTCTTCCACAGCTTCGCTCATCTTCATATGTAAACCTTGTGTGTCCACCGTAGTGGGTTCCATCAAACACCTCAACATTGACCTTATTGGGTCTATTTGTGCTACTCTGTGCCGCACCACTGTAAACATCACATTCCATTTCACAAGAAGCCTTATTCTGGTAGCTACTACCTAGGTGTTCAAACTTCTTCACCACTGTTTCAGGTGTACGGCTCCCTCGTGCTGCACCACTGGGCTTTGGTGGCCTCTCTTTTCCAGGTTGGTAATTATCATAAAGTCCTCTAGAAATCTTTGATTGCCAACCAGGTGGTTCTGGGGTATCTTTTTCTCGAACAATGGCAAAATAGGAGGGTGGATTTTCCAGGAAGTGTTCCCTTTGAGTTGGGGGTGACATTTGACAAGGACCCAACTTTTTGTCCTTTGGAAATGCTTGCCCAGATTCAACCAAGTGATCTGAGAGTCCCTCTGGCTCAATTGGACCATAATAACGATGAAAGCCATCTGAAAATGTGTTCTTGTGAGAATGGCGAGGAGGAACCACTTTGTTGTTAGGCTCATGAACAGTGCGAGTAGGCGTGTACAAGTCTTTGTAACAGTTGGGACTCCGTGCATGACGCCACCTCTCCACAACACGCCTTTCTCGTGGTAGAAAATTAGAACATGGTAAAGGGGCTGTGGGTAGCGGTGGTGGGACTGCTGAATTGGTTAATGCTGGTATTCTCTGTGGTGGATAGCAATGGTTCAAGGTAGGAAGTTGTTGGTCTGTAACCTTGGGATCTTCAGCGCTGCAGCAACTATACATACCCTGTCAGTAGACAAAGAACACAAAATCAGTAAGTAATATTAAACAAATTAACATGAAAGCTGAAATAATATGCCAATGGACAGTCATCCAGTAGGTCCAAGTAATCATTAGAAAGTAGAAACGATTACCAAAAAATCTTAAGTGATACTGTTATTTTGCATCTGCAGAGAGATCATAAAATAAATAGTTCTTCTATACCAAAGAGATCCCTCTGGCATTTTTAATGCCTCACATGATTATGTCAGTTTCATAAAATCCGTCATATTGTGAATTAAACTTGAATTTAACACGTTATGGTATTGAGCATTGTATCAATGTATTTGAGTTTTGTAGTTCTCCAATATAATTCAGCTTCCCCTGTCTTTTACGGATTCCTCGAATAATAAATTGCGTTATGGGCAATTCCGTAAGCAGAATGACCTGTAATGAAATCACACCGTCCATGTATTTTGCTGAGACATATATGTATTAAAAGGGAGTTTGATCAATGGCTTTTTAAATGACAAAGCAACATTAAACTATTTTTATTTGTGGATTGAATGTTTCTTGTGCCACTGACCACACAAGCTTCTGAAGGACACTAGAGTACAGAATTCTACTTTAACTTCTACCCATTCACTTTACAGAAATCGCTTATCGGTAGCCTTTGAACTCCTCATCCCTGTGGTTGCTGCGAGTGAGTTACAACGGAACTCTCCAAGGTCCTGAGAGCAGTCAGCACCTGGGGTAAACAGAGCTCCGTATATTCAGTCTTAACAATGCACATGGAGTCTTTAGTCAAAGTTGATATCTTTTATTGAGCCAAAAAAGAAAAAAGATTTAAAGCTACATAAGCTTTCAGGGCATTAGAGGTCTCTTCTTGAGATTAAATCATGCCACTAGAGGGTAAACACTTTTACTATTATAAAGAAGAAAAATTTAAAAAAAATATATGCCAGTGCTTATGAACCCTTAATATATATTCAGCAGCATCCGATGAGTACAGTAAAATCCCACAGTGAAACATGTTTTTGTTTTGAATGGTGAAAAGGTGCCATTACATACTACACTAATTTTGGTTTGGGGGACAGCAAATTAGTTATAATACGGTAATATATTTCTAGTGAATGGACTGCGGGTTGTTTGGGCAATTTTATATAATTTTATATAATAAATTGTTTTCATTTTTTTTTACCAGATCCTTACAAACCCCATGGTCTCTTGTAAACAGGCAGTACTCCTGACATCATGTAATAGGCTGGGACCAACTAATTGAACGCTAGTATAGTTTGTATAATGCATTTTTTTATTGAAACAAAGTTATTTACAACAGATAAATTACTTGGCGTGGATGAGCTGTATGAATTATCAGAATGTGTGTGTATATATACAGTATGTGTATAAGTATATTTTGTTGGAGTGGCTGTGTGTGTAAGTGTATGGTTTTAGGTTGTATGGGCATGTATGTATAAGGTGTTAGAGTATGCACGCATGCATTAATGCATTTATGTTTATATGTACAACTGCATGGTGTTAGAGTGGCAGGTATGCATAAGTGTATGGTGTTGGAGGGGCTGTGTGTGTATGTATGTGTAATTGTATGTTGTAAGAGTATGTGTAAGCATGTGTAAGTGTTAGTGGGTATGTGTATATGTATGTATATCAATGGTGTTAGAGTGTCTCTATGTGTTGCTGTGTTGGTGTAGAGCTCCCTCTGACCATCATCATACCCACAACATCCAAGTCATTCCAATACACAACCACAATCATTTTTCCCTAACCACCATATTCATAAAACCCAATCATCATATTCCTCCCCACCATCATTTTCCTCCCCTACCATTATCACTCCATATTATACCACAATCACCCCCTCCATCCTCATGCTCCCTAACTTCTTATCATCTTTATACCCATCATTTGTTTCCCCATCAACTTAATACCCTCTCCCTAGAATGCATTTTTCATATGGATACAATATCAACAATAATTCTTTTGGTTTTTTTTAATTAAGACAATTTAACACAGGGGCATAACTAGAAACCACAGGGTGTCTGACTTCACAAGCAACTTATGACACAGTGCCATCTTTGCCCCAACCAGTAGTGAGTTTAACATTTTCCCCAAACAACTTGTTTGTGCCATCCTTGCTCCAAAAACCTCACCTGTGTCCCCAAACCGCTTACCAGTGCCATCTTTGCAACCAAACAGCATGGCTGTGGCATCTTAGCCCCCAACCAGCATGTCTGTGACATCTTGGCCCCCACACAGCATGTCTGTGCCATCTTTTCCGCCACACAGCATGTCTTATACATCCATTCTCACACACACAAATGCCTACACAAGTACACATACACATTCATACACACATACACTTACAAGTTCATATTAACACATACACGCTAATGCATACAGTCTCATTATAACATACATACATACATACTCTCTCTCGTACCCCCTTCCCTCACCCGCAGTGGTCTGCCAGTCTGTTCGTGCTTTGCATGTCTGGCAGCTAGCACCTTGCCGCATATCCGTCATATCCGGTGCGGCATGACCGCCATACACACAGCGGGAGTATTTATTGCTCCAGCAGCTTCATTTGCAGCTACGGCCACGGCCACACGTATATTTAGATGGCGAGCCTCAAGACCGGCCCCGCGGGAGGCTGCCTACAGGGAAATCTGATATCCCTATAGTCTGCCCCAGGCCTGATGATAATGCTATGATGGGATCGTGGGGGTCTGTATAGTTAATTGTATATTTTGTAATTTTCCCTATAACATAGATTTGTATTTTAATGTTTTTTTAGGATTATACCGTAATCAGGAAGCAAGGTTATGTAGCCATTCTTGATTACAATATGTGCAATCAGCCAGTAAGAGAGGGGTGAGCCTGATCTCATGGGTCTGTACTCCTCTCCTAAACCCTTTTGGGAGCCTCAGCAGTGACACCTGCTGGAACAGAATGCCTGATCACATGACTGGGCACTCGAATATCACATATTCACTATGCAATCCAGAAATCCCACTGATGGGGGGGGGGGTTTTAAAACTGAAAATGGCTTAATAAAAAACACCCATTTTAAGTCCTTGAATAAAGCAAGCACGAACAAATTTCAACAGCACAGCCACAATCACATCGCTGGGATTTAAAGGGTTCAAGAAAAATGCAGAAAGTATGGCTGGTTTGATAATGACGTTGAATAAAGTTAGAATAAATCAGTTTGCAAGCATACTAATGTAGCACATGTAGCTCCCACTGTGCCTCTCCATTTATTCATTTCAATCGCTTACTGACATAAGCAAGATAAAAATAGCTCAGAGTAGCTGTTGTATTGACGTGTCGATGGTGACACGATAGCCGTGTCCTTCCTAGTATTAAACTAATGGCATCATGTCTGATTCGGATTTAGATTTATATGCCAGATCTTGCAGTACAGTATGTGTTAATTGTCATAGTCAATGATGATTTTTAAACAGTCAGTATCCAGTAAGTAGCTGGTCTCTCTATTCTGGTTAACATAAAAAATAAATAAGCATGTTAATAAAATACACAACATCTAAGGGTTAAACCACTGTCATGGTGACAGATCTAGAGGCCATAACTTTACATAACTTAAGAACCATAAGTTTGTACATCCATAACACATAAGTCTCATTATAAAACAGAACGTAATTGTGGAGCCAACAGTGAAACTGTATTAATATTTTTGTATTAGATCCCCCCAAAGCTTTTTATTAAGAACACACAATTCTCATCTGTTGACGATTAAATAGGACTTTTTTCTTTAACTAATACCTCTTCCATTGTAAGACATTTAAAAAAAAATAAAAATAAAATAAAATATCCTTGTTTCATAAACAAGCATTAAAGATTGATATGATTGAAATAAAAATTGTGAAATTCTATTTTTTTACTGCTATATTTTTTGCAGCCATAAACCCCTCCAGCACTCTGACATGTCTCCTACATACCGTTTCTTAGGTGTGTGCAAATTTGGGATATTTCAATAGCTGAATATTTGTATGTGAGTAGTGTAGTTTAAAAATGGCTGAAATGTTCTGAAAATAACAAAGAAAAAAATTGATTTATTTTGTCACACATTTTATCACCGCGTTATCATATCAGATAACTTTTTGTATGACACCACACCATGTGAGGTCTTCCCATGATTAAAAACCTTCATCACTTAGTTTTATTTAAAAAAAAAAAAATTTTAAGCAAGTTATGTATATCTTAATTGTAATTAAATTGTAATTATTTCATGGCAGACCGACCTTGTTTTTTTTTCATCTGGATTAATTTAGTCTATGTATTTCGGTCTCAAAGTTTTTCATGGTCTACGGATGAGCATGTCTGAATGGTTGTACTATCTAATCATTTATCCATTTTAAGTCGTTTTCTGTCCGTTGTGATTGCGTTCTTGAGGCCAGGATGAAAGTTCTTTGTGAAGCTTCATAGACGTAATAAATCAGCTCTGAGACCACAAAAGTATTTCCTTTAGAAGCTACTTCTAAAGAGAAGACGTCGGCAGTCTCAAAGCTCGTGTATTACAGATCCTGCGAAGGCCTCTCTAGAAAAGAACAGTTATGTTGCTCACATAAAGGTATGACAGCCTACAAACATTACAACTATCTCCAGAACCACTCTGTTTGCCATTCCACATTAAAAGCAATTTATTCTTATAAAAAGTATATAGGTCATACTTAAAGGGACACTCCAGCCATTATATGGATGTGATACAACTGAGTGGCCCCTTTAAATTTCTGGGTCATCCCCAATGCAAATTCATGGAGGGGATTGCCCCTTTCACCTGCTCTCCCAGGTATTTTTTGGCCAAACATCTGCCACACGGCATACTCATCACTAGTCATCTTGAGCGTTGGCTTGGCGAGTATTGCAGGGGGGTCTAACGAGACCCCTGGGAGCATGAAAAGAAAGAGCTCCCATTGGTTTCAATTGGAGTGCTTTATTCCTACTGACTAGCTGAGTGGGATGAAACCTTGGACCATGAAGGAGGAGCTGTGTTGCAGCTCTGGAGCTGCAGCTTCCATAAAAGTAAGTTTTTTTGTTAGTAAATCAGCTTGGGACATTATAATTCTGGGACTTCTCATGCCTACAGATGTGAAGGGGTTAACAAGCTGGACCTCTATTATCAACCACGTTGTAGTGATTGATAGGGTGCGTTAGGAAGATTTTAGACGTTAATTAAACACATCGACCAATGACAGACATCAAAATGGCAGATTAAACAACAAGGGTAAACAATTTTGCAACTTAGTAAAATAAGGATCTTTCACATAAATTGTAAAAGGACAGAAATGACTGCATTGCTACCAAATGAATAAGTGAATGATCTTTAGACTTTAATGTTTTTATTGATAAGTGGTATTTCTAAAAGTACCATACAGATGCTTTGTGCGGTTCATGCCTACAGATAAGGGGTTAACCAGCCAGACCACCATTCAGACCCCATGGTTTATTATCATGGGAAATGGTTATTCAAATTCATTCTGCTTCTCCTAGCGTTCCTTATGTAGTCATCTTTAGAATGATCTTTCATATCTTTCTGTTTGTCCCTTTTTTTTTTTTTTTTTTTTTTTTTTTTTAGAGAAACAGTAACAGTTTGAAGAAAGAATCCAGAATAAATGATGGGGGGGGGGGTTAGAAGAAAAAAGATCCAGGTAGATACAGGCTGAACAATTTGCCAGGAATCACCTGAGAAATCAGAGTGTGATAAAGAGACACATTTTTCAGGCAGCTGCTAATGTGGCTGGCATGTTAATTACATGATCGTTGTCACGTCGGAGGGAATGAAAGCGGAATATTTCCAAGGGGCTGGAGGGGAAGCAAAGATAGCAGCAGAGTTTGTGCACATCATCTAGACCTGGGAAACCGCAGAACGGAAACCGAATGCAGGGAACAATGTCTACCCTAACGTGTATACGACAGAATTAAAGAGTGGATATACATAAATAGTAAAAGCACAGAGATGCAGACTGTGACTGGGGATCGCACCGCTTATCCTATATGAATTCTATGTTATGTCCGGAGAAGGAGGTGGGTTCTATGTCTCATACAGAGAAAATGTAATGTCTTACGTCCCGTACTCTTCCACGTTTCGATATTCAACATCGACACATGCCAGATTACACTTAATCCTAATTCCGTCAGATATATAGAATATACTAATGTTGTATTTCCCGTAAAGTTGGCTGTTCTTATTCTTATCTTTGTCCTACATTATATGAGGGAACAACCTTATTGCATAAACTGGGGCCCAATCACTTTACAGAGGAGGTAAAACAATAGCTAGGCCTAGAGGTTTTAAATCCGTCTGGGGAGAGGCAGCTAAGGGTCCCCTCATCCGTACAGAACCTGAAGGAATCAGCTCCACACTAGAATCTAGCAAGAGATCTGATTATGGGATTACTATTCAGCTCTTAACCTAAGTACAGTTTAAGCAGAGCAGGATTGG